>BTSY01000001.1:5465416-5993569 GCA_036245785.1 Pristionchus fissidentatus | reverse complement strand
TGATTTATCGATTTTCATGTTTTTAAGAAAAATCATGAATCTGACCTGCGGTCTGACCCACCGAACTCATCGGAGGGTACTGTAGGTTACGGTAGTTTTTGATCGATTTATCGATTTTCCATGTTTTTGGGAAAAATCATGAATCTGACCTGCGGTCTGACCCACCGAACTCATCGGAGGGTACTGTAGGTTACGGTAGTTTTGATCGATTTATCGATTTTCATGTTTTTGGGAAAAATCATGAATCTGACCTGCGGTCTGACCCACCGAACTCATCGGAGGGTACTGTAGGTTACGGTAGTTTTGATTGATTTATCGATTTTCATGTTTTTGAGAAAAACCATGAATCTGTCCTGCGGTCTGACCCACCGAACTCATCGGAGTGTACTGTAGGTTACGGTAGTATTGATTGATTTATTGATTTTTGTGTTTTGACAAAAATCATGTATCTGACCCAAGGAAGTTTGGTTGCCCCAGCGAACTTTTACTGTAGGTTTCGGTAGTTTTGATTGATTTATCCATTTTCATGTTTTTGAGAAAAATCATGAATCTGACCTGCGGTCTGGCCCACCGAACTCATCGGAGGGTACTGTAGGTTACGGTAGTTTGATTGATTTATCGATTTTCATGTTTTAAAGAATAATCATGAATCTGACCTGCGGTCTGACCCACCGAACTCATCGGAGGGTACTGTAGGTTACGGTAGTATTTATTGATTTATCGATTTTCATGTTTTTGAGAAAAATCATGAATCTGACCTGCGGTCTGACCCACCGAACTCATCGGAGGGTACTGTAGGTTACGGTAGTTTTGATCGATTATCGATTTTCATTTTTTTTGGAAAAATCATGAATCTGACCTGCGGTCTGACCCACCGAACTCATCGGAGAGTACTGTAGGTTACGGTAGTTTTGATTGATTTATCCATTTTCATGTTTTGAGAAAAACCATGAATCTGACCTGCGGTCTGACCCACCGAACTCATCGGAGGGTACTGTAGGTTACGGTAGTATTTATTGATTTATCGATTTTCATGTTTTTGAGAAAAATCATGAATCTAACCTGCGGTCTGAACCCACCGAACTCATCGGAGGGTACTGTAGGTTACGGTAGTTTTGATCGATTTATCGATTTTCATTTTTTTTGGAAAAATCATGAATCTGACCTGCGGTCTGACCCACCGAACTCATCGGAGGGTACTGTAGGTTACGGTAGTTTTGATTGATTTATCGATTTTCATGTTTTTGAGAAAAATCATGAATCTGTCCTGCGGTCTGACCCACCGAACTCATCGGAGGGTACTGTAGGTTACGGTAGTATTGATTGATTTATTGATTATTATTGATTTATTGATTTTTGTGTTTTTGACAAAAATCATGTATCCCAAGGAACGTTTGGTTGCCCCAGCGAACTTTTAATGTAGGTTACGGTAGTTTTGATTGATTTATCCATTTTCATATTTTGAGAAAAATCATGAATCTGACCTGCGGTCTGACCCACCGAACTCATCGGAGGGTACTGTAGGTTACGGTAGTTTTGATTGATTTATCGATTTTCATGTTTTTAAGAAAATCATGAATCTGACCTGCGGTCTGACCCACCGAACTCATCGGAGGGTACTGTAGGTTACGGTAGTTTTGATCGATTTATCGATTTTCATGTTTTGGGAAAAATCATGAATCTGACCTGCGGTCTGACCCACCGAACTCATCGGAGGGTACTGTAGGTTACGGTAGTTTTGATTGATTTATCGATTTTCATGTTTTTGAGAAAAACCATGAATCTGTCCTGCGGTCTGACCCACCGAACTCATCGGAGTGTACTGTAGGTTACGGTAGTATTGATTGATTTATTGATTTTTGTGTTTTTGACAAAAATCATGTATCTGACCCAAGGAAGTTTGGTTGCCCCAGCGAACTTTTACTGTAGGTTACGGTAGTTTTGATTGATTTATCCATTTTCATGTTTTTGAGAAAAATCATGAATCTGACCTGCTGTCTGACCCACCGAACTCATCGGAGGGTACTGTAGGTTACGGTAGTTTTGATTGATTTATCGATTTTCATGTTTTAAAGAATAATCATGAATCTGACCTGCGGTCTGACCCACCGAACTCATCGGAGGGTACTGTAGGTTACGGTAGTTTTGATCGATTTATCGATTTTCATGTTTTTGGGAAAAATCATGAATCTGACCTGCGGTCTGACCCACCGAACTCATCGGAGGGTACTGTAGGATACGGTAGTATTGATTGATTTATTGATTATTATTGATTTATTGATTTTTGTGTTTTTGACAAATATCATGTATCTGACCCATTCAAGTGTGGTTGCTCCAGCGAACTTGTTACCGTAGTTTCGGACGGGACGGACTCACAGACTCACAGACGGACAGGGCTTGTCGTTTTAGGTTAAGTAGTAATTTCGTCTGTCAACTGCATTCATCTGACAATTTTTCTAGGACAGATCAGAAATATCGTTATGAAAAAAAAATGAAAAGGATCTCACAAATCCAAACTTGAACAGCCATCCTAAATCCTCTGGATACGTAAATCGAAGTGCGATTATGAATCCAATAACCGATAAAGAACAGAAGAAACCTGCATTACATTTTTTTGAAAAAAAATAAGAAAGAATAACATTAATATAAAATATGAAACATATTTTCTCTTTATACCCATAATAATGAATAGTTTGAAGAACTGCGTCCTGAATACTTTCCGTTTCGACAGAGAAAGTCGAATGAGTAGGTAGAAGTGAGCAGTGAGAAGGGAATAATCGAGAGCATCCGTAGCTATTGTCATTGCGACACGAAATTCGAAAAAGCAACCAGATAAAAAATTGGGTGCATAGGTGATTCCCTATGACCGCAAGATAAAGTATTTCCACGATCTTATGTCGAATGTACTCGCGACTTTCTCTCCCACGCATGAGAACTACTAAACCACAAAATGAGCTCGACTTGGAGCGCATAAGATATTCCAACTTGGAGAAGATAATGCACTTGTATTTACTACACGCACTTCGGTCTCTATTGTCAGATTCCGTTGTCAAAAAAAATTACAATAGCTATCGGATTGCACACAGAAAAAAAAGTCTTACATACGGCCCATAAGATATGGGGGTTCTTAACAAAAGGTCTTATATATAAGACATTTTGTTAAGAACCCCCATATCTTATGGGCCGTATGTAAGACCTTTTTTTCTGTGTGTGGTCAGACAACTGGATGCTCTGGCCAATGCTGTGATTTTCCGGGGGGGTGACAATTCCGCAACGCGACATTTCCGCAACGAGGTTTTTAACTGCTCTAAACCTATCTGCATATCTCCACCAAAGTGTTATCATGATCAGAATCACGAGGGCTTTCAAAACCACAAATTAACTAATTAGCTAATTAAAATTTGGCTAATTAGCAGAAAATTCAAAATGGTCAGAAAAATACAGCAACAAGCCGAGTGGATGGAGGTGAGCAAATAACTAACAAGGGAAAAAAGTTCATACAGATTCCTCGAGTTTGAGAAAAGTTATAAGCCGTTGCGGAAATGTCGGTTGCGGAATTGTCACCCCCCCCCCCCCCCCGATTTTCCGTACTCCGCACGACGACATAACGCGATTTACACTGTAAACCAACACTCAAAAAGTGGTACGACAATTACTAATTTGGGCACACACAGGTTTCACAAAAATCGCAGATTAGAGATAATTCCTTTCCTCTTTCGGGAAGATGGTCTCCAGATTGAGAATTCCCAGAGGAAAGATGCGGCGCGGCACGCCGCCCGAGGAGATGTAGCTGTTGGGAATCTTGAACTTGACCTTGCGCTGACCCGGCTGAAAAGCGGTTCTTTTTTAATTCCAAAAACGCATCACGAAAATGTACAGAACATCGTTCACAGAGCCCAAAGTTTCTAGAACACCAATATGTGCACTCTGCATGCGTTCTACAGTCGGAGGACGTGTGCTCCAAACTAATCAATCGATAATCAATTTATCATGTCCGCGAACTAAGCGATTAGGATAATGCAGGATACCTTACCATAATGCCATCGTCACAGTCGTGGTATACCTTGAAGACGGGGTCGATGGGAGTAAGTTCCGTCTCGGAGCCCTGCAGAAATCAAATTACAGATGAAACCCATCCATGCTACAGATTTTCAGATACATATTTATCCTAAGATCAAGGCACATGGGCCTGCAGGAAGATCCATGATCGATGATCAAAGATCAAACTAGAGTGTAGTTAAGACCTGGAGTCGGAAGACACCGTTGTGATCAGTGTAGCCCTCGTCCAAGACATCGTCGGGGTCGGGGCCTGAGAATAGTTTGATATTTATTTCGAAAATGCCACCACCGAAGTTTAAAAAAAATCGATGACTGTGTTTTTTTGAACAAGTGTTTTTTAATAAGGAATTTTTTTTCTGTTCACAAAAAAACGGATACTTTTTTCAGGAGCCCAAGACAGTCGTGAGTGACCAAATAGAGAGAGAGAGAGAGAGAGAGAGAGAGAGAGAGTTACCCTACGATGTGTACGTACCTGAGTCTTCGTCCCACAGTTTAACGTGCACGCCGATCGCTGGTTTCTCGCCGCACATCAGCTTGCCTTCGATTCCAGCCGCCTAGAGATCAAATGTTATGTGAAATAGTTTTATAAATATACTTTAGATAGACTAAAACAATTGAGATTTTTATTATTATCCTAATCAAAATGGCAGCCAGTGTTTCGGCCCTTGGTCTAGACACTGACCGCCTCCCTGGGGGCGGGCCTCGTCCGTAGACAAGCCCCAGGGACATTTAGGAAAGAATAATTTTGAAAAAGCAAAACGTAATAAATATAATGCACATACCACTGAGAATGATAATCTCGACACACATCAATATTGATCAAATGTTACGGGAAACTTTTTGAAAGATGTTAATTATTAGTACACAATTGAGGAGAGATCAAATATCAGCTAAAGGAAATTACGACCAGAGTTTCGGCTCTTGGAGTAGACACAGACCGCCTCCCGGGGATCGGGCCTCGTCAGTATTACATTTATAAAATGATACGAACACACAAAAAGTCAAAATGGTACTTCCTGTTTTTACCAAAGCGAGAGAGCGGGCAAAAGTGAGAGGGTCGCGTGCGTGCCTGTGTGGTAAACAACGGAAGTCCGTCATTTGACTTGTTGGTGTGATCGTATCATTTTATAAATGTAATAGTAGATAAGCCCCAGGAAAAGGTCACCTGCTATCGCATAGCGGCGGTTGCTGCTGCGAGCAGTAGCAGGATGAGGAGCTTCCGCATCCTAGGCAAAGATCACAGGTTAGCTCAAAGATAACGCTAGAAAAAGCTATGAAAGATGTGAGAGCGCGAATGCATTCACTGTTTCTTGTGATTGAAGGTCGATCAATAAGCCCAGACCATTATTATCATTGCGAAAATGTCTCCAGACTGGGCGGACGTACGATTTTACCAATAGATTGAGAAACTCTGACAAAAAGTGATCACACGAAAATATTGGAGGATGACATGTCAGTCTGACCATGGCAAAGTGACACGGCCCTGTCAAATTGCCTGTATTTTCGATCCACGGAACTTGTCTGCCGCTCTCGTCTCCATTGGATAATTGGCTACGATCGGTGTTTGATGGATCCGGAGAAGGGTGAGAGACGCAGAGGAGCTGCGCGTAATGAGTCAGTGTGAGTGAGAAACAAACAAGCAAGGAAAGGGCTGAAAATAGAAAGTATAACGTAGTATGATGAAAGAGCATGAAACACATCATTCCATAGGCCGGTCAACCATCAAGAAAGGCCTTTGAGTGAGAGAGCGTGTAAAATCGAGAGGGACTCTCTCACTTTTGTACACTCTCTCGCTCTAACCCTGGTCTGTAGGTTTGGAATCATGTGGAAAGAGTCAAGGTTCGTTGTACAAAGTGCACTGATGACATTCGAGCTCGTGCACTGATGACATTCGAGCGTTCCATACAATCTCTTGTATGACAGAGAAAACGAGATTGTGTGGACTGAGTAGGTTGGAGGATTCTGTGAGATTCTCTGAAAGAATAAACGGAAACACGGGAAAATTTTCTCCAATTTGTACTCAGAGTTGATGAACGTTTCCCGATCATACGCTATCAGTTTCAACACTTCACAATCGACACATCTGTATGTCTTGAATTACATCTCAATTGTCAACTTGTAAGAAAGTTGATTTTACTCTTTCGGTCCGGAAGCAGTAAATTACTGAATGAGTTCCACTTGATCTTTCAGCATAGTTTGTTGAGCTCCTTTTTGTGATATTTTCGATCTAATGAAATTGTTATCAATCTAGAAGTTATTATATTGTCATGGTCTTCAAACAATAATAAAACACTAATGAACATGACATAGATTCTTGTTCATCGTCCAAGATCGATAAAAATTGACCGAAGAAAACGAGCGAATAATCCATTCCCCTTGACTCTACTGCCTTGCTTCGACCATCACCGACCCTGAATACCAGCACTTCTATTCTTTTTTGTACGTATGTTCAGAAGTTCAGTTACTGCATTTCACTGTTTGTTCTGTTCTTGAGAGTTCAAAAGAACATGCGCAGCACAGGTGACATCGTTCCTACTACAGTGAATGTAGGCAAACAGATCTCGATGAATGGTATAAAAAGGAACCGGACGAAGAGGAGCCGGCATGGGAGCGTTTCTACTTTCGGGTAAATAATTAGACCAGTGCTTTCTTGTTTACCAATCGTCAACATTCTTATGTGAAGTTAACAGATTTGAAAATATTCAGTGAATTTATCAAATCTGTATCGTTTAGCAATGATTTCCCCTTTCCTCCTCTCTCTTCTCTTCGTTCTATCACTTGGAACTACGGCGGAATCTGCTGCTGAGAATTCCGTGGGTTTATTAAATCATTTTATATGAATTTTAATTTTAATAATTTAAGTAATATAATCATTTTGCAAAATAACTCACAGAACTATATGGGCGATGTTTTCAGGAGAGTCTGAGCACCCTAAAAGAGAAGAGTAATCCGGCGTCTCTCAGCAGCCTACAATTCGCCATGGTGATTCGAGTCCTTTAAATTGCAGTACCGTTTCAATATAAGACGTACGACGACCACGAGAAGGCGCCCTCGCACAACGACCCGGCGACCTCGTTCTACTACGGTAAGCCGTTTAACTAATCACAAAATGTTTATTTTACAATAATTTAATAAGAGTCATAAATCAATATATGTACACTTGAAAATGGCAAATATTTAATGTTGCCTGACCCATTGACACACAGAGTAGGATAGCATTGCAGACCGCAAAGAAACCTCTACATGGACAGGACATCGGCGAGGGAAAAGAGTTCGACAAAACGGCAAACGTCGTCGCATGAGTAGCATTCGCCCTCTCCAGTGCCTAACAAGTGCACATTACAATAGCCTCTCTGTCATTTTTCTTTCCCTCTTTTGCAAATATTTTATGCTGTTTAAAAAGACGACAGTATTCTCTTGCGTTAATTATATTGAATACGTTATTTTTTCAGATGTCGATGGCTAAAGCTAAGCAACTACTGATGTAATTATCGATTAATTATGTAACCTTTATATTGTTTCTTTTTGTCGAAGTAAATTTCACTTTATTTTATTTCGAATTGCAGTTCCGAAAAAGTACCTCCCCTAAAAGATATAATTCGAGAATTTATTTTCGAACGTACTTATATTTTATATGCAGGCTCTGGCTCTGAAGTACATCTTTCGCAGAATGAAAGTGAGTATGCATGATCGCTTGTCTTCCAATGCATGAAAGAAATTCTAGAAGCAGTGAAGACGAGGAATATCACTGAATATGTTATAAGATGTTTCAATCTAAAAATTGCACCAATTTTCACATTTTGTCTTAATTTTAGTCTACACAGTAAACAAGATGATGTGCTAATAGTAAAAGTTGTACAATGATCGGCTCCTTACATCGATTTCGGCGAAAGGCAAATTTGAAAAAAAATGAAAATATATCATACTCTCTACCGCAATGTAGACAGATATATGCGCAATACACTGAATTGTTTGATTTCTTCCTTCGTTCAAAAATTGTTGCAAATTGCACAGCGAAAATATTCTCACACGATCGAGCTATGTTTGCAATCTCTTCCAGTGCTTTATTGTATAAAGGGGGAACAAATTCGGAAGGAAGTGCTTTTCGAGAATGACTTCGCCTCTAGTCATCTCTCTTCTCTTCGCTCTTGCAGTTGCAACAGCCGCAAAATCGGAAAATGATGACGTCATAGAGTCTACGATTAATCCCGAAGAGGTTTGGTTCATTAAACACACTAAGAAATGCCACGTTGATCATATTGTCTTGATTACAATTCATTAGAAATGGCTAGGTATGGAAAACGAACAAACTAAAGGGTCAGAATGGAGAAAAAAAACTTCAGGAGAAGACAACAAGTGCAGAGGATTATGAGGATAATTATGACGATGAAGAGTTTGGGCAAAAAGTGGGAGCGTTCGGCGGTACTGCGCACATTATGACGGCTGATGTGAGTAATTCACTCGCGCTTTCATGAATGTTCCATATAACTAATACGTACGCCTATCGATAATGATTCAGTGTAGTTCGGCAGAGAATTTGAAAGATGAATTTTCTTTTGCTTGCTGGACTAATCATGTGCTGAGCAGGATAATATTGCAGCGCAATAAGTGGGCGAGGCGTCCTCTGACTCCAAAGCGGTTCCCCAAGCCTACGAAACCTACGAGACCTATGAAAACTACGAGACCGACAATCAAGACCACACCGAAGCCGACAACTAGGCCAACAACAAAATCGACCTCTAAAACTACATCGAGACCCATCACTGTGAGTTTCGTTTCATGCAGTGTCAGCTGTAGTTCGACATGCGCTGGTATTACAAATTTACGAGCACTCGTCCGAAATAATAAAACGTTCCGTTGATAATCCGTGCTAAACAACAGATACGGCTGCGAGAGAGCATGGTAAAGTGAGAGACAGGTCGAGGTATAGAAAGAGAGTACACCACCAGTAGTCCATTTCATGAACGTATCATTTTAAAATTGTAATACAGTACTGACAAAAGATAACTTTTGAATCAGAAGATTATCGTTACGTAGCATCTGAAAATGATTGCAAGCATTATCAAGCTTTTTTGAATTAACAACATTTTTCTTGCTTTGCAGACCACGAAACCTGCAACCACAAAGACGCCTACAACCACACGCGCTACCACGAGACCAACTACCACTCATACTACCACGAAGTCTACTACAACTCATACTACCACTAAACCAACTACCACTCATACTACCACGAAGTCCACTACAACTCATACTACCACTAAACCAACTACCTTTTTCAGATGTCGATGGCTAAAGCATAGAAATACACAGTTAGATCTCATCTCATTAGAAAAGCGCAGAGAGGAAATTGACCTGAAGACAGCCAGAAATCTCCTGAGAGGCAAATACAAAATATCAAAAAAGACACCACACCACTTTAGATATTACTTCACTCGTAATGGGATAAATTTCACTAACGCTAGTTCCACTTCAAACTACAGACATCATAGTTTCTTCCCCAGAGCGGCAAGGCTTTTAGTGAAGTCCAGAGAATTGATCAGTTTCGCTGAGTGACTAGTTATTTGATTGTCATTGTCCTGAACGTCCTACTGAATTTGTTTTTAATTTATTTTAATTTTGTACCGCGTTTCCTTGTGATCGCATAAATATATATATACCACTTTCATTACCACTCAAACTACTACCTCCCGCACTATCACAATACCTACAACCACTCAAACTACTACGAAGCCTACCACCACCCCCCACTACGAGAACATCTACAACCACACCCACTACCACCAAACCAAATACCACTCATACTACCACGAAGTCTACTACAACTCATACTACCACTAAACCAACTACCACTCTCATTACCACGAAAACTACTACCTCCCGCACTATCACAATACCTGCAACCACTCAACCTACTACGAAGCCTGCCACCACTCCCACTACGAGAACATCTACCACCACACCCACTACCACCAAACCAATTACCACTCTCAGTACCACGAAGTCTACAGCTTCTCAGAGTACCACAAAGCCTTCAACTGCATACACTACCACAGCGCCAGCAACCACTCTCAGTACCACGAAGTCTACAACCTCTCACAGTACCACAGCACCTACAGCCGCTAAGACTACCACGACCCGTACTGCCGCTAATATCTCTTCAACGCCTAAAATTACTGGTAATACCACTACATCTGCAACCAGCACTAATGCTGCACTTACAACCACACACAGTGCCGCGACACTTACGACCTCTAGTGCTACCAAGACGCCTATAACAACTCACAATGTCACAACACCTTCAACTGTACATACTACCACGCCTTTTTCTGCCGCTAATACTACCACGACTCCTGCAACCACCCAAGGTACCGCAGCACCTACAACCGTTCAGACTACCACGACACTTACTACCTCTAATTTTACTACGATGTCTACAACCACTAACACTACCACAACACCTAAAACTGCACAGACTGCCACGACACCTAACACCGCTAATACAGTACCTGTAAATCGCCCCTTTTAATGCGATCGCCTCGAGTCGCGGCGATATGAGACGAGTAGTCTCGGATCGCCCCATGTCGCCTCGGCTTACTGTCGTTTCATTTTGGTGTTTATCGAAAATCTAAAGACAGCATTGTGTTCTACGTTAAATTCTCTATCTGATAGAATATATAAAAATAAATAAAAATAAACTTTAAAAAATTGATTTGAAACTACTGTAATAGTCTGACACACTTGGACTCGTCTGACACATTCGACGACTACCGTACTTAACTGAAGCGCGGGAAATGCGTGGCGATCACGCGCCCGTTCTATTTACCTCAATTTTTATAATTTTGTATGTTTATTGTTGTTAATTGTTTGTAATTTTGTGCTTAATTCAGGCAGCTGACCTCCCCGCTGCTGCTGACTATGAAAGATAGCCAAAGACGATCCGCGAATCAGTCAGTTCAGTGCCTTTTCCTTCTTTTGTGCCTTTGTTTTGAACGGAATACAGCTTGTGAAGAGCTTTGTAGCTCTTCCCCGTGTTCTTCTGTCGTTCCCCGTTGTGGCCAGTTCGAGTTCGTGCGAGGTCAAGTCTTCCATTATCGACAGGTATGCATTCTTAGACTGCTCATCCATGGGTTTCCCCTTACTTTATCATCGCATTAAAAATCATTCAACTAAGGGTAATGAAGTGAAACAAATGGAAATGTACATCTAAATTCCGTAGACCTTCTTGGGAACTCCATCAAAAATTGGTCCACCAAGCGATTGCTGAACTTTACGCATGTTCTTGACGGTGTGGTCAATTAGCAAGTTGCAGTCATCGATCGTAAGTTTCTCCGCCTACCATTTGTCCATGGCATCGACTAGTCCGTCTCTAGTGGTTGGGTTATGTTTGCCATGAACATAGATCTTCATTTCCCGCCAAACAAACTCTATGGGATTAAGGTCGGGACTAGAAGGTGCCCACTCCGCAACCTTTATTCCCCATCTTTCCAGGTTCTCCATCGTTCCACGCGCCGTGTGGCAACTAGCCCCGTCTTGCATGAATATCGCGTCCTTTCTTCCAATCGTTCCGTCCACGTGAAGGAGAAGGGAGTGCTCGAGGATATCCGAGTAAGTGACCCAGTTTAGTCGTTCGTTGCGTTCGAGGAAAACTAGTGGGCCAGGGCCGAATCGACTGATTATTCCGAAACACTGCACCTGAGAGGAAATTGTTACTGAGATATACTGTGCAATACGACAAACTTTCACTGGGAATTTCTTCATTCCAACTAGTCGGTCGGCATCAAATGTGTCAGTAGTGGTGATTAGCCGTCGCGTGCTCCCAAGTTGGCAAATCGATTCATCAGAGAAATACTAGAAACGTGAGGTTGAGAAGTATATCGGTTAGGCGGTGCACTAACCCACGAGTCAAAGTTCTCATTATTTCTTATCCAATCATCCACCATATTGAACCGTTGTGTCGCTTGTTCGTCAGTAATGTGTTGGCATTTACTGAAACTCTTCGTACAAGGTAATCGAAAAGTACAATTATCTGACATTGGACGAAGTGTTTTCAGTTGCAGGTTTTTCTTCATTGAGCGAAAGACTCCCGCACTCACGTCAATGGTCAATTCCGCCTTCATTAGATCACGTATCTGATGTAGGAACAGGGTAAGTCTGGTAAGTTTACAGGTAAGCGGTCTATCCAATCATTTTCCAGGTTTACGGTAAGTCCAATCAATTTTCAGGATTACTGTACTTGTACTACAGGGGTGTACGGCAAGGACTTTCTAATCGTTAAATGCCGGAAACTACCGAAATCTAAATCCGACAATTGACTGTCAGTGTCGGCACTTTTCCTAGGAATTGTAAATTGAAAAATCGAATACAATTTATCTCTCGTGCACTTTGATTATATTTCTTCATTTTTGTATGTTTCATTCATAAATATGTATTTTTTCCCATTGCCGGCAATAAAAGTCCGATAACCGCCAAGGGCCTTGCCGCACAGCCCTGTTGTATAAATAAGGAAGCCCATGATACGGTAAGTCTACTGTATAAATTCGGTAATGTGAATCGATATTCGAGATTACGGTAAGTCCAATCGGTAAAATATGGAATTGTACAATCGGGGCACTATTACGGTAGGTTCAGTCGATATGTAGGATTACTGTAATAGATGTTTCACCTCTTGGGCGGAGGAAAACTTGTCCCGATTGTATAATTCCACAATCTTCTTTTGAATTTCCTGCGTTCGTTCCCCGAATATGTATGACCTTAATATGCACCAATAAAGAATATTCTTATAATTTCCTGTGATACCTGTACTGTCTAGTTTCTCTCAGATGTCTATCGGATTCATACCGATAGAATCCGAGGACTGATGAATAAGGGACAGCCATTCCCAAAGGCAAAGATCGGTGTGCTTTAGCTGCCGAGTAATTTGCTTGGTAGGAAGCTCGAAGATGAAGACGTACCTCCTCAGGTAGCATCTACAGAGATTTATGAATAAGAAACGCACATTCAAGGATATAAATACTGAGAAGACCAAATGTTTATAGAGAACGATTGTGTATTTGAGAGATAGAGAGCTAATAAATCGGACACTAGATGATGGGGAGAGGGTACGACGGTGGTTGCAGGGGGCCTGTGTGATCGGTGCATCGCGTGCATTTGTGTTCACTTGTCTGTCCTTTGTAAATTGTTCGCATACCACGACGCACCACGAACTACACCACGGAGCAACCGAGCCTCAAATCTGTCCAGAGGGAAGTGGATTTTAAATTCGCCACATTTGTTTATTCGCTGTTTCCTCGCATCAATTGGTCTGTATTTCATTCCGTGTTCATTAATTATATTCCAGCAATGAAAGCCGAATCAACTCATGTCGTAGGACAATCGATGACGGACTCCACGGAGTACGGTATCTACGAGCGGAAGGAAGTGATTGAGGGAGAATTGAAGAAAGGAAAAATAGTAACGATTCGGCCAAGGAAAGGACTCGAGCAGGTTTGCCGTGTCGCCCACCTGGGAAATCGTGCGAACTGCGACAGTTTTGTGAAGCAACTAATGTCAGGTATTCAATTCCCTTTCAAATTTCAATCAATAAGAAGTTACCAGGTACTCGTCCGGTCAAGTCCGAGCTCAAGGATGTCAAGCCGACGCGTGAAGGTTATTCCCCCCCCCCTTTAGCAATTGATATTTTTGTTCTCAGGTATGATGACACGAGCATCATCCGTCGTATCTCGAGCGTCGACTATAGGAGGTACTATCTTACCAATCCTTATTAAATGTACATTGTTGTTGCAGAGAAGAAAGTGAAGCGAAGAATCGTGAAGAAGACAACCAAAGAGCAGAAAACCACAGTACGCCGCCTAGGTAAGGGTACTGTGTATATGCGAAAACACATCAATTTTAGGAAATCCTTCCGTGAAGAAGGAGGTGGACCTTGACTCGACCATGTCATCTCATATTCGCCCTTCAAAGCCAAAGAAGAAAGCTACAGTTGAAGGTACCATGGTTATAACTCCTTATATTATTTCGTCCCGAATTTCCTCTAACAGATTCTGATGAAGAACATACTCCACCTATCGTGAAGGAGAAGAAATTGAAGAAAAGTGAGAAGAGCAAAACCATGACTGGTACGGAATTTTATCGATTTTAACAAGTAATAACAAAGGTGAGATATTCTTAAGGAAGACGTGTAGTCATCCCTTCCTCATCGCCCAATCGCCAGACCACATCCTGCAATAGGAAAGCCGACAGGGCCAAGGTATATTTGGAAATATTTTATTTATGCTTATGTTTGCACTACTGCTAAAGCCCGGAACAGGCCAGTCGACGCGTTCTTAAAATGAGCATTTAAAATGACATTGTTCATTGTTCAGGAATTATTGTTCTTAGAATCTTTTTTTGATGATTCCGGGCTTCAGCAGTAGTGCCCTTATTTTTGTTTTATTCAAATAACTATAAATAATAATATTTAAATAAAAAAATAATTTTCTTCGTTTATATTGCTCAACTGACGCATGACAACGAAGTTATGCTGAGTACACTAAAGGAAGTCAATTCCAATATGAGAACTATAATCGAGAACATGCCTGGACGCCCTCTCAATCGATGTAAGTATAATAAATTCGATTAAATAATTAATAACAAAACAAAATTGCTTCCATGCAGATTCGGGCTTCAACTACACCGATAAGGACGAAGTATGTGCACTCTCCGCTCGCACTCGATGCCATGCAACCTTTCTCCGTCTCCTCGTCGATAGCGTCTTCCATGGACATCCGGATGCCCAGAAGAGACTGCAAGATCGAGAATGGAAAAGAATGCACATGTCAGAGAGGTATGTTAATTGCGATTCCTAGCTACTCAACTCGTGTTGCAGTTGTTCCGAACACTACGTGCCGAAACTGCAGAGCACGCAGACGAAAGATGGACCACGCTGAGTGCGAAGTGAGTCTAGTGGAACAACGTTCACAATGTAATCCGTTTATTTTTTTAGGTATAATCACCTTGTCATCCACAAGAGATCGAAATCTAACTACACACCTGAGAGACCGGCGCTCACCCTCGTCTACCATTCGGATGAAGAGGGAGAAGAACGAGACGAGGAAGAGGCAATGGGAGAGAGAGAAGGAGAGGAAGAGGCAATGGGAGAGAGAGAAGGAGGCGAAGAGACGATGGAAGACGAGGACGATGATATGTCCGGAGATCTGTAATTGTTCCAATGTTAGACATGTTTCAAGTTGCTGATAATTGTTGGTTTTTGTAATGTCTCATGTTAAAGGGACCTGGCACAGCAACAAGATTAAAGTTCAAAAGATCGAAAATCGTATTTGTAAAACAAAAGCAAATTTTATAAAATTTTAAAAATTTTCCAAGAATTTTCAAAGATTTTCAAAGTTCAGAACCAGAGCCGGATTTTAGCTGGGAGCGACCAGAGCCATATCTATTGTGAGAGCCGGCTTTTAAATCTCGCCCAAGCACACCACAAACCGCCGAATGTTGTTCTACGATCTTTACCGTATTATTATCGATTTTTTATCTTTTTAAGTGTTTTGGTGTGTAGTTTCATTTTTTTTGTGTAAGATTCCGATGCGTTGTCATTATAGATGAGTACGCAAGCGAAAAAGCGCAAATGCTTTTTGTGCGGGGATAGCATGGGGCCAGCGAAAAGGTTTCCCCATAATGGGCGACCTGACGCGCAGTCGGAGTGGATGGCTAGACAGAACTTCGATGCTGAGCGTACTGCAAAGGAGATGGATCGACATCGATCAGCGAATGAGGCTCGATGGTGCATGCGACACTTCGATTCCCCCGATGCCAGTCTGCCTACCGATGTGAGTGCCTCCCTAATCATCTATTATAAGTATCCCATCGATGTCAGTACATATTGTAAACCAATTTCGTAACCATCTACATCACCTGAAGTATTCGGCATACGTAACTACTTACGTAACGTAGTGTGTCTCTAGGTGCACAAAAATATACGAATACTTACCATAATCAATCGAAGCGAATACTTACCGTAACCAATGGATGCGACTGTCGTATATTATGAGAAATGAGTGTGATTCAACTATTCATCGCTTTTTTTTACCGCGAAGAGTTCAACAGTACTAGTAATTGAGAACAAATCGAACACATACCGTATTCTTATAATTCATTTATCTCACAAGCATCAATGAAAAGGGTATTTTAGTGGAAATCCGTCTAATAATGAATCACTATCAGTTGCGAGTTGTCTCTGTTCCTTCTCTCGTCCCTATTCGTCCTCTACCCGTCGTAGCACTCAGAACAACGAGACCAGCTGATATCACCTCACCATCGACCTTCTCTCAGCTCTCAATAGTCGTGGTCAGTCGCCAATAATCAATAATGTTGAATATTTATGGATTTAATACCAAGAATATGGAAACAGATACAATGAAATTGTGGAATCAGCAATCATAAATCAATATCAAAACGGATTACAGTGATTCTACAGTAAGAAACAAGAGAGATTACAGTAATCTAGATTGCAATAATAATGATGGAAAACAAATTTAGCAGAATCAGCAAAGCGAGCCATCCCTATCCACTCCGTCTCCCTCTCCATTGTTACCTACATCCGCTCTTTTTCATCACGATTATGAGACATTTCAAGTGAGTCTTCGCAAGAAATTCCCTCTTTATTATCGTCGGTCAAACCAGTGTAAAAGTGTGCGAAATTAAGAGAGTTAATCATAGCATTGTATTAGTCGACCGATGCGAAGTTCCTACCAACTTTTTTTGGTAGGCACTTCGCAACTGTGATCCCGGTTCATAGTGAAAATCGATATTTCCTAATGTCGATTGGTCAACACAACCTATAGTGGGATGATACCTCATGATCTACAGTAGCCGAAAATCAATAGTCCGAGTTACTGTAGCTTTCGATGCGGAGATGTTCAAATCGATTCGGTATTGCTTGCATGAGTTGGCATTCGGTGCGGAATTGAACGGAAGGTATATCGTATCTTGGATACCGTACCGTAGACTACAGTAACTTTCGCTGCGGGGCCACCATTTGGCGAAATATTAATTTTAATTTGCGCTCCTTCGAAAGTAGTGGTCCCACAGCGAAATGTTATCGAGTTTGGGTTACTGTAGATCATAAAGTTCCATCCCACTTTAGGTTGGGTTGACCAATCGATAATCGAAAATATCGATTTTCAATATGGTTGCAAAGTGTATACCAAAACAAAATTGGCATGCACTTCGCAGTTTGACGAGCATGCAATGCTATGAAGTTATTTCTTGCAAAGCCACCTACCTAGTCTAAATGTCTGAAAACAAATAATCACAGTCTTCCACCGACAATAATATACATTACAAGAAACACACGAACATACAATTAATGATAGTGTTCAAACAATGATATTGTGAAAAAACATTCACACACTCTCTTAGAAACAGTCAGATGACATACTAGGGATGGCAAAATTAAATTTTCCCTCTGATTCCGAATTTTTTGCGGTGCAAATCCCTCGGTCTGAGGATAAGTAGCGAAAGGATTCGTTTTCAATTCGAAACGAATCCTTGTCTGGCTTACTTCAGAACAGCACTGGCGAGGTAACTTTTCACGTATCGCACCTACGTAAGGCAAATTTAATGTTGGGATTATGCCGGTAAAACAGATATGACCTACTACTGCTTACGTACCATGCTCCGGAACCTGTATCTAAGTTACAGTATCTGGTATACCGTAATCCGTGATTCTGGAATTCAGTAAATTGACTCGGGGATAGATGCACGAGGTGAATATGGGGCCGTCATTAGAGTGCGTAATTGTGGTCGGGTAATCGGGTAATTGAGCGGCCCCTGTCGAAATGATTCGAGAAATTATCCGAAAAAAAACAACAAAACAAACAACCCCTCAAAATGATTCATTACCAGATAACAGTGCCTGAAAATGGTGAATTACCCGATTTCAGGCCCTCAGTCTATCAATTGGTTTCTCTAAAAAAAAACTTATTGAATGCGTGTATTTGGCTGATCATAACTATAATAGCTTTGTCAGGGAATGCCTGGCGTAGGTTGTTCTCCCATGTCGTCCGCGTCTTCACTTCTCGGACGGTCTCTTCTTTCTACATATTTTACAAAATAGTATTTCATATTGAAGACAACTACAACTCCATTTCCAGATTTGCTCTGAAACCAAAATGTGATTTATCTTGTTTCTACTTTTATACTTCTATGTTAGCGTGTTATTGTGTGACTATGAAATAGATAATGTGGAATTAAATATATATGAATGGAATGTTGCTCACAGGGACAGTAACAAAGTACTGTGTTCTAGAAACACGAAAAACGCTAGAGAAAGGAGTTGATGTACATTATTTCGACTTACGTTTGAGAGATTCTGGTAATTGAAGACTCCGCAGTACTCCATTTTATGAACTCCGTTCTCTAGTTTTTTTTGTTTATGGAACACAGTACTTTGTTACTCTCCCTGTGAGCAACATTTATGTCGCGATATTTCATAGCCACACAACACGCTAACATAGAAGTACAGAAGTAAATACAAGATAACTCACATTTTTGTTTCAGAGTATACCTGGAAATGTAGTTGTAGTTGTCTTCCATATGAAACACTATTTTGTAAAATAGGGTTTGAATTCGAGTCCAACTCCTTTCTCGTTATCCATTGATGGGCCTCTCAGTCTGCGATCTCTGAAGAGAAAAGACATTGTACACGTTCACATTGAGGCCTACCTATCATCGCTCGATTTACACGTTTGATATACTTTCGATGTCAACTAGTTACTTTCTATATCAAATAATCAAAAGAAATTCGACCTAAACGACAACACTTGCCTGTTGTAGAGAGAAGAGACCGTCCGGGAAGTGAAGACGCAGACGAAATGAGAGAACAACGTCGAATTATCAAATTGCAGACTCTCCCAGACAAAGCTAGTTATTATAATCAGGCAAATACACGCATTTCATAACGTTGCGCAAAATTTATCGACTAATAGAGCATTCTGACGTCCTGTTATCACATTTCGCACTTCTAGCCGTCGATGCCCGTGGGGTATACCGTTTCTCTCCCAGGCTACCGTAACGGGAGAAACTGTAACATGAACGCGCCATTTCTCTTAGGAATTGATCACTTGACATGCGCCTCAGATGGCTACCCCCTCAGACTATTTTCATTATTTCTGATTCCTGGGTTACGGTACCTTGGATACAGTATACGGACAACGGTATAAAAAATATAACACGTGACATTTACGATTTTACTGCTTTGATCTATAATTATATCCGAAATAAGTGAGAATATATACACTTTGCTTTTTTCGACCTCGCTTCACCGAGAGTTTCATTTCTAATTATGTAAGAGACAGGATGGTCGCGTAGGTCAAAAGGGCTGGTATCTCTATTCCATTATCCTATCGTCATACCTGTCCAGGCGCACGGGCGAGCTGTGTGTCTGCACGCTGCCCCACGTGGAGCAGTGTGCAAACACTAGTGTAGGACTATGTATAGGGGGTCATGGTCCAAAATGGGTTTTTGGGTTGGTCCCACCAAAGTCAAAGTGGTATACTGTAACTTCACCGTGGGGGTCCCGCAACGAAAACAGACAATCGTAACCCGGAAATACGAAATTGAGCAATTTGACTCGATATTTGTTGCATGAGGGAGTACTCAAGTAGTAATTTACCGGACGGTATACGGCGGTCCTGGCGCGACATTGCCGATACCGTAATCAAGCCTATAGTATGCTGAAATTTCAAATTGATCAAATCGGCTCGGGATTTTTACAGGAGGTGGACCTTGAGTAGTTATTGATCGGACGATTTCCGGGGTCCCGGCGCGATATTGCCGGTACCGTAATCATACCTACCGTAATCGGAAAATACAAAATTCGCATGCGATCCTTTTTCGCATTTTTTTCGCAAAATTCGCATGCGATCCTTTAGTTTCGTGGCATACTCGTGATCGAAATCTAGGAAACTACAAATTTCCGCTATAATTGGGTGAGGTCAGTGTGATCTACCACTCGAGTTTGGAAGTTAGAGCACAGCAGATGAGGAGATAATGTGACATTTGCGAAAGAAAAAGTGGTAGATCACTCTGATCTCTCAAAATAAAGAGTGGCAAAAAAGTTATTCAAGATTCCGGAATCCTTTTTTGTCTTCAACCTATGGGATCGCATGCATTCAATATATCAATCGATGCATCTTTTCCAGCTTTACAACATATCAAAAAATGTGTCTAGCTCGGATTAGCTTCTGAAACAGCAGCTTTGAGCTGTCTAATTAGTTTTAATTTATGATTTTTGGCTGCCGATTAGTTGTTTCGATCCTTACGCGACACGAGTGGAATCGCAAAGGATCAGTGTGTGAACATTTAAAAACTCAATAAAGATAAAAACAATACGAAGGCTGCGTGGGCGCCGCCAATTCTCCCTTCTGCCGATCCTCTTGTTCTCGATGATGACGCCACCTTCAATAACGTCATTGATGAAGTTATTCCGCCAAAGCGGTATAAATCCTCGTTCTCGACAATAACGATAGAACCAGTCGAGAAAGAGGTGTGTGAATCAAATAGAGGGATACAAAAACATCAATTGTAGGACATTGAATACAGAGCGTCGCAAGATTTGGAAGGGATGGAAAGGGTAGATGAGACAGAGGAAGAAGAAATGGAGGAGGATGAGGAGGAGGGGAAACAGAATAGTCGTTATTCGCTAGTGGAGACTCAGTGCATTTTGGAGTTATTCGAGCGCTGTCGATTGTGCGGGCAACGACTTGATCAAAGTCTGATTCGTATTTCGGCAATCGGGAATGCGAAAATCGTGATCTATGAATGTCTCTTTTGCAACAAGGCCGTAAGATGGGAGAGCCAATCAAGAGTGGGAAAAGGGAAGGGACAAGTATACCGTGCAAACCACGATATTCCCGTCGCTTCTTTCATAACTGGAACGCCTGTCCCGGTAATAAGTCACCCGCTACACTGAAATATTGGTTCTACATTACAGAGACTGTGTGATCTAGCGCAAGTGATCGATCTCGCGATTCCTTCTTATCGGACAATGAGGAGAGTGATAAGAGATGTAGGCGCGGAATCGGTCGATCGGGTTTATGCTAGTGAGGAGAAGAGAGTGAGGAGAATAGCAGTAGATGCCGCAGCGGTATTCTAATGTTGCGCATCATCAATACATACTGTACTTATAGGGGAAGGGATTGGAACTTTCGATTGACGGGCAATATGATTCGCCCGGATTTAACGCTGTGAATTGTAAAGTGACTGCGATCGACTGTCACACCAAATTAGCTCTAGGAGCAGCCAAGATACACAAAGGAGAACCCGGAATTGGTGATAAATAAGTCTCGTAGATTACTGTAATCACTAATTCGCAGATAATGTTTCAATTCGAATGGAAAGTGAAGGAGCATTGCGAGTATTGGTGGAATTGATTGATGATGGAATTGATATAAGGTTAGAATAATTTAGTTTGCAAAACAATTAAATGAGATATGATGCAATACAGCGCGCGACTACAGAAAAGCGAAAAAATGGTGAAGCTAGAGATCGCACACACAGTAGTAGATAGTCCGTCACATGTGCTATGCCGGGGAGAGCTCCTCCCGCCTCCGTCATTCTGCCAATCGATAATCGATAGGCTCCGCCCCAATCTAGAGCTCCTCTCATCTCCTGATCTACCAATCAATAATCCGACACGCCTCTTTGATCTACTCAATCAATAATATTGTATAATATTGATTGGTAGATCACGGGAACGGAGACTATCTATTATCGATTGGTAGATTGGGCTGAGGCGGGTGGAGCTCTACGCGGCATAGCATATATGACGTAATATCAACTCACTTTTAAACAACTCGTACACATCTCCCCCTTTCTGGAATATGACCCCGACGAAAACGGGCAGTGCTACTAGAAATTTACAAACACTCGCCCAAATTATTAAAATTTTACGCTGATAAATAGCAACGAGACGTGCACGTGATAGTGAGAGAACAAGACTAAACATATCACAGTTAATCATTCAAGTAGAATGTAATATTTTAAATTTTTGTTAGGCGTTTTTTGATGAAAGATATGTAACAGCCAAATATCAGCACTCGAGTCGGTGACCAAAACGGAATGGTGAACAAGAAATTGCGAGAGAACGAAAAGACAGCAAAAATCGATGTGCTCATTGATTGGTGGCACGTTCAAAAGCCATTCAGGAGCGCATGGTGGAAGGTGATAATAAAATATAATACGTATAGTTAAAATTCACTGAATTCAGGCAGTAAAGGCAGATGCGGAACTGGCGCCGGTTTATCAAGCGTTTTTAATCATCTGTATTATTGCCATAATAAATATCCTAAGCCTGAGGACCGTGATCGCGCGCTGGAGCTTGTTAGATCGTTTGAGCATCACATACAGGGAAAGCACTCATGGTCTAAGGTGAATTGAGCAAAGCGAAAAGCGAAAATTGATTGACTAAAGGACTCTCGATTCAAATTGGTGAAAAAGTGCCAGCATGGGAAATTGAAGAAATTGAAGAAAGGCGAGAAACGACTGAAGCTCGCGAAAGAGGTAGACCACGAGCCGGAAAAAAATAGTGAAATAAATAATTATAGAAGGATGCCGGTTTGATTGCTATTGTGGTCGACCTCTTGTATAAGCCTTCGTTTGAAAAGGCTTTCCTTAATTCCGCGTCATTGATTGACACTGCAATCAATGAGTGCTTCCACTCCCTCTCGCTTATGTACGCGCCTAAAAGACTCGCGTGGTGAGCTATACGCAAGAGGCTGTAGCGTAATTTGCCGATTTCAGCTCCCCATGTTACTATCGGCTAAAGACCAAAGTGGCGCTGCTTCATTATAACGGTCTTGTTCTGGAGGACATGATGGGAACACGAAAAGAGACTGGAAACACGCTTCTTCCCAGGAGAGGAAAAGTGGTGGTGGCAGTGAAGAGGAACCGGGGAGTCGGCACGCACTATTGGAGGGAAGAGGTGAGAGAAATAAATAAATAAATAAAATTAAAATCGCATCGTTATTTTAGGTAATGGCCACGAGCTACAACGTCCTGGAAGAGAGGAACGACCAGCAGTACGCAAGGAGGATCGGGGTACCTGAGGACGACGTCTATGACGATATCATCGAGTGGTGGGAGGAGAAGGAGAGGGAGATTCGGGCCATGGAAGAGTACGAGAGGGATGAAGGAGGAGAGGGAGAACAAGAGGACGATGGGGACGATTCGAGCTCCAGTTTGAGCTCTTTCGAGAGGGATTGGATTGATTACTAAGAGGAAATAGAAAGATATCGATAGCAAAAGATATAAATTGCGTTACATCAGTAAAATCGTTCAATTTGTGCAGTTTTCGGAAAATCGTAAATAAACAGTTGTTGGCAGTGAGCTTCACACGCGCACAAGGTGAAACTAGCACTGCTAGTGATGTCGGAGGAACTGTGACATGGAAATAATAAGAAAGACCAAGAAATTGCACGAAACAACGCAGTAAAACATGGAGAGCGCGCCGGACGCTGCGAAAATTCACTATAAACGCAGTTTGCGATTCGTATTCTGCTTGCCGGATCTGGTCGCTCCCAGGTTCCGGTGCTTACGCCGGAATCGTCGCCGCGCCCACATTCTCGGAACGATTTAATCGCTACCGTATTTTAAATTTTATTGATAAATTTTTAAAATTTTTTTAAATTTTTTTATTTTTCATTTTTTGTTTTGAAATTCGATTTAGAATCGATTTTACTTCCATCTTCTACCACGACCAGGTCCCTTTAAAAGACGAGTGAAATATCGAAAGATGAATCAAAACAGCATAACGATATGGGTAAGTCCTTAACGAAGAAATACAATATGTCAGTGTTCCTGTTGCTACTTTTGTTCTCGAGAACGCTGTAGGGAACGGTCATGGAAAATGCCAACACGAGAAGCAAAATAAGGAATTCTTGACTGTCTATCGATTAGAAGAGATCTACTCTAACCACGTCTACAGGGTGCGGCAAAATTACCGGTACTGGATTTTTTTCTTATATTTTTTCTTACAGGTGGAGTTTGAAGTTGGCATTTATATATTTATTAACTCACCTTATAAGGAATAGAAAAACCACTTTACAAACAAAATCAAGTTCTTTTCAGAACAGCTGTAAATCGAAACTCCATGTGATAATGTATTGCCGATTCCCGCGCATCCGATGTCATTGAAGTCAATGGTTCTCTAAGAATGAGAAGAATGCACTAGTTCCAAAATGCGTATTTTGTAGAGGATGCTTCCCACTACAACATACTTTCAAACTGAGATTTGGGGATTATTACTAGATGTAAAATGCGAAGCAGTATATGACGTGCCAGCTCTACATTTTGAGCAAAAAATGGATATTTTTTTGTAAAAATGTCATAGATTTTCCAAAACCCATTCATTTCCTCTGTCCATTACTGATTTCACACTAGAGTAGAAGCACTTTCTAGTGAAGGTATCAGATCATGTGCTTCTGCGAACACCTAAGTTTTTTTAGCATGAAACAGTCAAAAATCGACAAATGAAAATGACCTATTTATCATAAGCGTTCTAAGGAAGGGTTGAACATTCAATGATTCTTCCGGTGCCTGAAGATTCCCTATGACCAAGGACATGACTTTATTTTGTTTTCAAATGTTAACCTCTCCTACACATGGTGCTGTCATCTTTCAATCTAAATACATCGTGATTTGCGGCGATGAGGCGTCCCTCTAAAATATTAACCGTCAAAGTTCGGTTTGGATAGGAGTTCGAGCCGTCTTAATTTCACATTATCTTTTTCTTGATGGCTAGTTGTTACTAAATTAGGGAGACCATAGGATTTTCAATACTTAAGGAGTTATGAAGCAACGAACCCGTCTCGATTGCATATTCTCAGATTGTCTGTAGGGGTTGTGTTTTGATCTCTAATAGATTGATTAAATGAAGATGTGTTTCATAAATATAATTATGTGAACTGTACATCATGGTCTACCCGCGCGTAATGAGAAATGACCAAATTCAGCCTGATCTTCGATACATTGAGCAAACGAAAGTTGCTGAGTGATCTAATCCCCTTTCGTTTCAATTTGAAATTGAAGTGTGGGTCAGACTTTTTCTGCCATAAACGATTAGGTAGACCAAATTACTTGAAATGTCGAATATTTTCAGGACATTAGTCAATGGTCACAAAAATGCAGATGAGCTCATACGAATTATCTTGCAAAGTTTAGTGCCGGTAATTTTGCCGCACCCTGTATATCTCCTATCGTATTCTTACTGACACCCGAAAGTGTCCTGACTAGAGTGCGAAATGTGAGACCACGGTCTCTTCATTTCGTACACTCTCTCAACTACCGACCGGTCGAGAGAGAGTGTGAAACACAGCATTTCACCAATGGACATTTGGGGCGAGGGAGCATAGAGTGGAAGAGAAACGAGAGAGCGCGAGAGGGTGTGCGAGAAAGAGAGAGCGTCAGAGAAGGCTCGAGGAGCCTTCCCCCCTCATTGATGTCTCTATGGATGCTCCCAGACCATGTAGTATGTTGGTAAGAGGTTTGCTTTGAAATCGAAAGGTCGGTGGTTCGATCCCGCCAACTGCCACACATGTCATTACACTTGTTTCGATTGTTTGCAAGGCTGATAAAGAGAGAAAGCAAACAGCTTTATAAGTTTTGCCTCCAAACTGAGGTTCTTTGTGATAATAAACACGGAAGGAAGAAATCGAATATCCATTAAACAGCACCAGGAAAACAAATCAACCGAGTGTAAGACCAGTAATCACATTCACACGCTGGCATCGGCAACAAATAAGATACAGAATAATGGCTTTACAAGAAGATGGAAGAGGGTCAAATAAGACCGAAATGTCTAACATTGAAGACATAAAACAACAAACAAACAGATAACAAGTCAACTCCGTTAACTACACTTTAAATAGTTTCAAATACAGTACCTAAGATACTGTATTCAGTATCTACAGTAACAAATTGTTACGATTTCCTTTAATATTTTATCAACTACCGTAACTTCTACCGTACTTTAGCTATCCTAGTCTCTCTTCGAAACTCCTCCTCGGCATCCTCGCTTACGTGGAGGAGAGAGTAGGCCGTCAATTGCCAGCAACATCAATTCTTTAGCAATTCTTCTCTTTCTTTCTTGGAGAGTCGACTTCGTTTCGTCTCTGGTTCCAAGGTTCTGCAAGCACTTTAATTGGGCAGAGTTTCGTGAAGGTTGTATATTCACACATTCCGGGTAAGTCAATGGCAAATAGATTTAACTCTTATAATTGCCAACACGACACTAAAATGCTCCAGAAAGGTGTCAAAAGTGAAATAAAACTACGAACACAACATATTTTTTGTAAATTTTAATTCATTTCTCAACCACTTTGTGGGTGCTGATGTTAATGAATAGCTGTGATATTTCAAATGTTATTGCTTAATTTATTCCCCTAACTTTATTTATATCTGAACTCACTCTTCCATCTCCTCCTCCATTAGTTCTCCTCTTCTTTGGATGGGCGAAGGAGACTTTAGATACGAATCCTTCATCTGCTTGGAGTCCTGCGAGAGCCTGCAATATAACATATATTAATAATATATTAAAATGATCGGATTACTGTAAGTGGGGGAGTCAATAAGTAGGTGTAAGCATAGTAGAAAGACTATCGCGGCAGAGTGCTACCATAAAAAGGAAGTCATTACTCTAAATGACGTTAACGTTGGGCTGGCTTAATCGACAGTGGTGCGTAGTACATAATACACAGTGCTTCCTCAACGATAATAAACTACCGTAATCCAGCCTACCGTAACTTGAAAAGGGGAAATAGAGGAAATTGGCCAGTGGTAAGGTGCATGAGGTATGCCTCAAGTAATTATTGCCTTGGGGTGTACGGTTTATACAATACCGTTTTCCCGATACCGTACACCTACCATTTCCGGAATTTCAAAAATATTAGCAAGCGACACACGCTTTGTTTCATGAGCAGAACCTAAAGTAGACAATGTAAGCAGAGTACAACATTTCCTGAATACCACAGTGGCGACTACGGTAACGGTATTACAGTATACTAAAATGTGGCATTCAGTAAATCGACTAGTGATTTTATTATAAATTATAAATACCTCAAATAAGGCTAGTTTCGAAACATAGATATACTAGCTTTCACAATAATCTTCACTATACTTACTGCTGCTGCTTCGGAAGATCCGTATTCGACGAATCCAAATCCCTTGGAGATTCCTCGACGGTCGACGACCAACTGGCAGTAGACGACCTTTAAGTAACACATAGGAGTACACAATAGTTGACATATTTGTGAGAAAAATAACGTTTTGTTTTGTCATCCTTATGTAATATTTTTTTATTCGAAAATTATACAATGCATCATACATGACAAGACTAACCTCTCCGTATTCGCTGCACTTCTTCTTGAGAACGGAGTCAGTGATGGCGGGAGAGACACCGCCGACGTAGAGACGTCTACAATGAGCCGTATACTCATATGTCGGGCACCGATAAAACTAATAACTACAACTATGTAAGTTCGCTTGGAAAACACAATTCATGAATACGTAGATTTCGCAGTATCATGCAATATAATGGTTTCAACGCCTCCCTTGTACAAATAAGAGATAATTCAAACTAAGCACCCATTTCTTACTTCTGACTGGTCTCCTCGCTCCCGCTGTCGATTTGCATCTTGCTCGCGTTCCCTTCTTCAGCTGTAAGGGAGCAGCTTGAAACATGAGGCACATTGCACAATACTCCATCACTACTCTAAGCAACAAATTCTCAGGTGGATAAGAAAATTTGAATTTCATAATGTTCTTTTTCACAATTTTGTGCGAATTTTCTGTCCCCTGCTCAGAATATAGACCAAGCGTGCGGAAAGTCTCGAGGAACAATTGAGAATGCGCGAATAGAATATGCAATTTCTGACTTCTTTTATAATAATCAGGAAGAGAATTTTCAACAGACAGTCGAAACTCCTCAAGTACAAGTGGATATTCTTCAATTTCCTCATCGCTGAGATACCGAGGCTCAAAGAAAGGAGTCAGCGCAGAGAATGTGGTTAATGTCGAAATTAAGGCTCTCACGCTATGAACAGATTCAATGTTAGCACTCGTTTTGTACCGTCCAATCTCTCTCTCTACCACTTCTCCCAGTTCATCAGACCACTTCATAACTTCAGTACAGACAGGAGCAGTAATCTCTTTCGCACGCATTTTTGCTGGAACACCCAAGGATCGGTACATTACACCAATAGGAGAAGTTTGGCTAACTTCTCATTCTCACAGTCTGCAATTTTCTTACTCAGAGATGCAGCATGAACAGGGAGCTGCGATTTGAGATACGTAATTTGATTTGTTTTCTGGCATGAAATGCATTCGTATCTCGAACCGCTTACCTTCTTACCCGTTCCTATCCTTCCCTCTTTCAGAACTAACTCTTCCTGAGTCATAATCCCTTCACAACATGGATGGAAGGAGTTTTTACACTTGAAGCATGTCAAATCACACTTCCTACCACCACACCACCCGTCGACTGATTTCAGTATAGAAATCAGACAATTTCTTGCAGAGCATGCGTCTTTGAGATTGTCGAGATCATACAAAGACAGTGAATTTCTCCTAGCTCTCCTCTTACCGGATCTAGCCTCACTCTTCTCATCAGCCCTTTCAGCCTCTGCTATCTTGGCCTGAATGGCAGTGGCATCGTTGAGTGAACGTTTGAAAGAGTTCAAGTTGTTCATAACAACTTTCAACTGCTCTCCGATGTCACTGCCGGCTGAGAATTTACCCTCCCCATCGAATGTGACGTTATCGACACCAAGATACTCTAATTCCATTCTAATGAGGCACACTTCTATGGCGCAAAGAAGTCTGGGGATCATACCCAGAATGACATGAAGAAAGGGAATGAAAAACTGCGTCACAGGAATGTTCAGCAATGGAGTGTTCTTGATGGAGAAAGCTCTCTTTCCAATTTCACTGTCTCTCATTTTCTTTGCACTTTGGGCGGAAAGCGCATCAAACACTCTCGCACTCTGCACCATATCATCGTACTCTCTCATTTTTGAAGTGGAGATAGATGAATCTAGGAAAGAGAAGTAGCACAATGGACACGAGAAAATTGCGTTACTTCCCTGATGACCGCATGCATTGCTCATCATTTTTCCGTCCACAGCCAAGAACCACCTTACAACTTTGTCTAATCCATCAACTTTTAAGTGCGTTATTTCAGACAACTGATGAAACACAGATTCCGCTGCAACTTTGATATTCTCGTACGTTTCGTCCCCTTGAAAGTAACATAACGGGAAGTGGGAGTAAGGTGAATTTGGCTGAGGGGAGTCAATCAAAGAGATGGAAATTTTCATCACTCCCCCTCCGCCATCTGCACTTACTCCCACCCACAACTCGTCAGTGAATGGCTCGGCTCGAATCGTACCGCTCAAGGGAACCCATCTACGCAGAGCAAAAATTCCGACACGTTTCGAACAGATACAACGGGAACCATTTTGTCAATCTTGTTCACAGCCAGTTTCACCACGGTTGCAGAATAGAAGGGCGATACTAGACACATCATTGTTGCATCGACACTTCGTAAAGAGTGATACGACGGTATCATGCGAAGCCCACTGCTACGGAGCATACTATTCAGTCCCCGCTGAGCAGCCCAGGTCAGTCCAAATTTTTTGACAAACTGATAGTAAGTAATTTTATCTATCTTTTTGGATGTCATGGGCGCGCCGGGATGCATCTTTCCAAACCACTTCTCCATTCGTTCCGCAGTCTGAACTGGGTCTGAACCGACCCTACCCATCAGACCACACAATGAATCAGTCACTCTCTCATCTATTCTGCCTTTCTGCTTTTCTCCCAAATCGGCATAATCTTTGTAGGATTTTGCAGAAAGAGATGCCTTTGAACGTAGTTTGGTCAATTCTAACTTTAGCTGATGCAACTCTGCATCTTTTTTCTCTAAATCCGCATATAGCAATGAGAGGCGATCTCGATCGAATTTTAGAACTTCTAGCAAAGAACTACAGGAGCGGCACTCAAGAACGGGTCTTACAAAGATAGGGGGGCCCGTGATATCAGAGTAGTTCACGTAACCATCCGACTGACACACACAGACACGCGTGGTCTGTGTCAGAATGGTCCGGGCGTCCAATGACACTCCGTTCCCTTGAGACATCGCTGCACTCCCCCTCGAAATAGGCATGCCAAGCAGAGGCGCCACATTCGCACCATGGGAGAGTGAGCTTTCAGGCAAGACAGACAAAGAGGAAGAAGGAAGGAGCCTAGAACCACTGTGCGCATGGAATAATTGCCCTCTCTCGAACCAATCTGAATAAAAACAACCTCATTTAATTTTGTATAAATATACAAAGCAAAACTCACACATAATCGATCCTCCTTCAGTCTTCAATCGATAATGGCCAGATACTTGCAGCAAAAGTCCGAGCAGAACTCCGCGACAATCGCTGCAATGATCAACAATTAATTACAAGCATATAAAGAAGCATCCTAATAAGGAACAACGAAAAAAAGCCTGCAACAAACAGCGACTCCACTCACCTTAATCAACCGATTTCCCAGACCGTACGGGAGCCAGTCCGAGCAGAACTCCGCGACAATCGCTGCAATGATCAACAATTAATTACAAGCATATAAAGAAGCATCCTAATAAGGAACAACGAAAAAAAGCCTGCAACAAACAGCGACTCCACTCACCTTAATCAACCGATTTCCCAGACCGTACGGGAGCCAGTCCGAGCAGACCTCCGCGACAATCGCTGCAATGATCAACAATTAATTACAAGCATATAAAGAAGCATCCTAATAAGGAACAACGAAAAAAAGCCTGCAACAAACAGCGACTCCACTCACCTTAATCAACCGATTTTCCCAGACCGTACGGGAGCCAGTCCGAGCAGACCTCCGCGACAATCGCTGCAATGATCAACAATTAATTACAAGCATATAAAGAAGCATCCTAATAAGGAACAACGAAAAAAAGCCTGCAACAAACAGCGACTCCACTCACCTTAATCAACCGATTTTCCCAGACCGTACGGGAGCCAGTCCGAGCAGACCTCCGCGACAATCGCTGCAATGATCAACAATTAATTACAAGCATATAAAGAAGCATCCTAATAAGGAACAACGAAAAAAAGCCTGCAACAAACAGCGACTCCACTCACCTTAATCAACCGATTTTCCCAGACCGTACGGGAGCCAGTCCGAGCAGACCTCCGCGACAATCGCTGCAATGATCAACAATTAATTACAAGCATATAAAGAAATATCCTAATAAGGAACAACGAAAAAATGACTGCGATCAAACGAATATAAAATCCCGAGGATATGGCCTATTGTCAAGTGATTCCGCCAACACAAGCGTAGCGCCTATGGTTGACTGCTTACACGAATCATAGAAAAAAAACAAATACAATTAATTTATTCGACATAAATAATTAATTAATTAAATATACGAAATTCAAATAGAATACCGCAACGCGTTCACAACACACGCGACGCGTGTCATAAGTGTGACCCATGCGACACCTGCACATCAACCAAATTCAAACGCAAAAGTCCCGATGGGCTAGGGTGTGAAATGCTGTGTGAAATGAAGAGTGTGTGGTCTCACATTTCGCACTCCAGTCCTGACCTTTTCTTCTCCTCAAGATCTGACGAGCCTTTATCTTCCGATTGACCGCGAGCTTGAAATGAAGAGCAGATCGCGGCCGTTCTGAACACTTTGGAGATCAGATATGCCATCGGTTAGTTATGGCAAGGTGAGACAGCGTAAATGTCTGAAACGGAATATATCATAAGAATTGAGGGAGAAAAGAAAACAGCAGAGATACAAGATAGTACCGGGAATAGAATGAATGATAAAGAATGAATAATTTACTGGTGGAGAATGGCGGAAAATGGGGCGAAGAAAGCGTGAAAATGGTTGTAAATCAAGTTGAAAAGGTGAGAGACGATGTTAAAGGAAGAGTAACTTACTTCTTCTGGCTTTACAATTATACATCTTTTCCCTGTTCAGTTATGTAGCCACTCACTGGAGGATTGGTTGGAATTGCATCAGAAGGATCGGGATTTCGATCAAATAAAATCGTGGTTCATTCAAATCGTCGAAGCAGTTGCATACATTCATGAGAGAAACGTGATCCACAGAGACCTCAAGGCGAGTTTTTTACGCTTTCATATTTCACGTTTTAATTTTGGACTTTAACATTGGCCTTATTAAACTTGAGTAGAGCACTACAAATTGGATCCTTTCAGCCGAGCAATATTCTGTTCGATATTTCGAATTTACGAGCACTCGTCCGAAATAATAAAACGTTCTGTTGATAATCCGTGCTAAACAACAGATACGACTGCGAGAGAGCATGGGAAAGTGAGAGACACGTCGAGGTATAGAAAGAGAGTACACCACCAGTAGTCCATTTCATGAACGTATCATTTTAAAATTGTAATACCTCTTTTTCGCTTTTAAATGTTAACTAATAATTTATGTGTTTGAAGTGTTTTTGTGATTCAAAAACACTTCAAACACCCCTAGTACGATGATGGGACAATACAAATTGCTGATCATACATCAATCGGGATATTTATTGTCGAGCAAAGAACAGGCCATTACTGGCAAAAATTGGAATTCCTCGAGAACTCCTTTCTTGTGGTAACTGTCATGCGTCTGCACCAGGATTGGTCGAAACATTTTACGGTTCATCCATTGAGGCAACTTTTCAGCATTGTTTTCTTTCTTCTAGCTAGTACGGACCCTTTTCGATGGCGCTACACCGGTAGAGTACTTTATGACGCAGGAGAGAACTGTTATTATTAGAGACGGTATTGCGCAATAATTATCATCCAATGTGGTGCCCCTTTCATCCAATGTGGTGCCCCTTTCATTTCATGAACGTATCATTTTAAAATGGTAATAGCAACGGTCAAATTCGGGTGTGTGACTTGGGAATCGCGTCTGAACTGGGAAAAGTTGATGTGAAGCAGACTCGCACTTGCGATATTGGAACACCTCTATTAGGGTTGACCACTCGAAATATCTTTTGTTCGAGAACAATGGAAGATTAACAACAAACAAAGAACTGTTCCGGAACGGAGTCGAAACGCTTTGTTTCGACTTTTCGAGTGGTCAACTCTAACCTCTATACAAGAGTCCGGAGCAGGTTAACACCTTCTTCGTGTTTTATAAATTCAGAAACTGTCGTCCACAATAAACAAGTTACGCTCCTAAACATCAAATTCGGATGCGAGAGAGAGCATGAATAAGTCAAGAGTCACGCAGAGGTTTAGAAAGAGGGTACACGCACAGTAGTCCATGCAATGAACGTATCATTTTTAAAATTGTAAAAATCCTTTGTTCCTCGTTGCTTTGTACATCGATATTCTCTATTTAGAAGTTCTGTATGTACTCGTTCAAAGTGGATGTGTTCACAGTCGGTCTCATCTACGCTGAACTCTGTGTGTCGATGTCTAGAGATGGGTTGAAATTTCCAAGAATTAAAAAAAAATTTTAATTCAAATCATAACAATAATAATAAAATATAATAAAATAACAAATTCAAATCTTCGAAAACTATGGAGTTGCCAATGCACTGGAGATCGAGAATGAACGAACGGTGAATATCTTCTGTGAATATGTTTAAATGTTCATTGCGTCTGTCCATTTATTGTGAATTTTAGATGGAGTTGATCACATGGATGTCGCAATTGGAGAGTGGAGATCGTCCGACATGTCAAGAAGTACTAGATCACTTGACACTTTAAAGAGATTTCATTTTGATCAAATCTTTTTTTTATCGAGCTCTATGAATATGAAAAAGTTTGCGTAATGGCCAAGGAGATCCGCCAGTTTCTGGCGACGGATAAGATTTCAAATTTTCGTAAATCTGAGATTTGATTTCATCTAGAATGCTGATTACGAAATACAGATTCAGATGTGGATTGAGATGGTACCACGTAGAAACAGAAACCCCCCCCAAATATAAGATTCTTCAATGTATGTTAAGAAGCAGTAATTTTGAAAAAAAAACATTCTTATTGGAATCTTCTTGTACGCGGTTATTCAAAATGACTGAATCAGTGACAGTCCCCTTGATTGTTTATTATATTACACAGAGCGCGAACTCTCTAACTTCTCGACATCTATATACTCCAAGTCTCTTAAACCCTAGGTAGTTGACTCTCTACACTCTTGAATGTGCGCACTATTTCTCCAATTGTCTAAGAGAGTTGAATTCTCTAGATGTCGGCAAGTTAGAGAGTTGTTCGCTCTATGTTTAGACAAACACAGCACATTTAATTGTTTCGCTATAAATTTCTCTATATCGTACATGAAAATCGGAACAAGTACCGAGCAGTACCGAACAATTGGCCACAATTGAAACATTTGCGAATACAGGGTTTTAAATTTTGATTTTATGCTCATTCGCTTTCCCTTCCCCGATTTGCCGGAAACGGCTCGGATTGTCTTGGTTAAATATCGCTAGAAATCGATAAAACGTGAGCTAAAAAGTCGCCGAGAATCGCGAGCTGAATCGAATCGCGAACTGAATGCTCGCCGGCAGTGGCAATTTGCGGACTACACAAAACACGTGTGCGCACTGGCACACGTACGACTCTGATTTATCGATTTCTAGCGATATTTAACCGAGACAATCCGAGCCGTTTCCGGCAAATCGGGGAAGGGAAATCAAATGAGCATAAAATCAACATTTAAAACCTTGTATTCGCAATGTTTCAATTGTAGCAAATTGTACGACTCGGTACTTGTTCCGATTTCTCTGACATGTACGATATCTTTATATCGTTATATAGTTTCGATATATCGATATAAAACAATTTATATTTATATTATAAGTGTTCGATAAGTGTTTAATCGTCCTTCAAATACTCCAACATTTCTTTGCACGATGGCCTGTGGGCGGTATCTACTTGAGTCATGAAAATGATCACTTCTTCCTAAAAAGAGAAAACATTAAAAAACGGATATTTAAAATTTAATAATGCCTATAGTAATATAATAATAATACCGTTCGCAGGTCTTCAATTGATAGTTCATTCGGTATGCCCTTGCGGTAGTTCTCGAAGATCTGAATGAACGATCTTTCAATGCGACAACAACCCCCACAGTCTTATGCCATAAAACAAAATTCAATGATCACACCAAAATATTATCCCACCTTTAAACGCTTTTCTCCAGTCATAGGAACGCTCATTTCTGCATAGATTAGTCCAAGTGCGAACACGTCGACCTTATTCGAGTAAAGCCAGTATCTCTTAAATACCATGAGATAGCTACACAATCGTTATTAGGGTACCTGCTCAGGAGCCTGATAGAGCCACGTGCCAATGTTTTGAGTATGGGTATGTGTCTCGTCAACTTGGCCGAACTTGGAAACAATTCCAAAGTCGCCAATTTGAATTCGACCTTCTCTGTCGAACATAATGTTGCTTGGCTGAAAAAAACGTTTTGTTTGGAAACTGAAAGGACACATTATTATACCACTAAGAAAAAAAGCGTTGGTACTTTTCATTATTAACAGGAAACAATATAAAAATCACTTTCTTGCCTTAAGATCCCTATGTATTACTCCTTTATCGTCCACTTTCTTCTCGTGTATGTATGCTACTGCCTCGACCATTTGCACGAACCATAACTTCATTTGTTTTCTGTCGCGGTCCACTTGGTTATCATTCAACCACTCTTCCAAAGAGTGGGTACACAGCTGAAAAAAAAATGTTATTATGACCCTCAAAGGATCACTATTTGAGTCCACTAGTGGATAGTCGGGACAGATAAAGTAAGGGGCAGAGAATGCTATTCACTTCGCTCTTTCCGCACTCCACACCCCTTTCTGGAGGATATACTGGGTCATGAAATGTTGTGAGGGCCTACCTTCATCTGGATATAGACGAAGAAGCAGTCGTAATTGGGGTCGATCTGAAACGACATAAAATGAGATGAACAATCGATGGTATAGTTTTTTCCATTTTAATAAAATTACTTTTACATTGGAGAAACATTATATTTTTTTAAATACAATTTTTTAATATATATTTTTTTGAATCCTCACAGGTTTGCCCTGCTCGAGGTGCTTCTGCATATCCACATCAGCAGAGTTCTGCAAATAAGCCTTTGCTTGCATCAAAATCGAATTTGAACACATTTTAAAAATGTTCAGTTAAGGTCTCTGTTTAAAGAAACGGGAAAATCAGTTAGATTTTCGAATAAGCTTAATATGAATTCAGACAGACAAAACAAACAATAATTTGAGCCTACCTGCCATCCTTTTGGCGGGCGTTCGGTCCACGAGGCGTGGTAGCGCACTAGATTCACGTGTTCGAACTGTGCCATAGCTCGGACTTCCCTCATCTTCACGCTGATATATTCCTCGCTCGAGCTTAATAGTATCCATACACATACATAACATTTGCCTTTTTTAAAATAATTTTCTCTGAGGTATTTCACAATTTTAAAAAAAATTTAAAAGTTCGACCTCTCCGGAATTGCGATCCTCTTCACAGCGTATTCCTGCTTATCCTCTTTGTTTAAAGCTTTGAAAACGAGGCCGAACCCGCCCTTTCCGATAACTTTTATAGGCTTGAAGTCGATTAAAAATCTGATAAAAATAGTCGACGTGGGTAAACTTGAAAAAAATCACCTGGACATGTATTCCTCTTGTTTGAGATCTGCAGCGATTGCTTTCTGGAATTGTAAAATATCGATAATTGTGAAATAAGAAGAAGATAAAGCTCAATCATCGATTGCCCCAGAAGGTGTGGTCTTACACCATCGTACTGTAGCCTATTGTGTTTATGTGCATTTTCCGATTTGAGTTGTACACCCGCCAGGGGTTTCGTCAGAGTTCGTTATCTACGTTTTTCGGTTTAGCTGAAGTTGTTTTCCTTTGATTTTCGCTCATTTGCTCGTTTTCTGCCAGATAAACTCTATTAGTAAATCAATAACTCTCATTCGGTGTCAACACTTTCTTTATTCACAAACACAACCCAAACCAAAAGGGGACTTTTGAGTTCAATAATTACTGGGATTGTTATGAGAAATGAGCAAATTATGTTGCAACGCGCCTGTACTGGTGCATTGGGACTTGCCTCAAAATTCTCCGGTCCATCGCTCAAACTTTTCACTATCACTCCATAACTCTCCAGAGCTCGTATAAGGGAAGGCTGAAATGGAATGTTGCATTTCAACACAAGAAATTGTTATGGTGGGCGCAATGCTAGTAGTGTATGTTAAAATCGTGAATCCACCAAAACGAATGACATATCCGAGCTATATTAATTGTTTTCAAATGTTTTTGAAGAGCCTTTTTTTAAATCAATGCAATTATCTTCACTCACCGGCAGCGGTGCAGTGTAGATCATGTTCCCGCTCGACTTATCCTTTATGCCGTGTATCCGAATCGTTCCGCGATGCACTCCGATAATCCCGAGAGGAATGTGGAGTGCGCAACTGTAAGTAACGGATCATTTTGAGCTTCCACATTGTTTCAATCCACCAATCTGCAACACAGATTCGTATATGTCCTTCGTTTGGACACTATGACCACTATATTTTCCTATATTTATATTGTGGACACTATATTTTCGTTTCGTAGAATATTCCCATTTAAGGATGAGACATTCAAAATTTTCTCTACTGCGATATATACTACGCGCATGATTATAATGGGTGGGAAAAGGAGAGAAAAAATTGAGCTACTTCAGGAAGCGTAAGACCGCAAAAGGGTTTATGCAAAGTTCAACACAAATGCATGTTCTGGGCATTCTAAATAGCTCCAATGGATTTGGGTGATGCTAAAAAATTCTATGAATGACCTACTCCTCCGAAAGATCATCATCTCTTCCGGAAGGATTCACCAGGCCCTAATCATTCAATTCAATCAACCTCATAACGGAAAGTCTTCTTCTCACTCGTTTGTATTATCAATTTTTCTTACTATTATAATATAAATATAACGCATTACCTGATCTTGTATTGCATCACGCTCATGGTTTCTGTGTCCAGTGCAATTAGCCGTTGATTGTCCCTACTACAGAAGTAGACAAAAGGAGAGCTTTCTATTGCATGAACAGGATTGATGAATTGAATTGATGACTGATGAAGGATTGATTGAAGGTTTAATAAAGGACTGAAGAGAAAAATGTCCTGTAAGACACTGATAGAATTTCCTCAATTTGTTTCTTATTTCATCATCACTACGCAATCTCTATCAGTGTACCTCAATGATAATCACGAACGTGTTCATGGCCCAGGCTACAAGACTGTTCCTGGCGCTATTGGAGTTGCGCCTCCCGTATATCCGCCGGCCTCTATTGACATTTAGAGCGATAGAGATAACAGAGCTGTAACCTGTGGAATGCTAAGATCATGCAATCGGCCAGCTCCGATTCTTCGCTTAATTCCCTTCTGTTCAAATTATCGGCGGCGATTCTTAAGTGCCGCTTCGTAGAATACATACGACGACCTCTAGAATATCAATAGATATTGAATCTTACCACAAATGTTCAAAACTCTTACGAATGCAAACTATGTTATATGCCTAAATAGCAACCCGCTCTCTAGTCTAGTTGTCTCACGTCGTATCTATCACCAAAGTAATCAACAATACACAATTAATAGATGTAAAAAATACCCTTCCATGACGGCCCACTGGACTTTTTGTGAACAGATGAAGAGCGTTCCAAATTGGTGTTTCTCGTCCTGAAAAAGGGGGGAAAATTACTATTACTAAGCATATTCGCCGTCGATCTACGCTCACCTTCTCGAGATTTCGCACAAATTCCACTCGAATGGTGAGAGGTGGTTGGAAAGTTGCTTTATGAATCTCAATCGAATATATGTAGATAAAGGACCGCCGAATGAAGTCAAAATGTGCGAACCTTGGAATTTTTCTCGAGAAGAAAGAGTGAGTTCTCAATCATTCCAAGTGGCTTGGTTTCCCCCGCCGGCAAAATTGCCACCACTTCGTCGCCACTGTAAAAAGATTTAAAATTGTGGAAATAATGGATAATGAGAGTGCGAAAATGAGAGATGATCAAGAAATCCTGCTAGCATTCTAAAGCGTTTCACTTAATAATGACATACTCTGTAATCACGAATAATCGCTTCTGTGTTGTGTCAAAATGGAGTATAGTGCCTGCAATACAGCTGCTTTTAAAAATCAAGATACGTATATTTAGAGGGTAACTGCACTTGCTTTCTATAGATTCTTTCATGGATTGACACTCTCTCACTTCTGACAAATCATTTCTGAGATTAGTAGCGGAACGTTTTTTTATATTTCGGACGGATATTCGTTATACGATAATAAAGAGGTGCCTTCAACAACCAAAACTGCACTTGCCATCATCGGTTTGGAAGCAGTATGTTCCGCTTGATGAATTCGGGATGGCGCCGAACCACTGTCGCCGAAAATCGAGCGTTTCTTCCTCGTCAGCCATAACCGAAACGAGGAGAAAGAGAAGAAACGCAGCACACTAAGCAGTTATCAACCTTATCACTCTCTTCTCCACTGACCCACTGCCTCGTCAATAAACAAAATACGCGTACCTTTCACGATTGTTTCGAAATCAACTTCTTTTGTTTTGAAATATTTTGATGTAAACATGTTTAATCAAATGAAGAAATGGGAAAAACTTTATCCGAGTTAAGAGTTGTCAGTACCATCAGTGGTTTCTGTCGATTCAATTATTGATCAGTGCAAGAATGATCACTGCCACCATTGAGTAGGTCATAATTGTAGATCCATTACACTCCAATTTGCCCTTAACCTTCTCGTACGAATCCTTGATCGACTCGAGAAAGCAGAAAGCCTGCAATATCAATAAAACAATATTACAACCGAAAGTAAAATATAGGCAACGTATTTAAATATGAGATCAAAAACGCTCCTCTTTCTCCAAAGTAGATTTTGGCTACGGTTTTCTTGAAAATTGCCAGGATTTCGGTGCGGGGCAATTGAAATTACCTCATTAGAGTCCTCCTCGCAGAGACACTCATCACCCTCTGAGTGTGTCTGAAATTTTATTAAAATTATTGTTTTAATCGGAGTTTTATTTAATTTCAAACCAAATTTGGTTATTATTCTTCTCACTTTCGTGCAGACGATGTTCTCCTTGCGGTTCTTGAAGAACTTCTTGATCTTTTTCACGAGTTTCTCAAATTTGTCGTCTTCCTCCTCGAGTTTCTTGAGGATTCCGTGCACTTTCTTATCGTCTTCGTCAAATTCACATAGCATTTCCGAAGTCGATTCCTGATTTTTTAAACTATTTAAAAAATAAATGTCGTCATGTTGTTTCAATGTTAGACACAGTTAGTTGTTTTCGAGACTATGCGCGCTCACGATAGAGAAGAGTGGAGGAATTGTAATCGGCAATGTAACGGCCATATAAGCCTTTTTTGTTGATAAACTCAAATATTCCATATGCTCTCATTTTAGAGAGAAGATAATCGTACCTTGTTCGAGTAGTTCTCCTCTCTATCCGTCCACTCGCCCACCGTTTCCGTCACTTTGTCCTTGAGCATCTGTAAACTTGCGAAATTCACTTCCGGTTTATGAAATCTATTTGAAACCACACCTGGAAGGCCATGGGCGCTTTCTCTTTCAGCTCCGCCCAGACGGAATCCTTGCTGCCTCCTTTGACAAAAGAGACGAGGGAGAGGAGAAGGAGGGGCAGGTGGGGTAGGAGAGAGAACGACCGCATTTGAGTGGGAGAAGGGGAGGAAATGAGGGCAGATTGAGAAAAAATGACTAGCAGGAAGATGCAAATGTCAGAATGCCAGATTTGGTTACTCTTTTGATACATCTAGGTACATTTGTGAATATAATAAATGCAATTAACGAAAACTTTATATTTGACATTAACAATTTTATTGTTTTTCGAATCAATGGTTGATGGCATAATTATTTTCGCTGCTAATCGTCACTATTTTAGCAGACGCGCAGCGGGGTTTGACCCTTGAATTATCGCAGGAAAAAAGGAGAGATCGAACTCGCGAGCTGAATATCACTAGGGTGACGGCAGAATAGGTCGCCAGGTAGTGCACGTAGACGTACTGTAAAGAGTACTGTAACGATCTCGTATATATACGGTATTTATCGTATACGATTGGATATACGTTTGGCCAATTGTATAACAATCATTTTTGCATATTTCGAAGAGAATGATATCTTTGTGTGTTCATCTTTGTGACTTCATCATAGATATTTTAATATTTTTCGAAAACTCATTCTCGACGTCAGGGCATGCTGATACAGTAATTTCTGTTGTTATATAAAACTATAGTCCCTAGTATTTGCTCTAATTATTACCGTGGCCGCAAGCATTCCATCTAGATTATCAATGCCGAAAAATGCAATGGATGCCCACGCGAACTGAAATAAATCTTCGGGTAAAAAGGAAAGATAGTGAGCTCATTTCAAATAATGTGTTTTCTGACATGTGCCCAAAACCACTATTATTTTTTTTTCATGGATTTTATAATTGCCCACGTGGGGTTAAACTCACCGAATGAAGCGTTTTCAAAAGATGTGTTATTGCACAGACTGAGACAATGATAAACATGTTGCGCTGATTTACGTAAAGCATATGGGATGTTCGATCCTGAAAACTCTAGTAGTAGGTAATATGAAGATGTTTTTACTCAAAAATATCGATTGGCTCTTTTTATAATGTGTTACTCATCGATTAGATGTCTTATGAGTTGGTTTAATGGTCGGGTGGGCGAAAACAAATCTCACTCGTCGATGAACATTGGCATTTGTGCGTAGTTTGAGGAATTGACGACTCGTGAGAAAGGTCAGAATCGAAGTACCAAATATGTAGAGTAAGTACGTGAGGGAGGAGATGATCTTATCCACCTGGAATTGGAGACTTATTCAGAAATTTGTTTTTGAAAAAAATAGGAAAACAATATTTTTTTAATGAGATTGGACTATTTTAAATTCTAACTGTTGTGCAGTAATCATCGAAAAATATGATAGTTCTAGTCCCGTTATTGTTCGTAAAATCGAATCCACAGAAGAATATGGGAATCAAAGGGGCGATGGGCAGAATAAACTGAACGAGAAGGAGACTCATCCAGACGGTAGAGCTCAAGACCTGAGTTTTTTTAAGAGAGCATCCACGAGAGGCCGGGGCGCTGGGGGAATATCCACGGATGTCTTTTTTGCAACCTATCCCAATAACTTGGGGATGAAGTCAGTATCACGAATGCTGATATTAGGCCAGGTAACTAAGCTTCCGGGTCCCGCACCGAAAAGTTACAGTAACCCCACCTTCCGATATCGATTTTTTTGACATTTTAAAAAGTAGGTTTTTATAGGTTTTCTAGGTGTATTTTGCGAAAAACATGACAATGAAAATATTTTCGAAGCGATAGGAAATCGATGAAGGGTCAAAATTTCAATTTTTCTCTGTTTTTCGACCGACCTGAAAAAAATTTGCCCAACTATTGACAACGATTTTGCGATTTTTGGAATCCTCGTCAAAAACTACATCGGAAAGACTACTTCATGGACTCCGGGCTTTGGGGGCGATGTACGTAAATGTGGTCTGAATGTTCGGATATTAGCCGACACTGTCGCGTACATGGCGATATTTCTCACCCTGATTGCGAAATATCACGTGTATCAAGTGATATATTATTTGCCTACGATTCTGTGAACATGGCTGACACAATTATGTCATCACTAGGTTGAAAATTTTTCAACATTTTTTTCGACCATGAACCCGGGATCATGGAATTTTCGAAAAAACTTTTTCTCTCAAAAGTCGATGTACCTGTTTGAAATGTGTTCAATACTTGAAATTTAATATGTGTGCACCGTTTTTGACTATGGATATTGTAATAATTGATTGTCGTGATGGAAACTACGAAAGATAAACACCAAGTAAAATTCAACGCAAACACATTAATTCTGGCCGTATATGGCTATTTTATCGCCAAATACGGTGCATACATAATAAATTTCAAGTATTGAACACATTTCAAACAGGTACATCGACTTTTGAGAAAAAAAATTTTTTCGAAAATTCCATGATCATCGGATGATGATCATGATGATGATCATGATGTTCATGGTCGAAAAAAATGTTGACAAATTTTCAACCTAGCGATGACATAAATGTGTCAGCCATGTTCACAGAATCGTAGGCAAATAATATATCACTTGATACACGTGATATTTCGCAATCAGGGTGAGAAATATCGCCATGTACGCGACAGTGTCGGCTAATATCCGAACATTCAGACCACATTTACGTACATCGCCCCCAAAGCCCGGAGTCCATGAAGTAGTCTGTCCGATGTAGTTTTTGACGAGGATTCCAAAAATCGTAAAATCGTTGTCAATAGATGGGCAATTTTTTTTCAGGACGGTCGAAAAACAGAGAAAAATTGAAATTTTGACCCTTCATCGATTTCCTATCGCTTCGAAAATAATTTCATTGTCATTTTTTTCGCAAAATACATCTAGAAAACCTATAAAAACCTACTTTTTAAAATGTCAAAAAAATCGATATCGGAAGGTGGGGTTACTGTAACTTTTCGGTGCGGGACCCAGAAGCTTAGTTACTTGGCCTAATATCAGCTTTCGTGATACTGACTTCACCCCCAAATTACTGGGATAGGTTGCAAAAAAGACATCCGTGGGGTATGTCCGGCTTCTCGTGGATGCTCTCTTAATTAGATATATCACATAAATATATTCTGCAGTGAGTCTAACATTTTCGCTCAAGCTGTCACTGCGCATCACTGCGTAACGAATTGCCGACATGTAGAGTTTGCCAATAGTCGAGGCGGTCACACTAAAGCTGTTTAGAATCTGAAATAGGATCGCAATGTTTCGAAATTTTCGCAATGTTTCGAAATTATGGTAATTTATGGTAAATTACTGTACCCGTTCCGATTTGCGTAACATGTACGATAGGACAGATCATAAATACCAATATGAAAAGTGGAAAAGGTTCTCACAAATCCAAACTTGAACAGCCATCCTAAATCCTCTGGATACGTAAATCGAAGTGCGATTATGAATCCAATAACCGATAAAGAACAGAAGAAACCTGCATTACATTTTTTGAAAAAAAGGAAAGAATAACATTAATACAAAATATGAAACACATTTTCTCTTTATACCCGTAATAATGAATAGTTGGAAGAACTGCGTCCTGAATACTTTCCGTTTCGACAGAGAAAGTCGAATGAGGAGGTAGAAGTGAGCAGTGAGAAGAGAATAGTCGAGAACATCAGTTGCTATTGTCATTACGACAGGAAATTATGACCCAGAAGAAAATTCGGGTGCATATGTGATTTACTATGGCCACTAGATAGAGTATCTCACAATCTTATGTCGAATGTACTCACGACTTCCTCTCCCACGCTTGAGAATTACCAAACCACAAAATGAGCTCGATTTAGAGCGCATAAGATATGCTAACTTAGGAAATGTAATACACTTGCATGTACTACATGCACTTCTCTCGGTAAGACTATTGTCAGATTCCACTGTTTTTTTCACGACAGGATATAATATCAGTTATGCAAAAAGCCAAACTCTGTGATTTTCCGTACTGGTGTCAGGAGCAAAAAATACACCGATAGCCTAGAAGCCAACAAGAAAGGAGCGAGCGCGTACATGGACGGTCCTTCCCCGATCCATTTCAGGTGATTGAATACGTTAATCAACGAATAAATTGTTTGATAATCACTTTATGCTCCGCACGACTTCACAACGCGTTTTACACTGTGAGATAACACACAAAATAGCATGGTAATAACATAATTTGGACACACACAGTTTACAAAACTCAGAGATTATAGGTAATTCCTCTCCTCTTTCGGGAAGATGGTCTCCAAATTAAGAATTCCCAGAGGAAAGATGCGGCGCGGCACGCCGCCCGCGGAAATGTAGCTGTTGGGAATCTTGAACTTGACCTTACGCTGACCCGGCTGGAATAGCGGGGTGTTGTTTAATTCTAAAAACGCATTCCGAAAGTGAACATAACAATCGTTCATAGAGCGCGCAGATTCTAGAACACCAATTTGTGCAAACTGCCGGCATTGTACACGTGGAGGAAATTCCCCCCCCAAACTATAATAATAAGCGTTTATGATAATGTAGGATACCTTACCATAATGCCATCGTCACAGTCGTGGTATACCTTGAAGACGGGGTCGATGGGAGTAAGTTCCGTCTCGGAGCCCTGCAGAAATCAAATTACGGATAAAACACAACCATGACAGATTTTCAGATACAGATTTATCCTAATATCAAGGCACATGGGCCTGCAGGAAGATCCATGATCGATGATCAAAGATCAAACTAGAGTGTAGTTAAGACCTGGAGTCGGAAGACACCGTTGTCGTCAGTGTAACCTTCATCCATGACATCGTCGGGGTCGGGGCCTGAGAATAGTTTGATATTTATTTCGAAAATGTCACACCGAAGTTTAAAAAAATCGATGACTGTGTTTTTTGAACAAGTGTTTTTTAATAAGGAATTTTTTTTCTGTTCACAAAAAAACGGATACTTTTTTCAGGAGCCCAAGACAGTCGTGAGTGACCAAATAGAGAGAGAGAGAGAGAGAGTTACCCTACGATGTGTACGAACCTGAGTCTTCGTCCCACAGCTTAACGTGCACGCCGATCGCTGGTTTCTCGCCGCACATCAACTTACCTTCGATTCCAGCCGCCTAGAGATCAAAGATCATTAAATATAATGTATATACCATTGAGAATGATAGTCTCGAATGTTTAAATTAGACATCACTAATGAGGAGAGATAAAAAAAAGAAAAAAATGGAATAGTTTTTGAAAGACTACAATTATTTGTCAAAAATTGAGAAGAGATCAAATATCAGCCAAAGGAAATGATGACCAGGCTCTTGGACTAGACACTGACGGCCTCCAGGGAGTCGGGCCTCGTCAGTAGACAAGTCCCCAGGGAAAGATCGAAGATCAAAGATCACCTGCTGTCGCATGGCTGCGGTTGCTGCTGCGAGCAGCAAAAGAATGAGAACCCTCCGCATTCTGGGCAAAGATGAGAGGTTAGCTCAAAGATATCTCTAGAAAAAAGCTATGAAAGACGTGAGAGCGCAAATTCACTCACTGTTTCTTGTGATCGAAGGTCGCTCAATAGGCCCTCATCATTATTATGATTGCAAAAGTGACTACAGACTGGGCGCACGTACGATTTTATCAATTGGATAGAGAAATTTTGACAAAAAGTGATCACACGAAAATATTGGGGGGTGAAATGTCAGTCTGACCATGGCAAGGTGACACGACCCGGTCAAATTGCCTTTATTTAGGGCGATCCAGGGAACTCTCGTTGTCTGCCGCTCTCGTCTCCATTGGATAATTGGCTACGATCCGTGTATAATGGTTCCGGAGAGGGGTGAGAGACGCAGAGTAGCCGCGCGTGATGAGTCAGTGTGAGTGTGAAACAAACAAGCAAGGGGCTGAAAATAGAAAGTATAACGTAGTATGATGAAGAGCATGAAAGAGTCAAAGTTAATTGTACCAAGAGCTCATATTTGATAGGAGAAATGGTACTCCATGGGTTTGTTTCTCTGATAGCTTTTCTTCTGACACCGTTCCGTACAATATCTTGTATGGCTGAGGAAACAAAGATGTGTGAAATGGGGAGTGGGCTATTTCGGTACGGAAACAGTAAAATACTGTCGGAGATATGTTCACGGAAAGGCGAGAATTATTTCCAGTTGATCATCGAGCATAGTTAGTTGAGCTCCTTTTTGTGCTATTTTCGATCTAATGAAATTGTGATCTATCTAGAAGTTATGATATTGCCATGGTCTTCAAACAATAATAAAACACTAATGAACGTGACATAGATTCTTGTTCATCGTCCAAGATCGATAAAAATTGACCGAAGAAAACGAGCGAATAATCCATTCCCCTTGACTCTACTGCCTTGCTTCGACCATCTCCTACCCTGAATACCAGCACATCTATTCTTTTTTTGTACGTATGTTCAGAAGTTCAGTTACTGCATTTCACTGTTTGTTCTGTTCTTGAGAGTTCAAAAAAACATGCGCAGCACAGGTGACATCGTTCCTACTACAATGAATGTAGGCAAACAGATCTCGATGAATGGTATAAAAGGAAACCGAACAAAGTGGAGCCGGAATGTGAGCGTTTCTACTTTCGGGTAAATAATTAGACCAGAACTCTATGTATTTCATTTTTAATCAATCGTTAAGAATATTGTGTGAAGTTAAGAGATCTGACCAAAGTATTGGGGAATTTCACAATCTCCAACCTGTATCGTTGAGCAATGCCTTCCCCATTCTTCATCTCACTTATCTTCGTTTTAGCTCTTGGAACTACAGCGGAATCTGCGACTGAGAATATAGTGGGTTACTGAATTCATTTTAAGTGTAGCTAAACAGCACACAGAGAAATGTTTGTAGTTTCAATCTACAAACACCGCGTATGACAAACATGTTTGTAAAAAAATGACAAACTTGCTAGTTGCCTCATTGCAAACATTTGGTGGTAAAATGTTTACAAACATTTGTTTGTTGTAGAGCTACAAACACTGTTTGTTACTACGAACGTGAGCCTATGACTCTTCCTCAAGAGGTGTCATTTTAATGGTTTACGGTATTATAAACAAAACATCTATGTACTAAATGAATATTGAACCAATATTCGAGAAGAAATAAATAAAATAAATTTTAAAATAAACAAATATTAAAATAAACTCAGTTAATGATTGTGAACCCTAAAAGGTTGGAATATAGTGCTTACAGTAATGTCGAAGTCTTGGCCTCGCGCTCTCGCGCACGTCCTGTTCTTCCAATTTCCTCCTTTTCTATTGTCGTTCTTGCGTGATTTTATCTTACTTTACTCCATTGGAGCCTGTGCTACACCTCTCGCCACCGTTTGATCAGCTACCCGCGTTAGCATCATTGATATCGACGCAATACGTTCGATTTGTCGGTCCCGATTCGATTATATCGTCTAAACCTCCATTTTATAGCTCTCTTCATTCAATTTACAGCGAATAGTTGGAGACGCCCGACTCCCTATGGTACGTTCCCTCCTATTATTTCAATTGTACGGCTGATTGGTGGTTGAGGAGGCGTAGTGGTCTCCCAATTTCTCTGTTATTTTTTGAAGTTGCTTGAGCGCCGGAAACGCGGGCAGCTTGTGGTATAATGCGCGAAGCTTGGTTCACTATTCACGAGCTTTGAGAAGAATTCCATAAGCTGCCCGCATTTCCGTTCAACGCCTTTTAAACGAATAGTAGCATTAGCGACAGATTGTTGTACGGTTTATCGTGCGATGCGTTCAACCGCGCACATGCTGATCCGCCCGAAATGGTAAAGATTGGAGGCGAATGTTGCCCACAATCTAGGACTGTCTAGAATGAGTATGTTTGTGTGTTTTCTTTAGTAGTGGTAACAACATGGCGGATACGTTTTCAATGCGCATTGAAGTTGGTAGATAACGTTGGCAATGAGCACGCGGCAGCCATTTTGAAGATCTAATAATGTATACGCATATTTTGGTTTAAGTGGTTGTATTAATTTTTTTTGAATGTATTAATTTTATTGAATATATATTTGGGATAGAAAAATGAGTGAGGGGTTCTGTTGACTGGGATAAATACCAAAGTTGATTTTTGATGTCATTACAGTCGAAATCATGGCGATGGTTCAACTTCCCTTTATCGAGGAGGCCAAGAAGCAGTTTAGCGAGGAGGGCAAGTTCACCGTCATCCTGCTCGACCGCGTCAGTATTTTATCGATTAACTTATTCATTCATAATCGGTGGTAGTGTTTTGAAGTTTTGTCATACCTGTCCAGGCGCACGGGCGAGCTGTGTGTCTGCACGCTGCCCCACGTGGGGCAGCGTGCAGACACTAGTGTCCGACCATGTATAAGGGGGTTATGGTCCAAAATGGGTTTAGGGTTGGTCCCACTAAAGTCAAAGTGGTATACTGTAACTTCTCCGCCGGTGTCCCGCAACGAAAACAAACTACCGTAATCCGGAAATACGAAATTGAACAAATCGATTCGGTATTTGTTGCATGAGCTAGGCCTCGAGTAGTAATTAATCGGATGGTATGCGGCGGTCCCGGCACGACATTGCCGATACCGTAATCAAGTCTACAGTATGCTGAAATTTCAAATTGATTAAATCCACTTCGGATTTTTACTGGAGGTGGACCTTGAGTAGCCATTGCTTGGAGGACATACCGTTTCTCCCCTACCGTACCCAGGGTTGCTGTAGCGAGGTTATAGTACAAATACAAATGTATCAGTGTCGCTTTAGGGGCGCTGATCAAGATGGGGGTTTCAGATAGGCAGTGATTTTCATGGGCCCCGAATTCTGGGAGCCGCGCGAGGGGGTCTGACGACCGGGGGAGGAGAGGGGGGAGGTCGCCAGCGCGGGAAACCCTTGGTTACTGTATCGGCAATGTCGCGCCGGGACCGCGGTATACCGTCCGATTAATTACTACTCGAGGCCTACCTCATGCGACATATAGACGATCCAAATTCTCAATTTCGTATTTCTGGAGTACGGTAGACCGGGTTACGGTACTTTGTTGTCGTTGCGAGACCACCACAGGTCTGCTACAGTACATCACTTGTCATTTGGTGGTACCAACCCCCAACTCATTTTTGGACCATGACCCCCTACACAGTGTTGCACGGTGCCCCCCCCACCCCTTTTCGACCACCCTTGTATAGGGATACACGCTTTTTTTGGGGGCACCGTGCAGACTCCGCCCACTTTCTGTCGGCGCCGACATGTATGCACACAGCTCGCCGCCAGCGTGGACACCTATGAGTTTTGTGCACCATTGAGGCACAAATTCCAGCTGTTTTATCGGTAATCTGGAGCAGGAAAACACTTCGAGTGTTAAAATAAAACCATATACAATAACTAAAACCTAAAATATAAAAATAGATCGTGCTCACGCACGGTCCCATAAATTATATGAGCCGAAAAGTGGGGCGGGGAATTGTTCTCGGCACGTCACATGGGCGTTTGGATGTTTGCGAGGGCGAGGGAGAAGCTTATTGACTAGCAGTCAATTGTGGAATATTTATCTGTGTTCTTCTTACAGAAACGCTAAACCGCGTGTGGGTATTCGCAAAATCCATCGTGCAAGTGGGAGTTTGTGAGGGGGGATGGTAACGACATCTGAGAAATTAAAATAAATATATGTTAGAAATTAATTAGGCTAATTGTAGGTGATCGCAGCGATGAAGGTCGGAATGGGCGAGGAGCAGCGCCAGGCGAATCCACCGGTCATGGAGGTCAAGGAGAATCCCAATTCGTGGACCAAGGTGTGCTATAACTCGATAATCAAGGTTGGAAAACGTAGTTGACTCGCTTAGAGTCGACGTAGGATATTTCGTCTCGCTCTTTGAATAATTGTAAACAAACTAGATGAAGAGGACAGGATATTATTGATTTTTATTTTGAATTGTTGGTGAAACCATAATATCTGTGGCCATCATGTCGAAGTTCGACAGTCGAACTGGCACAGTTCCTGACGAAGGTAAAATGAACCACTTTTTGAGCACCGTATGCATTAAGTTAGCTATCGATTGCCCTCCTACCGTACCTCTTACAGTACTTCTTCCTGTCCAACATTGACAACATGGGCGCCACCGTCGACCTCAACACTCAATTTCGTGCTGCACTCGCTGGACTCGCCCGAGTTTGTGATGGAAGTGACGGACAAGGCGAGGGCCGAAGTGTAGGGAGGCCCACTCAGCCAGGTACAGTATCGATTGATTGTGAGGGATACGGTAGCTCCCCTGGGGCCGTTTGATTATGTAGATAGCAGGCAACTGATTACGCATGATATAGTATTTATCCCACTTGATAGGTAGATTGGCGCTTCTTCTCTTTACTGGACCAAGCAATCTATGTGGAAGAAAATGAGAGATGACCGCTAGATTCACACAGTGAGATGGTGAATGAGGGTCCCACCGCGTGTTACTTTACTTACTCCGGTAAGCTGAAGAAGTGCCGGTAGATTACGGTAGGTTGAATTTGGTAATTGTGAAACTGCAGTACTCCGCTATTGTTTATAGCACAAGAACCGGATGATATGGCTGATTTATTAAAATGTATATATATAGTACCTCCGGCTACCGTAGTCAGGATGTAGATGCACCCGAACTGTTTGATGATGATACGCTTCAGGAGGTCTGTATATAACAGATTGTAAGCAAGGTTGGTAGGCGAGAGGGTTTTTTACATTTTTAAAAATTTGTAAGAAAAATGCTTGTTTGTGCTTTTGACCTAGATTGCCGTAGTGCTGGGTACGGTAGCTGGCGATAATCGGGAAAACTTTTGATATTGCAGGTTCGGACTTCCTCGGCTGGCCATTCCGGACTTGCTCGAACTCGACCACTTTACCGTATCCGGTGATGTCACGATGGGCAAGAACGTCAGCCTCAAGGAAGGGTACGGTAGTTATCGACTAACTGCACGGTAGCGCTAAATTTGCTGAATCCCGGAACAAGCCAATAAAAAGTCGAGGCGCTCTTGAAATTATCATTTCGAACTACATTGTTTTAAGATTTCCTTTTTGATGATAAAAGGCTTCAGCTGTAGTGCCAAATTTTGTCATGTGTTGCACAAATGCCGCAACGAGTAGCGAACAGCGATCTGTATTTATCGGGTGTACGGTATCCGCCAATTATCGATTAGAATCGACTGCAGGGTACGGCCCCATCTCAACATTGCGAACCACGGCGAGGGTATCGATATTCCGCCCGGATCGATTCTCGAGAACAAGGTTTGGTAACTTGCACATCCTTTTCTACTAGTCAATACCCGATAGATGCATACCGTATCCCCTGCTTTACCCCATGCCGTATCCCCAGGAAACTCTGTCTTGTGGACTGAATTATTTTCTCCCAATTGTTATCACACCCAAGTAGTACACAGTATTCGGGTTGCTTCATTCGAAATGATTACGTATACCAGTTTATAAGCGAGTTGTGGATATTCGAAAATCCATCGTGCGAGTGGGAGTTGGAACTGTTATATCTACCGTAACCCTCTGGCTATTTCAGGAACATCTCGCCAGGCAATAGACGCACATCGTCGAGCTCTACACTTCATAATACAAGAAAGTAAAGACGACTCCGCCCACCTCCTCCGGATTACGGTAGTTAGATCGCGTAGGATTTCAGTAGTTTGTTTTTAAAAAGTATATGTCCACGCGTTTTATTGTTTGTGTTTGCTTGGTTAGATGAGCAATTTTAGCTATTTTGACGTTTTCTGCTGTATATATTGCCCACATATGTAATTTATTAGTGATTGAATTACTGTATTTGTATAGCAATCCCATATTGTTTGTTTGTAAATGTGTTTTTTTGTTTGCAAAAGAGATAAATAAGATATTTGACAATTCTAATTCGATATACAATACCGAACTCGACTGCAATGAAGGGGGGAGGGAAGGAAAAATCCAGAAAGCTGCCGGTATCAAAATAACAAACATGTTAGTAACAAAGTAACACACGGTTGTTTGTTAAATTTCTACAAACATTGTGTTTGTAATGTGGCTACAAACGCTAGATTTATCCCTCGCCGTATAAGGTACACCTGTTTGTTAAATACTACAAACATTTCTCTGTGTGAGTAATTTAAGTAATTTAAATGTCTTACAAAATATATGCAGAGCTATATGGGCGATGTTTTCAGGAGAGTCTGAGCACCCTAAAAGAGAAGAGTAATCTGGCGTCTCCCAGCAACCTACAATTCGCCATGGTGATTCGAGTCTGAACACTATTGTACAGAATCCCTCGTTAGGAGAGAAACTGTTGGGTGTTTCGTTGTGTGAAAACAAGATAAACAGAGATTAATAATCAATATTTACTTAATTAATCACAGGTAATTAATAATACAGGTGAAAAGTGACGAAGGAACGGTTTGGTTGGGCGTTTGGTTTGGAGTTGGGCGAAAGGTGGAGTGAGTTGGTTTCTGCTTACTATTGGAGTAAGTGGAATAGATGGCTTACTTACTATTGGAGCAGTAGAGCCGGCGATGCTGGTGGGTTGGTGTTGGATTGAAGATGCTCCCCCGAGACTGGAATTGCCTTGGAGTTGCGGCGATGGTTTGCGTAACTTTACGCGACGGGTTGAGGTGGAATTGTGCAACAATAATGACGGAAAAAGAGAGACGGCGTGAAACGATAAAAGAAAAAGTGCAGAAAAGCCGGAGCCATTCTTGACGGAATGAGAAAATGCACGTATATACGGTATAATAAGGCAAGTCGTGGTGAGAGTTCTTCCGGAGTGAATACACATATTTGCCGGCTCTGGTTCTGACTATGCGGATACGGAGCAAAGCGGGATTAAAACTTGGCACGTTGCCAGCGTGTGGTGTATTTACCGGCTCCGGTTCTGATTTGGTGTATTTGGTTTTCTTTGGGTTTTTATGTATTAAATGGGTTAATTATGGTGTATTCGGTAGCGAATTAAGTGTAATTCGGTACACTCCGGGGGTCGGAGGTGGAATGGAGGAATGGTTTATATGCCCATGGAATGACGAAAGAAGAAGTGAACAAACAAAACAGAACGAGCAAAGAATTGGTGAACTACATGATACAGCTAATGAACTAGGCAACAAAAGTGGGACAATCGATACTAACGAACAATTCCGGTTGCTTGATCTCGGATCTTGATGTTACCGGTAGCAGATCTCGGTTCTTGAATTATGGATCGTTGGCTGGGTTCAGGGGGCGTTCCCAGTCGGAATGGTGGATGATGGTTCCGTTGGCATCTTGGCAGCCCCGGCCACACTGGTCCGGGCGGCATCTGGGATTGTGCCCTCTTTGGGTAAGGGGGCGGAAACAAGCATGGCAACGGTCCTCATTGCGGATAATGGCCTGGCGGGATGCAATGGATGTGACCACACGGCATTCTCGAGAGAGGTGGTTGGGAGATCTGCAGAAGCAGCATTTGGGTCCGGGATTGTGAAGGTTACGGGAATAAGGATGTCCACGGGATCTCAGAGGGGATCCGTCGTGGCGTCAGCAAGTTGCTGGGTGTAGTAGTCGTCCTGGAATAAATGGAGTGAATGATAACGTAGATGGAATGGATGACTACTGAGACTGGATTACATGAAGTTGGAATGAGGGTATGGGGATGGATTTACCTCAAACTCGTTGAATGGTTGGGATGGTTGAGGCTGGAGTCGAGGCTGAGGCGGAGGAGTCAGCGGCTCGATGGGAGGATCAGCCTCCTGGAATGAAATGGATTGAAATGGATTGAATGAATGAAGTTACTATGGAAAGTATGTACATGGTAACCCTCCGGCTTTAGAGACTGGATGAAATTGGTTTCGCTTTCGATCGAGTGGTCATGGCATGTCTGTGATTGGTATGCACCTCAATCGGAGTTTCAGTCTCTTCTGCTGCATCCAACTCTAGTGGGATTAGCAGATTGATTGGTCTCTCGATGGTTCTACCGTTGTGAGATTTGAGGGTAGCGGAGTTGTTGGTTACGGTAAGAATCTTAGCCATGTGCCAACTGGATCTTGGAGTAGTTCGCTCTCATCGACGACGAGAACTACGGATCCTGGTTTCGGTATCTGGAATGTGCTTCTGCTGGTTTGCAGTGGATCTGAGCGACTATTGGAGTCTCTGAGATGAGCGATGTATTCCTTCTGCCATCTGGACCAGAAGGTTTCACCGAGTCGGATTGATCTCTTGAGGAGAGAGATTGCGTGCTTTCTGCTTGCATTCTCTTCTTCAGGTGGAATGTACTCCTCGTGATCTGTGATCAAATTGATTGGAGTGCCGAGACTGGCATTCGGTATGATCAGATCAATGGGGCGGAGAACTGTATTATGGAATGTAGGTACTTCTCCTGTGGGGACGTACGTGAGTGGTCTACAGTTCAGGATTCCTTCAATCTCGCACACTACGGTATGGAATTCATCAGGTGAAAGCTTGCGCTTTCCGATGGTTCTGCAGAGGGAATCCTTGATGATCTTAATCAGTCTCTCGTATGTTCCTCCTTTCCAAGGGGAATGTGCACTGGTGAAGTTCCAAGTGACACCATGGTTTGAGAGGTACGAGTTGGATTCTGATTTGCTGGCTTCACGTACTCACCATCTTCAGAGTGGTGGCTTTGTCAGATGTCATACGAGAGGGGACTCCTCTACGAGATGAGAATCTACGGAATGCCATAATGAACGAGGATGGGAGTAGTGAATCAATGAGTTCGATGTGACTCAGTCTACTTGACATACATGTGAATAGCACGATGTACATCTTGGAATTGTTATTCGATTGGAATGGACCAGCGTAGTCAACACCAGTGTGCTCGAATGGACGACTTGGGTTGACTCGATCAGCAGGGAGAGCTGGGCTCTTGGGATACGAGTACGGTAGGTTGTTTGTCTTGCGACAAGGAATGCATGAATGGAGTACCGACTTCGTGATCTGTCTGATCCGAGGGATCCAGAACTGGGATTGTATCTGGTTGATTACGGTCTGTACTCCTGCGTGTACTGTGGAATCATGAGTATCTCGAACGATCAATCGAGCAAGAATGGAATTCTTAGTTGGTATGAATATTGGATTCTTGAATTCTGTGCTGATATTGGAATTTTCTAATCTGGATGTGGCTTTCCAAAGATCAGTGGATTCATCGAGGAAGATGTGGTTCTTCTTCACAACCTCATCAGAGTCGCTGATGTGTCTCTGTTGGAAGTTGCGGAGGAGAGTACGGAACGCGTACTTCTTCTCTTCAGCAGTCAGATGAGTGACTGTTGAGAGTGGAATAGAAGAGAACTTGGCTCTGATTGAATCGGATTTGCATTTGTTTGCAATACGAGAGAGGAATCTCAGTACGTATGCAGTGACAGTGACTGGAACTCTGAGGGAGGAGAATGATTCGACCTTCAGCAATGGTTCGACAGTAGGGACTTCCACTGTTGGATTGGACAGTGAGTTCAGTAGTGGTATGTGACTAGTGGGGATGGGATCATCTGGCCACAGATTGACCGTAGATCGGAGCCACTCAGGGCCGATCCACCACTGATGTATTGGATTATTCATGTCATCGGCATTCAATCCACGGGTTGCATGGTCGGATGGATTGTCTTCACTCCGAACGTATCGGTGATCATGGCATTTGATGTTACCGAGTGACTCGAGTTTCTCTCGGATGTCACAGATGGAGTGAATTCTGTTGAACACGAAAGTGCCCAGAGACTTGGATTTCTCTTGGCGACACCAGTGAAGCACAGTTGCGGAATCGCAGTATGTGTACACATGGATCATGGACTCAGGAAATTCCTTCTTAATGGCCTCAATGGTGTACTGTAAGACGGAATGACCCATGAGGAACGCGTCCAATTCCATCTTTGGAATAGTGGACTTTCCACTTATCGGTGCGAGTCTGGTTCTCGAGATGAGCAACATGGGATCGGAGTTCTCAGTCCAGCTATACAAGCATGCAGCCATGGATGACTTGCTTGCATCACTGAACATGACAATGTGAATGGTCTGTGAAGAAGACAGTTTGGAATATCGATCGACTGGTAGAGAGAACTTCTCGATCTCTGTCATCTGCGAATGGAATGTGTCAGAGATGGAATCGTCAACGGGTTCGTCCCACTTTCGTTCTTCATTCCTGAGGGATTGAACGAGAAGCTTCGAGGGAAGCAATAGTGGAGCGATGAGACCGAGGGGATCGTATGGAGGAGACACTGCACTCAGCATGGATCTCTTGGTCTCTTTGTCTTTCCTTGCAGATAATGGAATCTTAATCTGCAGGGTATCATTGGATGGCATCCATACTAAGCCGAGGAGTTTCTGAGTTTCTCCTGAGGCTCGGTCGGATTGCTGGATTGTATCGAGGAATGAATTATTGTTGGATGCATAGTCGCGTAGATTCATATGCATGGAATTGAATAGCTCCTTCGACTGTGGGTACAGTAGCTCGGAAGGATTGTCATGGTTGATGATGATGTTGTCCACGTACAGGTTCGTGGTCAACTGATGGACTAGATCGGGATCACAGTTCTTGCCGTGTTCACGGATGTGATGTGTGATCACACTGTTGAGTAGGAATGGACTCTGATTCACTCCGAATGGCGTGACACAGAAGCGGAAGTATCTCAGATTGGATCGACACACTGGCTTATCGAGATCTTTCACCCATAGGAATCGAAGCATGTCTCTCTGGGATTCTTGCAGTTTCACTTGCAGGAATGCCTTCTCAACATCGGCAATGATCAGAGTCTTTCGGCTCCTTGCTCGGATGAGGAGTGCTGGAATTCGTTCGAGATCACTTGGACCTGGATGGATGAGATCATTCAACGAGGGTTTGTTCTTGGTATGAGCAGATGCATCATATACAATTCTCAATGGAGTGGTCGGTTTATCTGGACGAAGGACTGACTGATGTGCAAGGTAGTGAGTGATACCGAGCACTGGTTCGTTTGGATTGACAATCTCTATCTGTCCTGCTTCGAGTTGGTCTGTGATTATGGAATCATAGAACTCGATGTGTCCCTTGGTCTTCTGCAGACTCTTGACATTTGAGGCAAGCCGAGAGATGGCAAGCTCAAAGTTGTCTGGGATCATGGTTGCTGCTTCGTGTTTAACTGAGTACTGTACGTAGTACTCATTGTCAACCTTGACAACGGTCTCGTCGAAGTGCTGTAGCACCATTGCATCCTTGGCTTTACGGGCTTCCTTCTCGGTTGTCTCGTATACTCGGGATGCGGAATCGACAGCGAGAAAATGGCGTATGCTATCTTCTAGGGATGGATCAACGAGTGTTGTGGAAGCAGAGACATTGGTGTTCTGGATTGTATTGGATTGGCAACCGATCACGAATGGACCGACTGATGATTCGACTAGGGTGTACCCACTGGGCAGTTGGTACTTGGATGTCTGATTGAGGATTTGTTCGCTGTCTGCGATACTCAGAAGAATATCATGACAGACGGGAACCGGTTTCTCGAAGTGAACTGGAATGAATGGCAGTCGCTGTTTCATTACAGCCAGATCATCACTACTGAGTGGCTGATACTGGATTGGAACGAGAAGTGGATTGTCTCTTACGATGGCTTGGATGGTCACTTTGCCATTGGTGGTCATCACATCGAATCGGACAACGTCACATGTGGTTGAATCGGATGATCGGCCTTCAACTCCGACAATCGTTGTCGTTCTCCTATCGATTGGAGTGAGTTTGAGGCGATCGGAAAGTTCTCGAGTGATCATCGTGATCATCGATCCCTTGTCGAAGAGTGCGAATGCACTGAGCGAGATGCTCTGAGTGGCATTTTGGATGCACAGTGGACCGGAATTGAGACGGACTGAGGACTGTGCGGGAATCGTGGATGCAGTTGCGGAACTGCTGGATTGGAAACATACCGTCTTGTGATGTTTACCGTCGCAATTGGCGCACTTGCGAGTGCATTCCGTCGTGGAATGTTTCGCCGATAGGCAACCAATGCATAGCTTCTTCCTTTGCAAGATCTCTTTACGAGACTTCGCATCGGGAAACTTGGTGCAAGTAGCAGAGAACTCGTGTTCTCCGCAGAAAGCACACATGGGTTTGGATGGACTGGAAGCCTTAGCAGGCTTGGGCTGAAGAGATGGTTTGGATTTAGAGGATGCAGCGGAAGAGCTGTTCGGATTGTTGTTAGCACTCGGGCTATTGATTGGATTATTGTTGGATGAGTATGCGTGCTCTACTGCGCGAATCTCTAGCTCGGAATTGATCTTCTCTTCAATGTGCATGAGCGCCTTGAGCATTGAATCTGGTTTGAACTCATGGATTACTCGGATGTACTTGGTATGTATGCGTTGTACTACTTGGTGTATAATTGGCATAACATTGATTGACACGTCGTCGTTGAGCGCGTACACCGTGTTGATCGTAGAACGAACACACTTGAGCTGGTCTTCGAGCTTAGAAGACTTGGGTTTGATATTCATCAATTGACTCATGAGAGTCGCATGAGTGAGTGTGCTACGGGCGTATTCGGATTTCAAACGATCGAGAGTGTGCGAAAGGAATGCGTCCGTAATCGGAATGGATTGAACAAGTTCAAGGGCATCTCCCTTGAGGCTACTCTTCAAGTAACCGAGCTTCTCTAGATCAGTCAAATCAGTGCGAGAATGGATGAGGGTTTCATATTGGCTTATGAAGGATTGCCACTTAGTGATGTCTGCACCATCGAACGTTTCAATGCGCATTGGAGGAAGCGGAGGCAATGGTTTTGACTGGGGTTGCACGGTATTTGGATTAGACGATTGGTTTTTGAGAAATTCCGTGAACGTCTGCGCCAACACTGTCGCCAAAACGGGCTGGTCGTCACCATCGGGCTTTGGGGCACCGCTGGTGTCGACTGCTGAACCGTCCCGCGACGAGACTGTCGCGGATTCGGACGCTGCCTTGACCGTGGCATTGTGTACGCTCAGTTTCGTGATAAGACTAAGGGCTTCATCGAAAACCGATGTGAGTTTAGCTATGTATCTCTCAATCACAAGCGAAAGTCGTACCTGATGGAGAGGGAGATTCGACGGGCCATCATCTTCTTCCATCTTATCGTCCTGTAGCTTCTGCTCGTTGTTCTGTTGTGCTTGATCCCCCATTGTTTCGATTCCGTCGTTGATTGACTGCCACGCTGCGCTGTAATCGGCATGAATGGACTTCAGCTCGTATTTGGCATTAGTGGCCTGATGATGCAACTTGGTATAATCCTCAATGGTAGTGCATGATTGCACTTGGGAAATCAAGGGATCAGTGGAATCCATAGAGGTTTTGAGCTGGCGCACGAAAGAGGGGAGTTCGTCATACTTGGATTGAAACTGGGACGTCATTTTTGGAGTAGTATGACGGGGCGATGAATTTACGAATGGATGGAGTTGCCACGAAATCGTTCGCGTTTTCGGAATTTGCGGCGGTTTCGTCGCGGTTTTCGAAATGGAATGGATTGCTGCCACGCGGGACTTGATCGGATTCAGAAAGGGAACGATGCACCATGTACAGAATCCCTCGTTAGGAGAGAAACTGTTGGGTATTTCGTTGTGTGAAAACAAGATAAACAGAGATTAATAATCAATATTTACTTAATTAATCACAGGTAATTAATAATACAGGTGAAAAGTGACGAAGGAACGGTTTGGTTGGGCGTTTGGTTTGGAGTTGGGCGAAAGGTGGAGTGAGTTGGTTTCTGCTTACTATTGGAGTATATATTGCCCTGCTGTATATATTGCCCACATATGTAATTTATTAGTGATTGAATTACTGTATTTGTATAGCAATCCCATATTGTTTGTTTGTAAATGTGTTTTTTTGTTTGCAAAAGAGATAAATAAGATATTTGACAATTCTAATTCGATATACAATACCGAACTCGACTGCAATGAAGGGGGGAGGGAAGGAAAAATCCAGAAAGCTGCCGGTATCAAAATAACAAACATGTTAGTAACAAAGTAACACACGGTTGTTTGTTAAATTTCTACAAACATTGTGTTTGTAATGTGGCTACAAACGCTAGATTTATCCCTCGCCGTATAAGGTACACCTGTTTGTTAAATACTACAAACATTTCTCTGTGTGAGTAATTTAAGTAATTTAAATGTCTTACAAAATATATGCAGAGCTATATGGGCGATGTTTTCAGGAGAGTCTGAGCACCCTAAAAGAGAAGAGTAATCTGGCGTCTCCCAGCAACCTACAATTCGCCATGGTGATTCGAGTCTGAACACTATTGTACAGAATCCCTCGTTAGGAGAGAAACTGTTGGGTGTTTCGTTGTGTGAAAACAAGATAAACAGAGATTAATAATCAATATTTACTTAATTAATCACAGGTAATTAATAATACAGGTGAAAAGTGACGAAGGAACGGTTTGGTTGGGCGTTTGGTTTGGAGTTGGGCGAAAGGTGGAGTGAGTTGGTTTCTGCTTACTATTGGAGTAAGTGGAATAGATGGCTTACTTACTATTGGAGCAGTAGAGCCGGCGATGCTGGTGGGTTGGTGTTGGATTGAAGATGCTCCCCCGAGACTGGAATTGCCTTGGAGTTGCGGCGATGGTTTGCGTAACTTTACGCGACGGGTTGAGGTGGAATTGTGCAACAATAATGACGGAAAAAGAGAGACGGCGTGAAACGATAAAAGAAAAAGTGCAGAAAAGCCGGAGCCATTCTTGACGGAATGAGAAAATGCACGTATATACGGTATAATAAGGCAAGTCGTGGTGAGAGTTCTTCCGGAGTGAATACACATATTTGCCGGCTCTGGTTCTGACTATGCGGATACGGAGCAAAGCGGGATTAAAACTTGGCACGTTGCCAGCGTGTGGTGTATTTACCGGCTCCGGTTCTGATTTGGTGTATTTGGTTTTCTTTGGGTTTTTATGTATTAAATGGGTTAATTATGGTGTATTCGGTAGCGAATTAAGTGTAATTCGGTACAACTATATATTCAAATATTCTCGTATAGTATGCCCTTTAAGTTTGGAAAAAACAATAACGACTCCTCATTTCGCATTCTTTCTTCTTCTTTTTCCAGTAAGAAGGACATAAAGATGTAAACTAAGACAATTGCAGTACCGTTTCGATATAAGACGTACGACGACCACGAGAAGGCGTCCTCGCACAACGACCCGGCGACCTCGTTCTACTACGGTAAGCCGTTTAACGAATCACAAAATGTATATTTTACAATAATTTAATAAGAGTCATAAATCAACATATGCACACGGGAAACTGACAAACATTTATTGTTGCCTGACCCATTGACACACAGAGTAGGATAGCATTGCACATGATTCCAAATCTACAGACCAGGGTTAGCGCGAGAGAGTGTGCAAAAGTGAGAGAGTCCCTCTCGATTTCACACGCTCTCTCACTCCAAAGGCCTTTCAGGAAGGTTGACCGGCCTGTGGAATGATGTGATTGCAGACCGCAAAGAAACCTCTACGTGGACAGGGCATCGGCGAGGGAAAAGAGTCAACTCTCGACAAAACGACAAACGTCGTCGCATGAGTAGCATTCGCCCTCTCCAGTGCCTCGACAAGTGCACATTACAATAGCCTCTCTGTCATTTTTTCTCTCCCTCTTTTGCAAATATTTTATGCTGTTTAAAAAGACGACAGTATTCTCTTGCGTTAATTATATTGAATACGTAATTTTTTCGGATGTCGATGGCTAAAGCTAAGCAACTACTGATGTAATTATCGATTAATGATGTAACCTTTATATTGTTTCTTTTTGTCGAAGTAAATTTCACTTTATTTTATTTCGAATTGCAGTTCCGAATAAGTACCTCCCCTAAAAGATATAATTCGAGACTGAATTTTCGAACGTACTTATGTTTTATATGCAGGCTCTGGCTCTGAAGTACATCTTTCGCAGAATGAAAATGAGTACCTATGCGCATCGCTTGTCTTCCAATGCATGAAAGAAATTCTAGAATCAGTGAAGACAAGGAATATCATTTTAGTCTACACAGTAAACAAGATGATGTGCTAATAGTAAAAGTTGTACACAATGATTGGCTCCTTACATCGATTTCAGCAAAAGGCAAATTTGAAAAAAATAAAATTGAAAATATATTATACTCTCTACCGCAATGTATATGCAATACGCTGAATTGTTTGATTTCTTCCTTCGTTCTCAAACTGTTGCAAATTGCACAGCGAAAATATTTTCACACGATGAAACAATATTTGCAATCCCTAACAATGTTTTATTGTATAAAGGGGGGACGAATTCGGAAGGAAGTGCTTTTCGAGAATGACTTCACCTCTAGTCATCTCTCTTCTCTTCGCTCTTGCAGTTGCAACAGCCGCCCAATCGGAAAATGATGACGTCACAGAGTCTACGATTAGTCCCGAAGAGGTTTGGTTCATTACACACACTAAGAAATTCCAATATTATCATATTCTCTTGATTACAGTTCAATACAGTAGGTATGCAAATATGCTAATTGGTCAGAATTGAAAACAAAATATCAGGAGGAGACAACAAGTGCAGTGAATTATGAGGATAATTATGACGATGAGGAGTTTGGACAAAAAGTAGGAGCGTTCGGCGGTACTGCGCACATAATGACGGCTGATGTGAGTAATTCAGTCGCGCTTTCATGAATGTTCCATATAACTAATACCTATCGATAATTATTCATTGTAGTTCGGCAGAGAATTTGGAAGATGAATTTTCTTTCGTTTGCTGGACTAATCATGTGCTGAACTGGATAATCTTGCAGCGCATTAAGTGGGCGAGGCGTCCTCCGACTCCAAAGCGGTTCCCCAAGCCTACGAAACCTACGAGACCTATGAAAACTACGAGACCTAAAATCAAGACGACACCGAAGCCAACAACTAGGTCGACAACAAAATCAACTTCTAAAACTACATCGAGACCCATCACTGTAAGTTTCCTTTCATGCAGTGTCAGTTGTACTTCGACATGCGCTGGTAACTGATATTACAAATTTACGAGCATTCGTCCGAAATAATAAAACGTTCCATTGATACTCCGTGCTAAACAACAGATACGGCTGCGAGAGAGCATGGCAAAGTGAGAGACAGGTCGAGGTATAGAAAGAGAGTACACCACCAGTAGTCCATTTCATGAACGTATCATTTTAAAATTGTAATACAGTACTGACAAAAGATAACTTATGAATCAGAAGATCATCGTTACGTAGCTTCTGAAAAATGATTGCAAGCATTATCAAGCTTTTTTTGAATTTACAACATTTTTTTGCTTTACAGACCACGAAACCTGCAACCGCAAAGACGCCTACAACCACACGCACTACCACTAAACAAACTACCACTCATACTACCACGAAGTCTACTACAACTCATACTACCACTAAACCAACTACCACTCTCATTACCACGAAAACTACTACCTCCCGCACTATCACAATACCTACAACCACTCAAACTACTACGAAGCCTACCACCACTCCCACTACGAAAACATCTACAACCACACCCACTACCACCAAACCAATTACCACTCTCAGTACCACGAAGTCTACAGCTTCTCAGAGTACTATAAAGCCTTCAACTGCATACACTACCACAGCGCCAGCAACCACTCTCAGCACCACGAAGTCTAGAACCTCTCACAGTACCACAGCACCTACATCCGCTAAGACTACCACGACCCGTACTGCCGCTAATACCTCTTCAACGCCTAAAATTACTGGTAATACCACGATATCTGCAACCAGCACTAATGCTGCACTTACAACCACACACAGTGCCGCGACACTTACGACCTCTAATGCTACCAAGACGCCTATAACCACTCACAATGTCACAACACCTTCAACTGTACATACCACCACGCCTTTTTCTGCCGCTAATACTACCACGACTCGTGCAACCACCCAAGGTACCACAGCACCTACAACCGTTCAGACTACTACGACACTTACTACCTCTAATTTTGCTACGATGTCTACAACCACTAACACAACCACAACACCTAAAACTGCACAGAGTGCCACGACACCTAACACCGCTAATACTACCACGACTCCTACAACTACCCAAGGAACCACAACACCTACAACCGTTACTACCACTAATGCAACAAAGACGCCTATAACATCTCATAATACCCCAACATCTACAACCGAACAGACTACCGCGACACTTACTACGGTTCATACTACCACGACGCCTTTTACCACTAATAATACCACGATCCCTACAACCACACTCAGTACCATGAATAATACCACAACACATACTACACCGAAGGAGTCTCAACCCGTTGTAAGTTTTACATTATACGATTTATTAATGTCACGATGCAATAGGGCTCGCCAGGTAAGCAATGTCTTGTGATCTTCAAATTAAATGACACAATTATCTCACTCGTTGCAAGAACATTGAAAATCATGTCAAGATCTTGTTGCTTGGCAAAAAATGGGCATAAGCAATGGAATGTTTCAATAAGATTTTAAACAATATTTTTTCAAGACCACTGTAAAGCCTCCGCAAATCCACAGCGGCGATACGACCTCGGAGACGGCGAAGACGAGAAGAACGAGGTCATCTAGGCCACCTACAACTACAACCGTAAGATCATCTTCTATTTTTCCCTGTCGATTGGTTTGCTCTTAGGCTGTCCTTTTGATCTTCTTCCAAAAACGTCCCTGAATAACCCTGCTTCATTAGCCAATGAGAGCCAGATGTTGAAAAATGTGTTGCACAGTGAAACACTTGGGTGCATCCTCATGCAAATTAGACTACGTTTCCTCGCGCCCAACTTATTTCAATTAGTGCGCATTAGGCATCTAAATCAATCTCTGCACATTCAGGTACACACCACGCTACGACCAGGACTCTGGAAGAGATTGAATGTTAGCGAAGGGACGCGCAAGGCGGGAGAAAAGTTAAGACAAGCCGCTAATGCATCAATAAGTGCATTGGAAAAGGCGAGACTTGTTTTGGAACAGCTGCGAGCTACTGCAGAAACAGCGAAGGCCTTCGTCGATACAGTGAAAGCCTTCGGCGCTCCTTCAACACCCGAAATGCGTAAGTTCCTTAATATTTAGTCAATATTACAGATACAGATTTATTCTGGCAGCAAGGCAGATGGGCCTTATGCTTCGTCGTCAGAGGTGGTATTACAGCCACCATTATCTATTGCAAACTTACTATTTGCTTGAACGTCTGGGTTTAGGAGAGACTGGATAATGAAAAAAAACGAAGTGTACTAGGGATGCCGGTTCGGTGTTGTGCTTCTCTGGTTTTTCTGCCCCACTGGGGCCCCAGTAAAAGGGGGCGTGGTTTTGCTCCCCCAGTAGGGCCCCAGAAGAAATATAGGGGCGAGAGTGGTCTCATTCCTCCCACTAGGGCCCCAAAATTACCCCCACTGGGGCCCCAGAGAATCAAATGCGTCATCAAAGTGGATTGGCGCGCTCCTTGAGCGCGCCGGAGAGCTGTTTCGAAATTCGAGAGATTTTTACGTTTTAAGCTGATTTTAAAGTTATGTTCAGTATATTATTGACTTGTTTAACTCGTATTTTGAGCGTAGTTACTATGCCCTTCTCGCGGTGTGGTTGTTGCTTTGTTGTTGTTGTTGTTGTTGTTGTCCGCCAATCTGTTAATTTCGTTATGTTTACGAAACTCGTGGTTTAAGATCACTTGATATGCTTCGATCGTTTTTAACTACTTCGATACGATATATCTAGAAGTGATACTATCTGCTACGAAAGGTCTGGAAGAGGTACGTCCGTTCTATTTTGAGAAATTTGTATTTTTCAGAGGAGGGAGCTCATCCGAACGTCATCTACGAAATTTCCAAATACATCTCTAAACAACCTCGAAGATTGTGATTGTTATCTATCTTCATCATGTCGATCGTAACTTCTCTATGCTCACCAAGATACCTACGAGCTGTTGTTTCTTGTGCTGAAACGGATAAACCAGTCTTTTCTCATTCATACCTATTCACAGTGCAACAATCGTCTATGCCCCATTGGGGCCCCAATATTCCCCCAGAACAGCCCTAAAATTTCCCCCAGTAGGGCCCCAGCGATTATTTTGCCCCAGTAGAGCCCCAGAGTTAGCCCCACTAGGACCCTAAGCTGCCTCCCAATGGGGCGAACTCTGGGGCCCCAGTGGGGCAAAAAAACCAGAGTTACCCTGTTGTTGTGTTGTTCGGTGGGGTTGCGCGGTCGACGCTGGGGATGGGTGCCCGGCTGTGAGTGTTGGCCTCCACCTACCCCACCCGCCCACCCAAGGTCTCTTTTTTCTCTAACTCTCCTCCATATCAGCCGTATTACCGATCTCTCACTCAAATGGACGTAAAACTAAAACCGAACTTGTATTCCTGAAGTGTGCACTGTAACGGGTAGTGCGAGTGATATGCAGGGGCACAGCTGGAAGAAGCGGAGGCACACGCGCTAGAGGCTCAGACAAAGGCCGAGGATGGTGAGGATGCGGTGGTAGCAGCAGAGGATGACGCAGCGAAGAAGACTGCAGAAGCCAACGAAATAGAGGACGCGGCGGTGGCCGAGGCTAATGGGGTACGACGACAATCTTGTTCCTGAATAGTTACCGTAATTTAAAATATATGCCATGTTTAGTTAGTTTGAACACATTTATCAAGTGTTCAATTGGGTCTTCATCCTCGATTGAGGATTTAAGGAAGGTCAGTTGAGAGCCTTGGAGTGTATATGTAGGGGCCACAACGTGATCAGCGGAAGTGACCGACTGGGGCAGAATGTAGTGTCAAAGTGTGCCTACATGTTTGATTAAGACAAATCTTTTGGATTTAGGTCGATATCTTATCTCTGTGCCGAGCTACACCTCAAAAACCACGCGCGCTTCGACTGTTGTGAGAGGGAGAGAAGACGCGACGAGAGGGGGAGGGGCGGAGCCTATTCCCACATCTTTCTAGGGGCATAGCGCGCTTATTTAGAGATATTTTGATGGTATGCCAGAAGATAAGTAGTTTATGAAAGTATGGAGAGTACGATGGCGCATCATTTTGGAGGATTGCGCGTGTTAAAGCGCCGCGGGAGTGTAGGAACAGAGAGAGTAAGCATCTGCTCTCATGGCGTAGTTGGTTGAGCGTTTGCTTTGTGAACGGGATCTCGTAGGTTCAATTCCCCTTTTACGAAAACCATTGCTATTTAAGTAAACCGTAATGTTGATACAATCGTACTCTTAAAACCCCTATTTTCACGCACTATTTTTGCAAACGAGAGCACAATTCGGAGTCGCCGATTTTGATTTCTTTTTCTCTTGTTATATTCCCATAAAAATCAAGAGAATTGAATGCGGGTATATCAGGAGTTGTGAGTTCATTATTAAGCTCAATTTCGACGATTTCGAAATTAATTTTCACTTTTTTGACACCTCAACGTTCTCTGATCATCCCTGATATAGGCAAAATTGATTGCGCTCTCCAAGAGCTCCAAAACAAGCCATAATATGACTCATATAGTTTCGAATTACGCTTGTGCTCTCGAATTTTCATTTTTTGTCAAATCCGGGTGCGCGAGAAGTGGGCGGACGTTGTGGACCCTATGTATATGTCATGAGTCCTGGAAAAACACGATCGTTTTCTAAAATATTTTAGACGTTTTACTATTTTTGTGGGAGATTGGTTATACCTAGACCTCTAAAAAAATAAAATAAAATAAAATAAAATTGCAGCAAACGATCGATCCCGCCAATGATGAAGAAGAAGGAAGTGGAGTACGACCTTTTTTTCTTATTTTAATCTTGCACGATATATTTCGAGTTGAGTTTATAACTCGAAAAGGTGTTCGTGATTTCCAGCTTCAGAGGTAGGGTCGCATCTCATCAGTCTGAATTTTCATTTAAATTACTGGTTTTCAGCAAATGTCTGAAGGATCCGGTACTGAAGATGTGCAGACTGATGTAAGACCTTATTTTCTTTTCGTTATTGATTGTTGCATTTCGAATGGCATTATATACATTAAACGATTTATAAGTTGATTTTATTTTTTAGCAAAAAGATAGCTCGAAAAAATATTTTTAATATGAATATTAAACAGCTAAAGAAGAGACTCACCTTACTCTACTGAATTAGAAAAAAAACATAAAATCATGATTTTCAGCAAACGGACGAGCCTTTCAATGCAGATGAGGTGAGGCATGTTTTCTTAAAAATTTTTTTTTTTTTTTTTCAAAAGTTTTCTGTCAATTTTCCTTTTGCTAAGAAGTAGAAAAGGCGCTCATCATTCAGAAGTATGAGAAGTAGGGCAGACCACTTGTCAGAATTCACAAACATTTTTATAAAACTTTTTTCAGCAAACGGTTCTATCATCGAATACTACGGACGAGCGAACTCTCGAACCAAATAACGTTGAAAAAAATGAAGTAAGCTCTTCTGGTCCTTACATTTTTTTAAAAAAATATATTGTCTTGTACAATTATAAGGGAATTCTCTACATTCTATACATAGAGGTATAACATGTATGTTCCATATTCTCAGACTCAGAATTATTCACATCTTTTACTTTTTCTTAAGTCACACAGGAAATTCAACTCTTTACAGCATACGGCCGAACCGTCTACATCCTAATTTTTACTTTTTTTCGAATAAATTGATTGTATTTGTCGTTTCTTACTGTAAGCAGTGTACTGTGCACATATATTTTATGTTTGATCTTTGTCCAGCCCAATAAGTCACAGTTTTTAGACCGTACAGTATTCCCCACTGTTGCTAGTTTCTCATGTTTTGGAGAGAGTAGTGTCGCAATGTGTCGCAAGAGCACACTAAATTATCGTACTCGAATAAAACGTGACAGAACAAAGCTAATAATACAGGCGAACAAAGCTGACAATAAAGGCACACAGAGCAAGAAATGATCTCAAATTATGTTCCCATTCATTGCGAACACTTATCACAAAATATCCGGTTTGTTTTTTTGTATCTGCGACTCAAAAGCATCGATTTGAATGACAACTCGGATGATTTTGTATGTTTTGTACCAAATAAATAATGCATGCCCACTTTATTCGATAATGCAAAGATTCATTCATTCATTCATTGTTTATTCCGTCAGAATCATGTACAAGAATTATAACTGTGAATGGGGGGCAAGAGACGGATGTCCGTCGACGTTGTCGAATCGGTGGTTTTGCTTTGGCAGCAAGGGTATTGGAGAGGGGGGGAGGGGGATCAGAGCCAATTTTTAATAATGGATTCAGGGAAAAATGAGATGGGTTGAGAGCGGAGAAATTTGCGGAAAGTATCATGTGAGGTGAAAACTGATTTATAAGGGAGGGAGTTCCAGATTGTGATAGTTCTAGAGGCAAATGTGGAATGGGAATTGTGAGGGAGGAAGGGAAGTGAAATGCGGAAACGATGGGAATTGCGTATAAAACGAGTGAGAGGAGAGAGAGTAAGAAGAGAGGAATAATCAAGTTCATACTTCCTATGGAGGGTTGAATGCAGGAATACGATATCTGTGATAACTCTACGCCTTTCTAATGTTACTAGATTCAGTGCAAGCAGACGATTACGGTAGTTGGTGTGGGGAAGGGAACATCGATAGTACAACTTTCTAATGAAATCGCGCTGGACTTTTTCTATTTCCATAGTTATTTCAACGGCATGAACTGGATTCCAAATGACAGAGCAGGTCTCGAGACCAGGAAGGATATAAGTAGTAAATGACTTTAAATAAACATCAGTTGTATTACTACGGAATGAATTGAACAGAAGACACAGTTTGGAACGAGCTTTTGAAATAATCTTCTCTATGTGCTTAGAGAAAGAGAGCGAAGGGGTGAAAATTACTCCTAGATCTTTTACAGTCAGGGAAGGTTTAAGGGCAACATTATTTATGTAAAAAGTCCTAAGTGGGTTGTGGAGGCCGTAATGCATGATGGAGCATTTGGTCTCAGATAATCCGAGATTCCATTGGGTAGACCAGTTGGCAATGATATCGAGGGCACATTGTAAGTCATCAGAAAAGAGAGGGGCTTCGGAATAAAGCTTAAGGTCGTCGGCATAAACGGAGTATCTAATAGATTTTGGGAATTGGGATGAAATATCAGTGATGAACAGGATAAATAGGAGGGGGCCTAGGCAAGAAACTTGCGGCACTCCGGATCTGACTACAGTGGAGGGGGAAAAGGAATTATCGATAAACACAGATTGCGTACGATTAGATAGATAAGATTCAAACCAGGATACTAATTGCGAGGAAATGCCTAATTGCGATAATTTATGAAGCAAAAGACGTTGGTCGATGCTATCGAAGGCTTTTCTAAAGTCAATATAGACGGTATCAAAAGGGGACTTTTTATGCAAGATTCGTAGGTAGTTGGCATGGGTTTCAGCGAGATTGGTAGAAGTGGATCTAGATGTCCTAAACCCTGTTTGATGAGGATCGAAAAGGTTATGTTGGTCAAGGAAAGTCGTGATTTCACTAATTAGAATTTTCTCGAATACTCTACAAACGGAAGAGGTTAAAGAAATGGGACGGAAGTCGGATATGGAGTTACTAGTCTTCTTAGGAATAGGTTTCACAAGGGCGTGTTTCCACAAAACAGGCACTTTACAAGTGAGCAGGGACTTATTGTAAATGATAAGTAAAGGAGAAATAATCGAGAATTTACAATTTGTGAGAACAATACTTGGAATGTTGTCAGGAGTGACGTTAATCTTAGGTGAGAGATTACTGATGGCATTCATGATATGTAAATGGGATATCGATGGGAGATCAAAGATCATTGAAGGGGAAAGGAAAGGGAGTGGAGAATGCATGGGATCAGTGAAAACAGATGAAAAGAAATCGGAGAAGGCTACACACTTATCATTATTGGACAATAGGATAGTACCATTAGTATCTATTATTCCAGAAGGAGTGGACTTGGGGGAATTTAACCTACTACATAATTTGTAAAAAGCCTTGGAATCGGCAAAAGCTACGACTCTATTCTCTACACGACAATGGAAACTGTTGAGGGCACGATTGAATCTCTTAGTCATAACAATGCACGCGTTGCTATTCGATTCTAGTCAAATTCCTACTCTTGCCATAAAGAATTTTGACATTGCGAGGGTATCTAGAGAAGGGGGAAGGCTTTGAAAGGGGAACAAAAATTCTTAATAAATTATTCATAAATTTTACGAAGTAATCGTATGACTGATTAGCATCAAGATGGGAAAGAGCAATGGTCCAATTATGATGGAAAATAGTAGTTAATGGATTGCCAGTCGGCGAGTCTGTATAATCTAGAGGGGACATGCTTGCGCAGTGGAGGGGGAGGGATTTGAAGATCAAAGACTACACTAAGGTGATCACTGAGAGGGATGGAAGGAGAAATGTTGTGAATTATATCCTTATTACAAAAGACTAGATCAAGAATATTTTGGTGGCGGGTTGGGAAGGAAACAAACTGGGAGAGGTTGTGGTCGGATACGAAATCCAAAAGATCGGAATGAACGGGTGAGGATAAGGTGGACCAATCGATTTCAGGGTAATTAAAGTCGCCAGTAAAGATACAGGGAAACTCATGAGAGAGGAGGGGTGTGATGAACGAAAGAAATTCGACGAATGCGCCGGAGGGAGAAGATGGGGATCGATAAACAGTGAATAGCCTGATCTTACGATATGGTAGGTCATTGGAATAGGTCAAATGAATATCGATAACAATTGATTCAAGAAGAGTAGAGGTGAAAGATGATAGAAAGACAGGGTTCAGGGATTGGTGAACAAGCAAAGCAACGCCGCCGCCTCTACCTACGTCATTTTAACAAGCCGGTATCTTCAGTATCTTCAGTACCGTACACGCTCTGTGCCGGTATCTGTAGTGTATCGGCGGCTCTTTGGACTATATGCAAATATATTTGTAGTTTGTAGTTGAAACATTTTTTAGAGATTGCTGTTTACTGGTGCGAGAAGGGTTGGATCGAGGAATGCGAGAAGCTTGATGAAAGAAAAATTCGAGCACCCTGCGATGTGTCGTGACCAAATATTTATTACTTAATGTGCAATAACTAATAAATGTGTCAAGAGTTCTAGTTCTATCTTAATATTATTCTTTTTTAATATCTTATAGTCCAAAGAGCCGCCGATTATACAGAGCGTGTACGGTACTGAAGATACCGGCTTGTTAAAATGTTTGAACAATGTAAGGGGACATTTCCGACGTACGTGGCTTGAGGCTAATAGGCGAAGTTAGAAACCCGTACTCCATTGGTATCCAGTCCTTGTGAATAGGAAAACGTCCCTTGAATATTTACGGATATATTTTCCCTCTTTTTTTGAAAGTCTTAAAAGATGTTTAGTAAAATATATGTTAGTCCTACTAAATATTGGAGCACATGGGAAGATAGCGAAGAATTTTACCATTATGACTCTATTCGGACTGAGATTGACATTTTGAAAATCCTCGCTTTCCTCTAACGGAAATGGCAAAATTCCATGTCGAATAAGTGTGTCGACTAAAACCTCTGAAAATCACACGTTTAACAGTTCGTTTGCTTTTTTGACGCAATATTCTGATAGTGTTACACGCCCTCAAGAACAATGTTATTGCTGTATAGAACTACAACTAAGTTCTACTCAAAACATCTTGTGAAGAGGCGCCTATTCGATTTTCTTACCTCTCAATCTAGGATGGGGCCATGCCATGAAACCGGTAACTCTTGTCGATTCTCTATGCGCGTTGAAGACGTAATATACAGGTAAGTAGAACGGGTTCATGAAGCATAATCGCGTGCTCAGCTCGCGCAACATTAACGACGCATTGTGAATTTCGAATCGGGTATGCATATTCAATTTAAAATACCTACCGCAATTTTGCATCCGACGGAAAGTAAAAGGCACTGGTGATGAAGGTGAACTTGTCAAAGGGCAAAAGATGATTTGCATATGTTTCTGAAATTCATGGACTTTCTTCCTATCGCTAAGTGCTTATGGTTAAGTAAATCTACGAATTGGGACAGTGACTAATATACGTATAATAGGATGGGACAGTGACTAATATACGTATAATAAAAAAGATCGCTTGCCTCTCCAAACGAAATTTCGAATCACCTTCAATATGACCTAATCATTACCATTCTTTCCGCCTGTGTGGTAAACAACGGAAGTCCGTCATTTGACTTTTTTGTGATCGTATCATTTTATAAATGTAATAGTGGTAATCTACTACCGGCGTGTCTCTTGCTTTGCCATGCTCTCTCACAGCCGTATCTGTTGTTTAGGAGCGGATGATGATTTGGAATATTATAAGGAATATTTGGGATGAGTGTTAGTGAATTTATAATAGTGTGACACATGTTTATCATACAGTAATCAAGACATTCTCTAAAATATCTTCTTCTCATCTTGATCCCTCCGTATGCCGCCCATCCGTCAGAGATGATGGCTGTTCCTGAAGAATTATTTATTTACAGTAAGCACAAGTTTCTTCAAAAACTCTTATGCAGAAAAAAAACAATATGTTGTTGTTTCGCGGATACATGTGGAAGACAGCAAAGTTTGCTTTAATTTCCACAAAAAATAGAGAGTAACACCAAACTCACTCAATTCAGTCTCGCTCTATCATTCCAAATACCCGGATTATCGGTTGACTAAACAGCCTGCCTCGATTATATTTTGCCTTGAACAGCGTGGCCTTGTCTGTTTCATCCATAGTGTCTGAATTTAAAGCCATCATTATGTCTGCCTCGGGGGACAAGCTTCGTGTGTAGCGGGATAGAATAGGAATCGCGGATGGAAACAATAACGACCTAGGCGAGAGTCTTAGCGTCCCAAAAGATACGAGGTAAGACAGATGACGGTGAGTTCTACCAAGATATCCCAGTGTGGTGCCCGTAGCGAGGGCGAGTGTGATGTCATGTGATGGCAAAATGACGGTAGAAGAGAACTCTTTATTCGTCTCTCTAGCACACTGGCCCAGAGAGAGGGAAAGGTGCCCTTATATAGGCGGCGGTGGCCTTGCGACTAAGAGGCGGGAAACCTCTACTATAACGCCATTGTAAATTTAAGCACATGTGTTTCTTCACTCATACCGGCATTTCATTGCAGACTACCATATTATATTATATTATAATAATTTATCCTGACTCTGTATCCGTGTGTCATCTCGCTCTTTTGTTTCTTCATTTCTCATTGCAACATTTGCATGAGCAATTGTGAGTTGGAGAGGGCGTATAGGGTCCTGCAAATGAGAGACTGAAAGGCAAAAGAATGAGAAAATACGAGAATCGCGAGAAAAAAACGGGGGGGGTGACATTTGAGCAACGGACATTTGAGCAACCGACATTTGAGCAACGGGTAATAACTCTGCTAGGAGTGAGCCTAGAGCTATGGGAGTGGTACCATTGTGATCAGCATCAGGTAATTGAGATTTCATAATTAATTAATTAATATCTCATTAATTATGCTAATTAATTAATTAATTACGAAATCTATTTTTTCCTGATGCTGGTCACAATGGTACCACTCCCATAGCGCTAGGCTCACTCCTTGGTGAGTTATGGCTCGTTGCTCAAATGTCGGTTGCTCAAATGTCACCCCCCCCCCCCCAAAAAAAAAACAGAGAAAGTGAGTGATTCAATTCAAGAAAAGAGTGGAAACCCAGAGTTCGCAAGAATCACGCGGAACCAATTCCCAGCGACTAGCAGTTGTTACCACTTCTATCACGACCGCGCCGCGTCATCCAAGCGTTCTGCGGTTTACCAGTAGCATTAGCGATGTGTCATACTCATGACTCTGTGCGAAAAGATTTTAGTTTAATTAAATCATTAATCGAGTTTGTGCAAGTGTATAGTAGTATAGTTGCAGGATATGCAAAAATTAACATTCAAACACCTGGCGTAATTGTTTTATTCGCATGAAAAATTTACTAGCCATCGTGTATGCAGTTTAGTTATCTTTTTTTATTACAGAATCGGATTCTACATGCAAAAATGCACAACATGTCAATTTTCTAAAAATACTTTTTTTCCCTGGTATTCGAAAAAAAAATATTTTTTGGCTATCGATACAAAAATTTGGCTATCGATACATGTCGAAATCAGACACAGTCAAAATTTGCTGAACGGATTCTTCCTCATTCGTGCGATTTTTACGCGAACGCACTGAAATTAGTCACTGTCCCATCCTACGCTTTGTGGTTTACTTTAGATTTTTTAAAATGTATACGCATCGACTATATAATGAGTGAGTCCAGATAGTTTAGTAGTTCGCCATGCGATTCCTCCCAGTATATTTGTTCATCTTTCTGATTCATGAAACCATCGCAGCCAAAGGCTATTTCGGGTTCGATGTTGATTTCAACAATTCGGGATTAGAGGTTTGTCGAATTTCCTATTTGACGTTGATTGGCTTCTTTCAAGTTCCGAGAACGCGTTCAGAATTATTTGAGGAAAATTTCGAATGGTAAGAATATACTCACAGATAAATTTGTTTACGAATACAGTCTAAGAGGACTTACGACGTCATCCACTTCTATAGGCGCAGACAGCGTGGTGTTGAAACTTTTCAAGTTCATACCGGCCCTTAGAAAACAATTCGTAGATTTACTTAACCATAAGCAGTTAGCGAAAGGAAGAGAGCACATGATTTTCAGAAACATATGCAAATCATCTTTTGCCCTTTGACAAGTTCCCCTTCATCACCAGTGCCTTTTACTTTCCGTCGGATGCAAAATTGCGGTAGGTATTTTAAATTGAATATGCATGCCCGATTCGAAATTCACAGTGCGTCGTTAATGTTGCGCGAGCTGAGCACGCGATTATGCTTCATGAACCCGTTCTACTTACCTGTATATTACGTCTTCAACGCGCATAGAGAATCGACAAGAGTTACCGGTTTCATGGCATGGCCCCATCCTAGATTGAGAGGTAAGAAAATCAAATAGGCGCCTCTTCACAAGATGTTTTGAGTAGAACTTAGTTGTAGTTTTATACAGAAATTACGTTGTTCTTGAGCGCGTGTAACACTATCAGAATATTGCGTCAAAAAAAAGCAAACGAACTATTACAAATTCATAAACACTCGTCCAAAATGATAATACGATCCGCTTATAAACAACAGAAACGAAGGCGAGAGAGCATGTGAAAAACGAGAGAAGCAGACAGTAACCATACCACAGGTAGTACTGGCAGTGGAACGTAGTATTCTAAATTTGTAATATTGCACGTGTGGATTTCAGAGGTTCTTGTCGAAACACTTCTTCGACATGGAATGTTGCCATTTCCACTTGAGGAAAGGGCGGATTTTCAAAGTGAACATGACAGTCCGAATAGAGTCATAGTGGTAAAATTCTTCGCTATCTTCTCATGTGCTCCAATATTTAGTAGGACTAGCATATATTTTATTAAACATCTTTTAAGACTTTCAAAAAAAGAGGGAAAATATATCCGTAAATATTCAAGGGACGTTTTCCTATTCACAAGGACTGGATACCAATGGAGTACGGGTTTCTAACTTCGCCTATTAGCCTCAAGCCACGTACGTCGGAAATGTCCCCTTACATTGTTCAAACATTTTAACAAGCCGGTATCTTCACACGCTCTGTATAATCAGCGGCTCTGTACTTACTTGGGACTATCCGCAAATATATTTGTAGTTTGTAGTTGAAACATTTTTTAGAGATTGCCATTTACTGGTGCGAAAAGGGTTGGATCGAGGAATGCGAGAAGCTTGATGAAATAAAAATTCGAGCACCCTGCGATGTGGCGTGACCAAATATTTATTACTTAATGTGCAGTAACCAATAAATGAGTCAATATTATTCTATTTTTAAAATGATTGCATATTATGGAAGGCGGATAAAGTGGACATGCATTATTTATTGTTTTTGCAATTGATTAGACAATGGCGAGTTTCTGTGAGGACGACCTTTACGGAACTGTTTTGAGAGAAATTAATGAACAGCCTAAGACTAACTAATCTATAGAGTTGAAGAGAAATCTATAGAGTTGAAGAGTTGAAGAGTTCACTTTGAAGAGAATAAATATGGGGTCTGAACACTGCAGATCTATTGAACTGAGCGGGGTTTCAGTTGTCGATCAGGTTACGGTAAGCTGAGAGTGACCGAGAATACTGTAGATGACTAGTAACTAGAGAAAACAAATGACTTTTCATTTCATTTCTTATGGACGCGTCGCTAGTGACAGGTCAAAATGATCCAAAGGAGTAAACGTGAAATAGCTGCAATTGATTCATTGCCAAGATCATTTCTCAATTTCATTGGGAAAACACGGCAGAAGAACCCTACTATTTAGTTTCAATTATTTATCACATCATGCGGTAACGCTAACTGGTGAGGATGTGGTTTCAGGGTTTTTTCCTATTTAGTTTGAAACGATGCTATTTGTGTTTATCAAAATTTGAAAAAAATACGTTTCAAGACCACCGAAAAAATCCGCAAATCGATAGCATCGACACGCCCACTGAAACGGCGAAGATGAGGAGAGCGAGGTCATCTAGGCCACCTACAACTACAACTATAAGATCATCTGCGATTTTGCCGTATAGATTAGTAGAGGTTTTAATTCGGTCCGGGTATTCGTGTAAAGACCGGTTCTTTTACCAATTTGCGCGGAATGAGACAAATCCGATATCCAGGGTCGGAAATGATTCACTATCCGATATCTTTTAGCGCAGATTGTCGAAGGGAGTCAAGCTATTTAGCTCTACGGAAATATCAGAAACAAGGACTTACAGTTCCAGAAATCATTGGAAACCATTCACCGACCAATCCTTATGAGATTCATAGGCGAAAATGTTATTTCTTCTCAATCAGGGTTATGTAAATCACCTATTGATCTCTGAGATATCGGATAGTGGGTGTGGGGAACAATGAGATGTCGGATTTGGCCTCTCTCTCATTCTGAGAGGCGGGTTTGGAAAGTGTCGGGATGCCTCACTTTCAAAACTCTATAGATTAGTTAGTCTTAGGCTGTTCATTAATTTCTCTCAAAACAGTTCCGTAAAGGGATACGGCATCGAAAAACAAATTACTTTAATTTAAAAAATCATGAAGTTCTAAGAATAACTGTGAAAACCGCATATTTTTACGATTTTTTTTATAAATTAAAGGTGGTGTCCCACGAACTTTTGATCAACTGAGTTCTCACTGTCGGGTTATTGTAATCGGTTTCCAGATAAGAGCCCCGCAAACCGCATGTTCAGTCGATAAGTTTGAACAAAGTTATTCGCGTTTGGCTCTGTGCCAAACTGACCCTGAATGCAGGGATTCAAAAATGATAGTGAGGGATAAGGGGGAATGAGGAGAAAGCGACCGCGCCATTGAAACATATGAGATGAGGAATGAGGGAGCAGGAGATTCGTGATACTCCTTCTTTAACTATGAATTTTCAAAGATGGCAAAATTTAGATATGCGGTAGCTCTCGCATCCGCGGACTTACGCTGTTTAGCCGCTGTAGAATCTCAAAAGGTGCCGTAATATTTTTGCGTTTCTTTCAACTGATTCGTCCTCACAGAAACTCGCCATTGTCTAATCAATTGCAAAAACAATAAATAATGCATGTCCACTTTATCCGCCTTCCATAATATGCAATCATTTTAAAAATAGAATAATATTGACTCATTTATTGGTTACTGCACATTAAGTAATAAATATTTGGTCACGCCACATCGCAGGGTGCTCGAATTTTTATTTCATCAAGCTTCTCGCATTCCTCGATCCAACCCTTTTCGCACCAGTAAATGGCAATCTCTAAAAAATGTTTCAACTACAAACTACAAATATATTTGCGGATAGTCCCAAGTAAGTACAGAGCCGCCGATTATACAGAGCGTGTGAAGATACCGGCTTGTTAAAATGTTTGAACAATGTAAGGGGACATTTCCGACGTACGTGGCTTGAGGCTAATAGGCGAAGTTAGAAACCCGTACTCCATTGGTATCCAGTCCTTGTGAATAGGAAAACGTCCCTTGAATATTTACGGATATATTTTCCCTCTTTTTTTGAAAGTCTTAAAAGATGTTTAATAAAATATATGCTAGTCCTACTAAATATTGGAGCACATGAGAAGATAGCGAAGAATTTTACCACTATGACTCTATTCGGACTGTCATGTTCACTTTGAAAATCCGCCCTTTCCTCAAGTGGAAATGGCAACATTCCATGTCGAAGAAGTGTTTCGACAAGAACCTCTGAAATCCACACGTGCAATATTACAAATTTAGAATACTACGTTCCACTGCCAGTACTACCTGTGGTATGGTTACTGTCTGCTTCTCTCGTTTTTCACATGCTCTCTCGCCTTCGTTTCTGTTGTTTATAAGCGGATCGTATTATCATTTTGGACGAGTGTTTATGAATTTGTAATAGTTCGTTTGCTTTTTTTTTGACGCAATATTCTGATAGTGTTACACGCGCTCAAGAACAACGTAATTTCTGTATAAAACTACAACTAAGTTCTACTCAAAACATCTTGTGAAGAGGCGCCTATTTGATTTTCTTACCTCTCAATCTAGGATGGGGCCATGCCATGAAACCGGTAACTCTTGTCGATTCTCTATGCGCGTTGAAGACGTAATATACAGGTAAGTAGAACGGGTTCATGAAGCATAATCGCGTGCTCAGCTCGCGCAACATTAACGACGCACTGTGAATTTCGAATCGGGCATGCATATTCAATTTAAAATACCTACCGCAATTTTGCATCCGACGGAAAGTAAAAGGCACTGGTGATGAAGGGGAACTTGTCAAAGGGCAAAAGATGATTTGCATATGTTTCTGAAAATCATGTGCTCTCTTCCTTTCGCTAACTGCTTATGGTTAAGTAAATCTACGAATTGTTTTCTAAGGGCCGGTATGAACTTGAAAAGTTTCAACACCACGCTGTCTGCGCCTATAGAAGTGGATGACGTCGTAAGTCCTCTTAGACTGTATTCGTAAACAAATTTATCTGTGAGTATATTCTTACCATTCGAAATTTTCCTCGAATAATTCTGAACGCGTTCTCGGAACTTGAAAGAAGCCAATCAACGTCAAATAGGAAATTCGACAAACCTCTAATCCCGAATTGTTGAAATCAACATCGAACCCGAAATAGCCTTTGGCTGCGATGGTTTCATGAATCAGAAAGATGAACAAATATACTGGGAGGAATCGCATGGCGAACTACTAAACTATCTGGACTCACTCATTATATAGTCGATGCGTATACATTTTAAAAAATCTAAAGTAAACCACAAAGCGTAGGATGGGACAGTGACTAATTTCAGTGCGTTCGCGTAAAAATCGCACGAATGAGGAAGAATCCGTTCAGCAAATTTTGACTGTGTCTGATTTCGACATGTATCGATAGCCAAATTTTTGTATCGATAGCCAAAAAATATTTTTTTTTCGAATACCAGGGAAAAAAAAGTATTTTTAGAAAATTGACATGTTGTGCATTTTTGCATGTAGAATCCGATTCTGTAATAAAAAAAGATAACTAAACTGCATACACGATGGCTAGTAAATTTTTCATGCGAATAAAACAATTACGCCAGGTGTTTGAATGTTAATTTTTGCATATCCTGCAACTATACTACTATACACTTGCACAAACTCGATTAATGATTTAATTAAACTAAAATCTTTTCGCACAGAGTCATGAGTATGACACATCGCTAATGCTACTGGTAAACCGCAGAACGCTTGGATGACGCGGCGCGGTCGTGATAGAAGTGGTAACAACTGCTAGTCGCTGGGAATTGGTTCCGCGTGATTCTTGCGAACTCTGGGATTCCACTCTTTTCTTGAATTGAATCACTCACTTTCTCTGTTTTTTTTGGGGGGGGGGGGGTGACATTTGAGCAACCGACATTTGAGCAACGAGCCATAACTCACCAAGGAGTGAGCCTAGCGCTATGGGAGTGGTACCATTGTGACCAGCATCAGGAAAAAATAGATTTCGTAATTAATTAATTAATTAGCATAATTAATGAGATATTAATTAATTAATTAATTAATTAATTATGAAATCTCAATTACCTGATGCTGATCACAATGGTACCACTCCCATAGCTCTAGGCTCACTCCTAGCAGAGTTATTACCCGTTGCTCAAATGTCGGTTGCTCAAATGTCCGTTGCTCAAATGTCACCCCCCCCCCCGTTTTTTTCTCGCGATTCTCGTATTTTCTCATTCTTTTGCCTTTCAGTCTCTCATTTGCAGGACCCTATACGCCCTCTCCAACTCACAATTGCTCATGCAAATGTTGCAATGAGAAATGAAGAAACAAAAGAGCGAGATGACACACGGATACAGAGTCAGGATAAATTATTATAATATAATATAATATGGTAGTCTGCAATGAAATGCCGGTATGAGTGAAGAAACACATGTGCTTAAATTTACAATGGTGTTATAGTAGAGGTTTCCCGCCTCTTAGTCGCAAGGCCACCGCCGCCTATATAAGGGCACCTTTCCCTCTCTCTGGGCCAGTGTGCTAGAGAGACGAATAAAGAGTTCTCTTCTACCGTCATTTTGCCATCACATGACATCACACTCGCCCTCGCTACGGGCACCACACTGGGATATCTTGGTAGAACTCACCGTCATCTGTCTTACCTCGTATCTTTTGGGACGCTAAGACTCTCGCCTAGGTCGTTATTGTTTCCATCCGCGATTCCTATTCTATCCCGCTACACACGAAGCTTGTCCCCCGAGGCAGACATAATGATGGCTTTAAATTCAGACACTATGGATGAAACAGACAAGGCCACGCTGTTCAAGGCAAAATATAATCGAGGCAGGCTGTTTAGTCAACCGATAATCCGGGTATTTGGAATGATAGAGCGAGACTGAATTGAGTGAGTTTGGTGTTACTCTCTATTTTTTGTGGAAATTAAAGCAAACTTTGCTGTCTTCCACATGTATCCGCGAAACAACAACATATTGTTTTTTTTCTGCATAAGAGTTTTTGAAGAAACTTGTGCTTACTGTAAATAAAAAATTCTTCAGGAACAGCCATCATCTCTGACGGATGGGCGGCATACGGAGGGATCAAGATGAGAAGAAGATATTTTAGAGAATGTCTTGATTACTGTATGATAAACATGTGTCACACTATTATAAATTCACTAACACTCATCCCAAATATTCCTTATAATATTCCAAATCATCATCCGCTCCTAAACAACAGATACGGCTGTGAGAGAGCATGGCAAAGCAAGAGACACGCCGGTAGTAGATTACCACTATTACATTTATAAAATGATACGATCACAAAAAAGTCAAATGACGGACTTCCGTTGTTTACCACACAGGCACGTACGCGACTCTCTCACTTTTGCCCACGCTCTCTTGCTTTGGTAAACACAGGAAGCACCATTTTGATTTTTTCTGTGTTCGTATCATTTTATAAATGTAATAGTCCATCTCATGAACGTATCATTTTAAATTTGTAATACGTTTCTGTTCACGTGGATGTCGGTAGTCCGAAGTCTACCACACCTGGAATAGCCCTTAGCAGTGACTATGTTGTTGCATCGAGAGACAGTACGGCGAACTGTCGGTGTTAGATATGCAATTTATTTCTAATAGAAGTTATGTCCTCTCCGAGAGAGGCTAGAAAGTACTGACTCATCGAGCCCGTACTTCTCATCGAGCCCGTATCATTCCAAAAGTAATTTGCGCTGTGTATGTATTTCTCACTAGAAATATACATTTGAAATAGTGTTGATGAACTTTATACCGCGTGTATAATTTGTTCAATGTGTTTCAATAAATTACGAAGTGGTGGCTCCGGTAGTCGCATCGGAAGTTGCTGCAGCTGCAGTAGTCGTGGTCGGGGCGAAGATAATCGGACGGCAAGTCTTGCAGCAGTACTGCAAATTATCGATTTAGTGATTTGATAAGATCTTTCTGCAAAATGTGCTTAACAATTTTCTGAAAAGATAAAACTAACGAGAAGTTTCATGGCGTTGGAGTAGTCGGGACGAGCGCAGAAGTTTTGGGTAGTAACCCAATTGGCGCAGCTGGGAGAGAAACAAGTTATCTTTTGATTTTGGAGAACCCACAAATCTTTTTATCGCTCAATGTGAGAAACTTTCGTGGGGATGTAAAATCTATTCTCGAAATAAACTCACTTTGCATTCTTATCAACGCATTCCGTGAGTGTCGAACCTCCTCCTGCAGCAGTTTGAGTTCCGTCTCTGTTACAGAAACCACAGCTGCAAAGATTAAGAGTTTGCAGCAACTGCAGCAGCTGCAGCACACACCAATTTATCTTGATATGGAATTTTATAATAGCGAGCATGCGAGATACAAAAAAAAGATCTTACGCGACTCCGCAGTACTGCTTTCTCATGTCCATGGTGTATCCTGTGTTGGTACAGAAACCGGCATTCGCCTTCCACGAGGGGCACCTTTAATTATGATGAATTATGATAATTAGCATAAACATTATATAATCATTTAAAGAGTGGATATGAGCCTTTCGAACACTTTCAATGCTCAACATTCGTTCAATACCGGAGATATCCTTACTGAGGCGCGTCGTTTCCCGTGCACTGTGCAGCGGCTCCCGAAACGAAAGCGAGCAGGATTACGGTAGCCAGCATCATACTGTAGATGAGACACCGAAAGTCGAATGTGCCTTTCCCTTCGAGATCGCATACTTTTATAGCCGGGGTCGGAGTTATGATCATTGACGTTCATGCTTCTTCGATAGGGAAATAGCGTGCGAAATTAGGAGAGTGAGAGGCATTCGACATTGCAAAATCATGTTCTCTATGAGGCTACATCCAATTTATAAGTTAGAGATTGTGTAAAACAAGGAGAGCGAAAGATTTGTAATCGATGAAGAATTGAACGTTTAACTCTTGTTGTATTAGCTGGAGTGTGATGTTGGTATTGATGTTGGCGAGATTTATGAAAGTCGGGAGAAGATTCGGCCCCTCTCACGCGGAAACGAGTGTTAGCTTCAGGAAATACGGGAATTATAGAAGAAATAGAATTGTGTTAGTGTGCCGAAATTCACACATAGGCGACTCCTCTAAAGATATGAAGAATAGGAATGACGGTTTCCCTCAATTAGCGCCATCGATTTTCTTAATATTTAGAAACATCTTTTTTTTAAATTTAGTTACCACCTTGCACTGTGGTCGTTATTGGTTGTAACACAAACTGAAATAAAATCGGGGTTAGGCTCTTCTCTGAGCGCTAATTTGCTAGAAGAACGGTTTTCCAATATTTTATTTCTTGGAAAACGACATTGCCATCTTTCTCATTCAACCCGCTCACTCCTTTGCTGGACGATACGAGAGAGCGTGCAGAGTGATGAGGGTGGAAATTCGATTTCGTGGGATGATAATTCAGTATTGCGTCGTGTATGCATTTACAACCAGTTGTTTTGCGGCATTTCCGATAAAGCAAGCCTCCAAAAAGAGGTTGCAAAAATTGAGAGAGGCTTGTGTAATACGAATCCTTGACAAATATTTGGAATAAAGAAATTGTCTATTGCGTAGTGTATGTCAGCTTGAAGATAGAAGAAACAATTGAGAAAACCCAAAGATAAAGTTGTTGACGTTTATCGCGGGATGATAATACAGTCCATTCCAAATTATAATATGCATGTTTCGATGTGTTTCAATAAATTACGAAGTGGTGGCTCCGGTGGTCGCATCAGAAGTTGCTGCAGCTGCAGTAGTCGTGATCGGGGCGAAGATAATCGGACGGCAAGTCTTGCAGCAGTACTGCAAATTATCGATTTATTGATTAGCTTAGAACTCGCTGTAATGCCGGATCTCGAACTTGTTCAGAGAATAAGACAATTATCGATTGGCCGCGCGTAACCTAAAGAAATTTAATAATATTGATCGTGTTAGATGTCTTAAACTGTCTTAAATGTTGCATTAACAATTTTCTGAAAAGATAAAACTAACGAGGAGTTTCATGGAGTTGGAGTAATCGGTACGGGCGCAGAAGTTTTGGGTAGTAACCCAATTGGCGCAGCTGGAAAAAAAGTTATTCTTCGATTCTGTCATATTTTATTACAGCAATGATCATGGAATGTGTGAATGGAAAAATAAATATAATTCTCGCAGCTGAGAAAGAAATAAAGTTATCGATAGGTCCCATTTTTGGAAGAGAGAATTCACGGATCGATTTTACATCACCACGCCTTCTTGTATTTTGATTAATACAAGAAGGTGAGGAGGTGTAAAAAATCGATTCCAGAAATGAACTCACTTTGCATTCTTATCAACGCATTCCGTGAGTGTCGAACCTCCTCCTGCAGCAGTTTGAGTTCCGTCTCTGTTACAGAAACCACAGCTGCAAAGATTAAGAGTTTGCAGCAACTGCAGCAGCTGCAGCACACACCAATTTATCTTGATATGGATTAATAAAATAGCGAGTTTCCGAGATATAAAAAAATTATCTTACGCGACTCCGCAGTATTGCTTTCTCATGTCCATGGTGTATCCTGTGTTAGTGCAGAAACCGGCGTTAGCCTTCCAAGAGGGGCACCTTTAATTATGATAATTAGCATTAACATTATATAATCATTGAAAGAGTGGATTAACTATGAGCCCTTCGACCACTTTCAATGCTCAACATTCGTTCAATACCGGAGATAAACTGACTGAGGCGCGTCGTTTCCCGTACACTGTGCAGCGGCTCCCGACACGAAAGCGAGCAGGATTACGGTAGCCAGCATCATACCGTAGGTGAGACACCGAAAGCCGAATGTGCCTTCCCTTCGACATCGGGTACTTTTATAGTGGGAATATATTTGTGATCATTGACGATGAAGTCTCTTCGAAAGGCGGAGTCTGCAACGTTGACACGTGATCTGTGCTTAGCAGAGAGGTGTGTTTGGAGCCTGATTCTCTCTTTTCCCATCCGGATTCCGATGGTAAACGTTCTAAATAGCGTGCGAAATGAGGAGAGTCCTAGACATTCAACGCTATAAAATCATGCTCTCTACACGCCTACATCCATTGGATAAGCTAGAGATTGTGTAAAAGGGGAGTTTGGATGTGGAATCATTACAGAATTGAACGTTCACCGTTTGTTGTATTAGCTGGGGTGTGATGTTGAGATTGATGTTTGCGAGAAATTTATGAAAGTCGAGAGGAGATGCGCATGAGTCGCGCCCCCGGAAACGTGTATGATCTTTGGTGAATCCGGTACAGGATAGGGTGGCGAAAACGGTACACGTGTACCGACGGTACACGAATGTATCGTCGGTACATCGAGCCTCTATTGGCAGGGTAGGGTAAGATGAAACTGCGAAAACAACCGAAAAGGCCACTAACAACACAGTTATTATATTTTTGATCATTTCTTCATCGGTGTACTATTGGAAAACAGATTTTCCCTCACCGTGTACCGCGGTACACGTACCGGTACGCGTACCGCCGTTAGCCACCCTAGTACAGGAACATTAAATAAAGAATATTTTAAGAAGCATCTAGTAATATCATGTCAAGTGTCAATCTCATTGTTGTATTTTGTTTGTTTTTCATATACCACTATAACTCATCAAATAATCTGTGTTTTGATAAGTGAAAACTTATTTTGCAATGAGGAAAGGGAGCTATGGCTTGATAATTAAGTTACGTGAGAAAGCGATCGATAAGTGATTTTCCTTGCAAAACTAGATTCGTCCTGAAACTTTGCAAGCCATTTCAGTCACACATCAGTGTCAGCTTCACACTTCATATACGGCAGTTGACGCAACAAAGTGTCGATGAATGTGGAAAATCACAAACAAATACACTACTCGTTTCGCACACTCTCTGACTTTCGAAAAGAAAATATAATAGTTTCTCACAACCAGGTGCGTATCGGCAAACAAGAGTGACTTTAAATTTCGCATCCCATTTCGCTTCCCTTCGGATTTGCAACACCTTCTTTGTTAGTCTACCTAATGCCCATGCTCATAAGCTGCAATAATAAAAGAAATATCAGTAGCAACAATCACACTATTTCAGCGGAAAAATTTCCGGAAGTATCGAGTGTTCAATAGAAATGAATAAGCTATAGACCATACGGGTAAGTATCGATTTTATAGTGTCAATTGGCACTGTAAATTATCAAAACGCATTCTTTAGAATTAAAATCATAACGTGAGGCAAACGAATTAGAATCATAACGTGAGGCAAACGCTCAAAGAAAGGAGCAAAGGTGATTGCAAACCAGGAAGTAAATAAACTGACAAGGACCTTCGTTTTTTTTAGTTTAAAAAAAGAAAAATTCTCGAAAAATATTTACTCGACCGTCCCCCCCTTAGATTCAAACAATCGGTTCTGTTGTTAGTTTAGTTATCTTGTGCGAGTCCAGTGTCCCTCACATAAAACATTATTACTATTGCGAAAAATATGATGAAGATGTAACTAATTTTTAAGTGACTCTGTAATCGGCAAGATTATTTTTTAAACTGCATCGCCAACCACAATAATGTCAAATATTTCGTTTATTTTGTGTGTGGATATCACAAAATCTCATAAACCGGTGAATACACCTAAACGGTGGTCGTGGCCTTGGTGGTCGCATCGGTCGCGCCGGACGCAGCAGTCGACGCTGCAGGTGTGCTGGGAGCGAAGATGACCGGACGGCAAGTCTTGCAGCAGTACTGTAAATTATCGATTTTCCGCCGTCAACACAGTAAACTATCCAAAAATATTCTCATTATAGCATGAGACAAGGGTTCAAAGAAAGGAGCACATATTGCTGTAAATAAATGTAATAAACTGACGAGGAGTTTCATGGAGTTGGAGTAGTCGGCACGAGCGCAGAAGTTTTGGGTAACAACCCAATTGGCGCAGCTGGAAAACAAGTTATTCTTCGATTCTATCATATTTTGTTATAGCAATGATCATGGAATGTGTGGATGGAAAAAAATAAATGTATGATTGAATATCTAATTTAAGGCTCACTTTGCATTCTTATCGACGCATTCTTCGACTGTCGATCCTCCTCCTGCGGCCGTCTGAGAACCGTCTCTGTTGCAGAAACCACAGCTGCAAAGATTATAATTTTGCAGCACTCATTTTTTTAGCTGTTAGCATTGAAATATCGATATGAAACTCTTAAAAGTATTCTCTACTCTAGAATCGCCGGTGGTCCGGCCTGTGGACCTGGGGCCGGACCACCGGCGCAGAAATCGCAAATGCAAGTAGGTGAGGTTGGGATCCGATCAAGGAAGGTACCCACAGAATTTGAACTTTGTCGGTCGAGAGCCCAGAATTGTGAATCTGTGAGTACTCACAAAAAAATTGAAATGCGCCGAGATGTTTAATGGTTCGTACCATGAGCGCATGTTCTTGCTAACTGTTCAATGCATTGTATTGTCTTTTGTGAAACAATATGTTCTTACGCGACTCCGCAGTACTGCTTTCTCATCTCCATTGTATATCCTGTGTTGGTGCAGAAACCGGCATTAGCCTTCCAGGAGGCGCACCTTCAATTATGTTAATTACTCAAAGAACGCTAAGAACCCTTGCCTTACCCTAAGAATTATGTTAATTACGCAAAGTCGGTTCAGAAAGCGGCATTATTCACCCAAGATTTACACCTGACATACATTAGAAATGTACAAAAATCTGTATAATCATCCTTTAATTATTGATGAAATGGAAAAAAATGTATAAATGTTACCTACATTATAAGAAACATATGTAATACGCCATTATTACAGACGATACTAGCCAAAACATGCACATTTTTAGCAATCTATATTCGCCCAATACCGAACCCAACGTACTGTGGAGCGTCGTTTCCGGTGCACTGTGCTGCGGCTCCCGACAGGAAAGCGAGCAGGGCTACGGTAGCGAACAGCATACTGTAGGGGAGACACCGAAGGCCGAATGTGTCTTTTCCGCAGTGGCCGAAGTGTTTTATAGCGGAATTCAAGGTTATGAATAATATTGGCTTCTGATCTACGCTCGAGAGGGGGCGTCGTGCCTCCGATTCTCTTGGATTTAGCACGTTATCCCATCGAGGAAAGCCGAGAGAGTGTGCGAAACGAGGAGAGTCGCCACCGTTCGTTTAAAGATGAATTCTCTAAAGGCGAAAGATGCCTCACCTGCGCACCAACGAGAGAGCGTGGGGAACGAGGAGAGTGGGAGAATGCAACAGGAGAATCCTTGAACTTTCGACTCCCACCTGTTGCATTAGCTGCGCCTCAAAATATTTTGGTTTGAAATGTGCCTTTAATGATCCGGGGATGATTCATCTACTCGAAATCATTGATCTCGATGATCTCGACATGATGACAGCATTTCGAGAGCGGACATATGAGCTAGACGGCTAGACAGAAGTTAGAGAGCGTTCGCTGAAGAGAGGGTGCCAGACGGCGAAGCGAAAGAACGGGCCATATTATATCGGGAGGGCGCGCGTTACTCGAGACGGGGTGGACAAGTCTCTCCCCTTCGAGTGGGGCAGAGACGCAGAGCTGTCTCTGTGCCGCAGTCAAGTGAGCGGGCGGGCGAAACGAGATCGATCATGCGAGGGGGCGGGGCGCGACGTCACCTCTCCTCCCGCTTCTCAAACCCGGCTCGCGCACGGAGCTGGTTTCGATGTGGGTATATATAGAGGGTCTGCGCCCTATCCTACCGTACTCAAGCTTCTGTATGAATGGATATGATGTGCATTTGGCATTCTGCCAATGGCCTGTGGCCGAGGAGCTATACCCCTGAAACGCTGTGCTATCCCTACTACGTTTGTTTTTGATCAATGTTTTATTCATACAACAAAATCAGCATAAAATTCGGGGGCTACAAGCGAATGCTTATTGCTTGTACGTATCTTGCATCTCGTCAACTAGCATGAGATTTGTTTCAATCAGAATTGTGTATCGTCGCTTTTACAGAATCGTCGTTTATTTCTTTCTCTCTCGTACAGATTTGTGGTCGTAAAATTGCAACTCGGTCGATGACCATCGATTGTGTTGTTCACTTTTCCAAGTTTTCCCAATTCTGATTTCACATTTTCAATGATGTATAAGCAGCCGTTCGGAGCCTTCGCTACTTCCACATTTCGGATCTCACATTTTCCGCTGTTTTTCATAGCTCTCTTCCGTTTTCCGTTGAAGCGACGCCTATTCACTGGACAAACAAAGCAAACGCAAAAGTTGGTGGAGATCTTTCAGCAAGAATCATATAAAGGTTAAGGATTAGATCACATTTTGGGCACGACAACATTGCGAGGAACGCGTAGCGTTGTCAGTGCGTCAATATCATCTGGTCTCGTGGTGTAGTGGTTATCACGTCTGCTTCACACGCAGAAGGTCGCCGGTTCGATCCCGGCCGAGACCTTTCTTTTTGCTTTTGTTGCCAAGTATAAAATACATGCCACAGTTATCACTTGCATTAGAAAGTCCCTTCTCCCGCACACACTACAGTAATGAATGTGGAGCGAAAATAATAGAAAATATTTTTTCCTGGATCGATTTTCAGTTTATATTTCGGGACGGGAATTCATTTACAATCTTGTTTATTTCAATGGAAGAGACGACGATTCTAATGTAGCTCCGTAGTATTCAAACCATACATGTCGGCGCCGACAGAAAGTGGGCGGAGTCTGCACGGTGCCTACCAAAAAAAGCATGTATCCCCCTATACATGGGTGGTCGAAAAGGGGTGGTAGGCACCGTGCAGCCCTGTATAGGGGGTCATGGTCCAAAAATGGGTTGGGGGTTGGTCCAACCAAAAGACAAGTGACCTACTGTAGCATACTTGTGGTGGTCCCGCAGCGACAATGAAGTACCGTAACCCCGTCTACCGTAATCCGGAAATACGAAATTGAGAATATTGACCCGGTATACGTTGCATGAGGTAGGCTTCGAGTAGTAATTAATCGGACGGTATACCGCGGTCCCGGCACGACAATGCCGATACCGTAATCATGTCTACAGTATGCTGAAATTTCAAATTGAACAAATCGACTCGGGATTTTTACTGGAGATGGACCTTGAGCAGTTATTGATCGGGCGATATACGGGGGTCCCGGCACGACAATGCCGATACCGTAATCAAGTCTACAGTACGCTAAAATTTCAAATTGAACCAATCGACACGGGATTTGTTGCATGAGGTAGGCCTCGAGTAGTCATTAATCGGACGGTATACTTTGGTCCCGGCACGACGTTGCCGATACCGTAACCATGTCTACAGTATGCTGAAATTTCAAATTGAACCAATCGGGTCCGGATTTGTACGGGAGGTGGAGCTCGAGTAGCCATTACTTGTATATTATACCATCTCTCTCCCATTATACCCAGGGTTACTGTAGCGGGGTTACAGTATGCTGAAATTTCAAATTGATCAAATCGACACGGGATATTTACAGGAGGTGGACCTAGAATGGGCATTGCTTGCAGGATATTCCGCGTCTCGGATACCGTACACAGGGCTACTGTAGCGTGGTTGCAGTATGACCTATTATTTAAATTTGATCTATTCGAGTCGCGATTTTTGCAGGAGCTAGACCTCGAGTGGGAAATGCCAGAGGGGAATACCGTATCTATTACACCGTACCCAGTGTTATTGTAGCGGGACTACAGTATGCTGAAATTTCAAATTGAGCCAATTGACTCGGGATTTTTACAGGCGATGGACCTCGAGTTGTCATCGCTTGTAGGGTATACCGCGTCTGCCCTGTCATACCCAGGGCTACTGTAACAGGATTACAGTATGTTAAAATTTCAAATTGATCAAATCGAGCCGCGATTTTTGCCGAACGTTGGCGGTTCATTCACGACCATTACAAAAAAAACTTTTGCCATACAATTAAATGTTTCACAATTGCATATTACATTATCGGAAATTTTCAATACGCTCCTGGAACTGCGCTCCTGGAACATATGGAGGGACAACTACCTACTCGATAGCTTACTCGTTCCACAGGCCCTGGGTCAATGTGCTCAATTTACTATGTTCGATATAATGTAGTCTAAGATACAATAGCCAGAGAAAAGGCTCCGGAACCGCCACACATTCTCCGAGCAATCACCACCCCTTACTAATACAATAAATTCAGAGTTCAATGTAACAATTTCGTCATACCGTGACCACGCAAAAGTAACCTCGAATACAGTAGAATCAACCCGGAATGCATCGTAAAAAACAACTAATCGACGTGTGCCTCCTGCAAAAATCGCGACTCAATTAGATCAATTTCAAAAATTCGTCATAATGTAAGCCCGTTACAGTAGCCCTGGGTACGGTAGGGAAGACGCGGTATGCCCTCCAAGCAATGGCTACTCAAGGTCCACCTCCAGTAAAAATCCGGAGCCGATTTGATCAATTTGAAATTTCAGCATACTGTAGACTTGATTGCGGTATCGGCATTGTCGTGCCGGGACCCCCGTATATCACCCGATCAATAACTACTCAAGGTCCATCTCCAGTAAAAATCCGGAGCCGATTGGTTCAATTTGAAATTTCAGCATACTGTAGACATGGTTACGGTATCGGCAACGTCGCGCCGGGACCGCAGTATACCGTCCGATTAATGACTACTCGAGGCCTACCTCATGCAACAAATCCCGAGTCGATTGGTTCAATTTGAAATTTCGGCATACTGTAGACTCGATTACGGTAGCGACAATGTCGTGCCGGGACCGCGGTATACCGTCCGATTAATTACTACTCGAGGCCTACCTCATGCAACGTGTACCGGCTCAATATTCTCAATTTCGTATTTCCGGATTACGGTAGACGGGGTTACGGTACTTCATTGTCGCTGCGGGACCACCACAAGTATGCTACAGTAGGTCACTTGTCTTTTGGTTGGACCAACCCCCAACCCATTTTTGGACCATGACCCCCTATACAGGGCTGCACGGTGCCTACCACCCCTTTTCGACCACCCATGTATAGGGGATACATTCTTTTTTTGGAAGGCACCGTGCAGCCACGCCCCCTTTCCTACAGAGCTCGACATGTATGATTCAAACAATTCACATGTCCTTTGAGCGTATAATAGTCCTTTGTGAAGCGTGTGGTCTCATGGTGAAGTGCTTCGCGCAGAAGATCGCCTGGTTCGATCCCGGCCGAAACTTTGCTTTTGGCGTTATGTCGAAAATAAAATATTTTTTGTTGCAATTAGAGACATGAATATTGCAATGCAACTTTTATCATGTGATCGATTGCGAATAATATCGATGAATATTTTCTCCGAAATAAACACTTCGTTTACGGAGCAGTAGTGGTAGTAGGGGCTGTCGTGGTCGAACCTGAGTATATATTATTATATATATTATTATATTATATATTATATATAAGACTAGTGCATCTAAAAATAGTACCAAAATCGATCATTCGAGTACTTTCACCACTTTCGTCTCCCACATTTATTGTGGAAGTTACTCTTCCATATTTCCACGTAGTCGGGCAATGGGGTTGTATACTACCTAGTCTTTTCCATAGATCAGTCAACGATATTGCCAACAAAACAAACAAACTGCAGCTGGCTATGCTGCTATTTGTCCTCCCGATTACTGGAGAATTTTACTAATCTGCCATTTCTCAGCGCTGAATTTTGGCAGATCCCGCCATTTTTCAGCGCTGAATTTTGGCAGATCGCGCCATTTCTCAGCGCTGAATTTTGGCAGATCCCGCCATTTCTCAGCGCTGAATTTTGGCAGATCCCGCCATTTCTCAGCGCTGAATTTTGACAGATCCCGCCATTTCTCAGCGCTGAATTTTGGCAGATCCCGCCATTTCTCAGCGCCGAATTTTGGCAGATCCCGCCATTTCTCAGCGCTGAATTTTGGCAGATCCCGCCATTTTTCAGCGCTGAATTTTGGCAGATCGCGCCATTTCTCAGCGCTGAATTTTGGCAGATCCCGCCATTTCTCAGCGCTGAATTTTGGCAGATCCCGCCATTTTTCAGCGCTGAATTTTGGCAAATCAAACTAACATCAAATATACAGGACATGATTATTTATTCAAATTTACAATATGATGAGATAACATTGAGGCAAACAGAATACAAAAGCTCATATTGGCCAAAGAAACTGTAATAAGTATATACAGAGCAAATGACATCGTTTTTTCGGCATATAAAAATAAACTGTCGCATGGAACTACGCGGAAATCATTAATGGAAATCAATAGAATTTCTTCGTGTCGTAGCCATCGAAGTAAAATAATCATTCCTCTCTTCTTCAACATCCGGGCGATGCACTTGACGGAATCTGAATACATTTTTCCATAATCGTGAGCGACCATGGGAATACACGGGAGGAAAGATGGTGAAAACTCTGTACTATCGTAAGAAAAGTTCTTATTTTGAGACGCCCGATGTATATTCTCTACTGGTCTTAATGTCCACGTTTGTGCTAACACGGTTTAAGAGATCATCCATGAGAGGACGGGTCTCTGGGCGGATATCCACGGATGGCTTTTTAGCAACCTATCCCAATATCTTGGGGTAGAGTCGGTATCACGAATGGTGATATTTAGCCAAGTAGCTAAGGTTCTGGGTGTGCTTTTCAAAATTGTAAAAAATCGATATCGGAGAGTGGGGTTACTGTAACTTTTCCGTGCGAGACCCAGATCCTTAGTTACTTGGCTAAATATCATTCGTGATACCGTCCCAAGGTATTGGGATAGGTTGCTAGCAGGGTTTAAAGAATATTTGAAGGACTAACATACCTCTAGAGTCCTGGCCAGAACGGGAAAGAGAAGGAAAATGGAGGAGTAGGTGTGGAGTCGACCGCTCAGAATGAGAGCGGGGAGTCAGTATGAAGAGAACGATTGAAATGAGAATAGAATTAACGATTCTGCATAACCGATTCTGCTTTGCAATTTTAATATGCCCAATCGTTAATTCTATTCTCATTTCAATCGTTCTCTTCATACTGACTCCCCGCTCTCATTCTGAGCGGTCGACTCCAAACCTACTCTTCGATTTTTCTTCTTCTTCCCGTTCTGGCCCGGACACTGAGAGGTATGTTAGTAAACATGGTTTAAGAGAGCATCCACGAGAGGGCGGGGGTACCCTCGGATGGCCTTTAGCAACCTATCCCAATACCTTGGGTCGGTATCACAAATTAGCCAAGTAACTCTGGGTCTCGCACGGAAAAGTTACAGTAACCCCACTTTCCGATATCGATTTTTTTTTGAAAAGCACACCCAGAAGCTTAGCTACTTGGCTAAATATCACCATTCGTGATACCGACTCTACCCCAAGATATTGGGATAGGTTGCTAAAAAGCCATCCGTGGATATCCGCCCAGAGACCCGTCCTCTCATGGATGATCTCTTAAACCGTGTTAGCACAAACGTGGACATTAAGACCAGTAGAGAATATACATCGGGCGTCTCAAAATGAGAACTTTTCTTACGATAGTACAGAGTTTTCACCATCTTTCCTCCCGTGTATTCCCATGGTCGCTCACGATTATGAAAAAATGTGTTCAGATTCCGTCAAGTGCATCGCCCGGATGTTGAAGAAGAGAGGAATGATTATTTTACTTCGATGGCTACGACACGAAGAAATTCTATTGATTTCCATTAATGATTTCCGCGTAGTTCCATGCGACAGTTTATTTTTATAAGCCGAAAAAACGATGTCCTCTGCTCTGTATATACTTATTACAGTTTCTTTGGCCATTTCTCACTAGTATAATATCAAACCAAAGTAATTTTGCTAATTTGGCTGATAAGATTTTTTTCGCTAAAAATATGAACTTTTTAACTCTGTTTGCCCCAATGTTATCTCATCATACTGTAAATTTGAATAAATAAGCATGTCCTGTATATTTGATGTTAGTTTGATTTGCCAAAATTCAGCGCTGAAAAATGGCAGATTGTAGTTGGTGTCTGCCAAAATTCAGCGCTGAAAAATGGCGCAATTTGCCAAAATTCAGCGCTGAAAAATGGCGGGATCTGCCAAAATTCAGCGCTGAAAAATGGCAGATTGTAGTTTGTGTCTGCCAAAATTCAGCGCTGAAAAATGGCGGAATCTGCCAAAATTCAGCGCTGTAAAATGGCGGGATCTGCCAAAATTCAGCGCTGAAAAATGGCGCAATCTGCCAAAATTCAGCGCTGAAAAATGGCGGGATCTGCCAAAATTCAGCGCTGAAAAATGGCGCAATCTGCCAATATTCAGCAATCCAAAAAAACGGTAGATATCGCAATAAATAATAAGTAGTTGGATCTACTGTATTTGTCAATTGTCATGTTCATTGCAACATTGCCAAAATGAGTGTCTAAAAATGATCCTTCCTGATATATTTGAGAAAAATGAAAGATTATGCCATAAATAGAAGTAGCTGTGTTCAGTTGACAGACTTTGGTACTTTTTTTAGATGCACTAGTCTTATATAGTATATATTATTATTATTATTATATGAGTATATAGTATATATTGTTTTACATTTATTCTATTTTTCAAAAAAAGATTTTGCTAATCGGGCATGACATTGTTTCTTTCATTTTTGAGGGGATTTTATAATAGTGCGTTCGGCTTCTAGATCATATCACACGCGATTCCAAACCAACAGAGACGGATGATAGTGCGTAAAAGTGAGAGAGTCTAGTGAGAGAGTGAGAGAGAGAGTTGAGAGAATCCTCCCTCACTTCAAACCCCTTTCTGTTGGTTTGGAGATGAGGGGAGTGTGTTGTGGAAAATGAGAGGGAGCTAAGTCGAGAGATCAACCCGTCTAGTCGCTTTTTCGATTAGAAGTGAAGACTGGGGAGAGACACTGTCCGCACTATAACATTATCTGCATAGACTCATCTTCACACGTGTCTAGCAGTATACACCCATGCAGAAGTCCCAAAATCTCTCGTTTTCCCTTTTTATTTCGTCTTTTTTATGGGAAAGAAATAGCATGGGAAAACGAGAGACCAGTGACGTGTCTTACCAGTGACGGTCGAGCCGCCAACGGTCGATGGAACGACGGTAGTGCGCGTTGCGAGCACGGCAGGACGGCATGTCGCGCAGCAGTACTGCAAAGAACGGTCATCAGGGTTATGAACATGTGGTCTTGTGGTGTAGTGGTTATCACGTCTGCTTCACACGCCGAAGGTCGCCGGTTCGATCCCGGCCGAGACCTTTCTTTTTGCAGTTTTCCTTGACAATACTTCAACAAATAGATTCCCGTTCCGTTACTTTTGTATAGTTAGATTGGAAGATTAAAAGTGGAAGGTTCCCTTGTGGGAGGACAGTGATATGTTTTCTCACCTGGAGCTTCATGGCGTTGGAGTTGGCGGGGTTTGTGCAGAACTGTCTAGTTGCCTGCCACGACGCGCAACTGGAAATACACTGTAGGTTTCATGAACGTTTCTTCCTATTTTTGACTACACTGTAGTCATTTTCACTAACTTTTTTTCTTTCTTGTGACTAAGTCTACTCCACACTCTGATTTGCACCTCGCTATCTACAAATTTTAATTATACGATTTTTGGGCTAATCCAACTTGTTTTGCAAAGAAGGCGGTTAGTTGCTAATGAACTCCCGAATTGTGTAGAATTCGACAACAAAACTAAGATGTCCGTTTTTTCTTAAATATCAACTTACTTGGCATTAGTGTCGACACATGCCGCTAGATTGTTGCCGCCACCGAGCGCCGTCTGGAACCCGTCACGGGTGCAGAACCCGCAGCTGAACCGGGTGGATTGGTACGCTGCCAGAAATTCCGGTACCATCAACACTAGGTACGTTGGCAGAACTGATTGGCACAGTACCAGAAAATCATGACAATTGCTTGAAATGATTGGAAATGTGTGGCACGCTAACATGAATACTTGGCACGGTGCCAGAAAGTCTCAACTTACGCCACTCCGCAGTACTTCTTCACTGTTTCCGGCGAGTTGTTCGTGCAGTAGTTGTTGCGCTTCCACGAGGCGCAGCTAAACAAAATAGTTAGTTATCGATTAGAAGGAAACGACTATCGATCTTCTTCTCGAGACAACTTCCATCGACCAATCGTTTTTCATTTTCTTTCGATAGAGGTTGAGGAGAAGAACAAAGGAAAGTCATTCTGAGCACTATTTTCATTTTACACAGTCAGATTTGCGCTCAGTTAACAGTAGCACACAGTTTCGTTGATATTCGTCGACTACCGTACCTGGGATGGTCGTTGCCGGTGCACTGAGCGGCGGCGGCGGTAACGACCGCGAGCAGGACGATTACGGTATGCATGGATACTGTATCGGGGTCGATCGACGACTGACTCTCCAAAGTGCAGTAGAGACTTTGGCGACGCCATTTATACTGTAAACCTCACGCTCGGTGCATGTTTGCATTGTCGGTGCTGGGGCTGTTGCATTCGGAAAATTGGCGAAAACTGTAGGAGTCGAGGATGAAATGTTGGCACATCTGGGCATTTTGTGACTTCGAACGAACAGAGCTCAAATTAACGGATGTGACTCAAGTGAACACAGATAATGTACAGAACGAACCATTCGAAAAGAGAAGAACATCATCATCTCAATCCAAAAATTAGTTTGAATGAGAAATGTGAATTATATTAATGTAACTTTAGATATCAAAACACCATGTCTATGACTTGCGTGTTTTAGTTGACGGATAATGTTGTTTCAGAGTGTGTAAAATCAAAAGGGATACTCTTAGTTATTTAGTTATTCAAACTTTCTTACTGATTGTTGAAATTTGGAACAGAATGCTCAGTCTGTTGCATTGCTACCTTTATCTCTTCACAATATTAGACTTTAAATATCAGTTTTCAGAAAAAAATACTCGAGGCTATTTAATGAAAATTTGATAAACAGTATAATAAAACAATGCATAAATGAATATGTGAAAGTGAATAAATACGTGTAAATCCGAGTTGTTTACAATTTTCGATCATGACGTCATTGCCTTCTCTCCTATTTCATCCTCCATATTTGTTCAGGTTTCATCCAGGGGAAGATTCGCTCGATTAAATTTTTGTTTGAATCCGGTAACTCACGTTGAAATAGCAGGTGAGAAAACTGACATCCGTCAAACGCTCACAGAAAAAAGGTCTTACATACGGACCATAAGATATTGGAGTTCTTAACAAAAGGTCTTATATATAAGACACTTGTTAAGAACACCCATTTCTTATGGGCCGTATGTAAGACCTTTTCTTCTGTTTGCGCTCACAGTCTGCATCTAGCACATGATTCCAAACGTACAGACCAGGGTTCGAGCGAGAGAGTGTGCAAAAGTGAGAGAGTCTCTCTCGATTTCACACACTCTCTCACTCCAAAGGCCTTTCTGTAAGGTTGACCGGTCTGTGGAATGATGTGCTAGGCGCGAGCGCCTTTGAGTACGTGATATCACAGAGACTTTATGCAACTTTATAAATGTGATGTTAAATAGTTTACAGTTGAATAGAAAAATAGATTAGTTTTGTGTCTGACGATAATGCGAGGATGGAAATACGTTCTTTATAACTGATACGAAAAATTCCGGTGTTTGAATTGTCGCGATTTGATTTCAGTTTTCCCGAAAGATAACACTGCATAAAGTGTGTTTCAGCTTCGTGAGATTTTCAAGGACCGCAGAAAACAAGCGCACGAGCACACCGAAATCAATATATTTCAGCACGACGCACGTTGCTCAACAGTACTCGTTGAATCAATGATCGTTTTAGTGGTATACTAAACGCGATTCAGTATGTGGTCTCGTGGTGTAGTGGTTATCACGTCTGCTTCACACGCAGAAGGTCGCCGGTTCGATCCCGGCCGAGACCTTTCTTTTGCGTTAGTCGCACAATAGATTTATTTTAAGATTTAATAGAGTAATAACACATGTAGTGAAGATGTTCTTTTTGTTAATGGTTATGAACACTTTCGTGGGGTAAACTCACTTGCGAAATTGCGAAAAATGCTATTTTTTGTTTCTAAATATTTCGCACCGACCGAAATTTGCCAAGAGAACGGTGTTCCAGTTTCTCGGAATTTCGAACCTCATTTCACGCTCTCGTTTCGGTGAGCACACGAGAGAGAGAGAGAGAGAGAGAGAGAGAGAGAGCGTGGAGTGAGGAGGTTGGAGAACCGTTCTATTGGCAAATTTGCGGTCTGTGTTTTAATAGAGGGTTTCACTCTTGCCTTTCGTGGCCTTTCCCCTGCTTATCAGATTTCAATAAAATCATTCCATGGGAGAAAAAGATGTGCAACTGGTAGAGTTACGTAGATCTCCCTTTTTGCGTATCAAAAAATAAACCCTCTCTGGAATGGAATAAGTTCATCGCATAAACTGAATACCCCTGAATTTACGAACTTTGGACTCCTCAATGTCGGACTTTTCACGGACCTCTTCACTCTTCACTATGAGGTGCACTATGATATCACACTTTCCTCGACACGATCATCTTCTGATTCCGATAGATCAAGGTCAGTTGGTGGGTTTCCTTGTCACGCCCAACCACTCCCTGATACTTTCAGAAGGTGAAAGAACGAGCAACAGAGCGAGAGACTGCGCGAAAGTGGGAGAGCGCGTGTTCCAAGGCGAGAGAAAGAGAGTGGCGAAATGTGGTAAAAGTTAGGAGAGCACGAGACGGCGCGAGAAAAGAGAGCGCGTGCGCGTTACTCTTTCCCTTGATTGTGGTATACTCACATCATTCCTCGCCCAGTCAACAATTCAGAGAGTTATATTCTGTGTACTTTACGCGCTTTCCCACCCCCGTAATTGTAGCATGTCATTTTATTTTTCATTCTCTATTTTCTTCCTCGAAACAAATATAACTGGCGACTTTTGCATCGAATATTGATGGTAGGGCTCTGTGAAATGATGGAAAGGCTCACGTGCTGTGTGTTATTGTGAGCAGATTGTAAAACCCGCTCTTCACATCATCCCCCCTGTCAATCAACACTCCAGAAAGGGGTCGCGAGGGAGATACTGTGTATTATTGCGAGACGTTTCTCTGCGTCTTTTCACATTCTCACGCTCTCTCGCCTCTTTTCAGAAATATCTTTCACTTGATTGCAGTATCTCCTCTTTTCGCATATTTCGCGTCGGCAATTTTGCATAACGCCAAGCTGGCACTATGCCGGCTCTCCCACAAAACACACGATTCAAACCTAGCGATACACATCATTCCACAGGCCGGCCAATTTTACAGAAAAGGGTTTCGAGTGAGAGAGTGTGTGAAATAGGGAGGGACTCTCTCATTTTCGCTCACTCGCTCGCCCTGCCCCTTGTCTGTTGGTTTGGAATCATGTGGATAGGGAGGTTCAAAGGCTATGGAGCGTGCGAAAATGAGAGGGCTTTTCTCGATTTTGCATGTTCTATAGCTCCAAACCCCTTTCTGTAGGCCAGGGGAATGCTGTGCATATCTACCGTTGTCTGACTCTCATTGATTCAGTTTTCTGCTGAACGCTGTGGCATTTATTGTGCCTTTCGCACTTTAAATTGATGAAAGTGCATCAATTAGAAGTAGACGAAGTGAGTCAGAGAGAGAGGAAAAGGAGAGAGAGAGAGAGAGAGAGAGAGAGGCGCGCGAAACCAGAGAGTCAAACAACCAACAAGGATTGCTGCCAAAATGGACGCTCTCTGGCTTGTCCGCTCTTTACAACAACAAAAACACAGCCCCCCGTGACGCTCTCTCCATTTCGCGCGCTCTCTCCTCTCCTTTCTGCCCCTCGTTCTCTCCATTTAGCGTGCTCTCTCGTCACTCCCTTTTCCTCCTCGCCGACCCTTCTCTCTCTCCTCACAGTTGCTCATTGACCTCTGCTTCCCTTCCTTCCTCTCCCTCGTTCTTCTTCTCAATTCGACCAATCTCTCTGAAGTTTTGCCCAGTTTTCAATTCCCCTTTTCCACACAGAGCGGGAAGTCTCCAACTTTTCTTACTCTGGAGACATTGTCTCCCGCTGAGAGAGAGCATGCAAATGCGAGAGATCACCTCTCACTATCTCTAGCCCGCTCTCTCCATTTTCCATGCTCTCTCAGCTGCCTCCAGAGTAAGGAAAGTTGTAGACTTCCCGTTCTGAGCATGTTTTACACCTCTAGATGATCCATAATTTATGGATGGCAAGTGATTGTGTGTTGAGAAGGTCGTTATCAAACTGCCCCATATCACTCGCTGATCCCCGATTGATATGAACGTTTGATAACAATCGGTTGAGGCGATTTTGTGCGTCCCCCCGTTGAGAAAGGGGACACCGTGTGTTTTGAGGCGGTGAACTGTTAGAAATGTAGTCGCCAACACTATCGCCCATTCACTTTGAGACAGTGTCGTTGAAATGTCTGCCGTTTTTGCCTTGTTTCCTTCCCTTATAGAATGTTACCTACCCAAATTGAAATGTCTACTGTCACATTCGAAAAAGCTCACTAGGGGTAGTGCCCTATTGAAACTGTCTTTACCTCCACTTCACTTTGGGGCAATGTCGTCGAAATAACTGCCATTTTATCACTTCGCTAATTTTTCTTCTTTCATCGAAAGTTTGCGGCTATCGAAATCGTTCTATCGCGGCGTTCTCTGAAGCCCTCGGGGCAATATTTCGCAACTCGGATACTGTTGTGTGTCGGGCGTGGATAAACACATATTGTTTGTGTGGGCAATGTTGAGTGTATTCGTGGTCCGTTTTGTCTAGTTTGAATCTCTCTTTCCGTTTTGCCCTCCCACATTAAGATTATTATCTTTTATCCTTCCTCGTCTCTTGCCGTCACATCCCTTCGCGGCCGTACAAAATAAACATACATACATATTGCAGATGGACGCTTTCTCAATTTTCGCAACGTGGCTCGCCGCCTTTTCCATTTCCTTCACTTTCCTTCCAATGTAAGCTCGCTTTTTCTACTTTTTAACACTATAGTCTAGTTTGACGTCAAAGTTTCTACCTGAACATTGTCCAACGCTACTCTTGCCACTGGTAAGATCGAGGAGAAAAATGAAACTCGAGAAAATCAGCGCAGCGGAAGTAATGCAGTAGGGTTGGCCACGGAAAAAATCAAGGTCACGTGCCACATCATTCCACAGGCCGGTCAACCTTACAGAAAGGCCTTTGGAGTGAGAGAGTGTGTGAAATCGAGAGGGACTCTCTCACTTTTGCATACTCTCTCGCGCTGACCCTGATCTGTAGGTTTGGAATCCTGTGGTGCCTCGGTTTTTTCCACGGCAAGAGTACTCACTTACTTGCCAGTTGTCGTTCACATCACGCGCGGTCAAAAATATGGAATTGGGAGGGGGAGGCAATGAAAATACGAGGGATTCAACGATTTGAGCGATTTTTCCACTCAGCCGAGTGGAAATGCAGGGAGTATTTGATGGGTGGTGGCAAATCGCAAAGTAAACAAGAAATGAGAATACGAAAAAGCGAAATAGTGATCTTTGATCTCTTGCAGCCTGCAAATTCTGGACTGGCGCAAGCGAGGAACGGCGGACGGATTCTCATCCGTCAATTTCGTCCTCCCAATGCTCATGTGAGTAAATTAATTAATTAATTAAGATAATTAATTTAAGATTTAGCAATTTAAGATGTAGCTTCATTTCGCATACGTTTCACTGTCATTTGAAAGGGCGAAACAGATTTTGGAATTGTTTTCAGTAGGCAGGCCGATACAGACTTTTTTTAAAAATATTAAGAATCGTCAGCAATCGGTCTACAGTAACCACAGTTAAGTACAGTAACCCTAAAATCCAACAGTAATCGATAATTATCCGTTCAGGACGTCGTGCTGGCTGCGACACGGCTACATGACCGACGACTTCAACAACAAGGTCATTTCCCATTTAATCCCTTTTCAAAATTCCCGCCAGTAATCTAGAAAATGTGGCAATTTGTGTGGACAATCACAAATTTTTAATGCAGACTTAATGGGCATTTTAAAATAAATACATATTTAAGGTCATCAACACTGTCACTCTAGCCGCATTCACCGTGTACATCCTCTGCTTCGCCTACTACCAGCCAGTGCGGGTGAGAGAGATTATCGATTGATTGCTGACTAGTGATGACGAAACTCTCCCCTCTCCTGAATCTTCTGTAAGTAGCTGTAAGGAATTCCCCCTGCGAGAGTACAATGCGGGGGGAACTCTTGCATTGGTGTCAGAGAGCGAGAGAAAGCGTTCTCGCCCGTGTGGTCTTGTGGTGTAGTGGTTATCACGTCTGCTTTACACGCAGAAGGTCGTCGGTTCGACCCCGGCCAAGACCTTTCTGTTTTGCTTTTTCTTGCTGATGCTAGAGCAACATTGCAGAAGTACCTGTACATGCAGCTCATGTCGCTGTTCACCGCGCTCTACTTCACCTTCGCGTAAGTTGTTTTCCCTCTTATTTGGTCGCATTGAGTTACAAAGCTTGTGCTCACACGATTCCAAACCTCCAGAAAGGGTTCAGGAGCGAGAGTAATTTCCCCTCTCACTTTTGCATACTCTCTCGCTTCAGACACCGTTTAACGGTACGACCGGGATTTAGGAGAATATGGTGTGGCTACCATATCCCGCCATGAACCGTTCTGTCTTTTCAGATACGTCGACTCGGTGGAGTCGTCGCTGGCCGCAGACACGATGGGCGGCATCGCCGCTGCCATGCAGATCGTCTCGCTCGGAGGAGGAATCTACGAGATTGTACGTAGTAGGCTACCGTATTCCGCGACTACACCATAAATCGTATCAATCTTCTACATATCCATTTTCTACACATTTTGTACAATAGTTCGTAATTTCAAAACTAAATGACACGGAAGCGACTTCCTCGCTCTCCAGAAGGTCACAAGCATTTGCGCAAATCATGACGTCATGATTACGTAATTCTCGCGATAATTTCGAAATAAATCCTGATTTTGTGCAGAAGCGGGCGATTTCGATGGGCACGACGGAGTACATTCCGGCCTCGATGCAGTACGCAATCTTCCTCATCACCGCGCAGTGGAGCGTCTTCGGATACCTGGCCAACAACCCCTACATCATGGTCAGTATGTTGCCTAGTGATGACGTCATAGCCCATGAGACTCCCCCTCCCCCACGAAAATGCTGGTGCCGAACAACAATGAGATGAGTAGTGATGTGCTGCAAATTTGTCTCTCAATCTGTTCGCGGAGATGTTCCATGAATGGAACATGTTTCACCCAAGTCGTATTTTAGGTGTGGGATGTGAACAAAATACTCAAAAAAAATCGATTTCCGCTGCAAAAAAAAGAAATACACTCATTCGCAAGGAATGTAATACTGCTACTAATCCTGAATACCGATCGATATGTAACACTGGCCTAGTAGTGTTCTCCCGCGAGCCCAGCTCGTAGACGGGAAGTATCTTTACTTTTACCAATCGACAATCGCTTCTCAGGTCGCCAATCTGGCCGGTCTGGCAGTCAACATTGCCACTATCTCTCTCTACTTTGTCTATCCTCCGATCACCTGGCGAGTGCCCCTCATCGGCACCCAACAAGAGGACAAGAAGAAGAAGAGCAACTAGAGAACGACCCGATTCTAGCTCTCTCGACCCTCCTCGTTTCGCACACTATCTCACCTTTTTCGAAATAATCAATCGATAAAATGTGAAAATAGCGTGTGAAATTAGAAGTCAACCTATTTTATGATACGGTAGCGCTTTTTTGCCAGCCAACGATTGTATACAATTAGGGTCCCGTTTTACGAATCTCACGCCTATAGGTTGCCCCTTTTCAACGGATTTGTAAAACGCATGTGATTGTATCATAGTTTTGTGATTACGCTCCTCTAAAATTTGATGAATTTCGTTCTTAACTGCACGAACTACGCAATAATATGGACTGGGAATCAAATAGAACAGAAGTAAAACTAACGTATAGAAGCAAAAAGTGACGAAGAGGTGTCGTGGAATGATCGAGATATGGCGCAAAAGAGGTGTGAAGCAGACGTGATAACCACTACACCACGAGACCACGTGTTTCAATGACCAGAAAAGAACAATGAACAGAACAGATTTCAGAAATCTCTTACTTCCCCGAAACAGTGAAAGTGTCCAGAAAGGGGTAAGGGCGTATCCGTCAACTTCTTGCACACAATCTCACTCTGTTTGGGTTGATCGGGCAGGGGAATGCTGTCTGCCATGCTCGCTACGCCCACCACCATGGCTTCCATGGGAATCCCACCGACAAACGCTTGTAGGAAACAGAGACACAACATATTAATTTAATATAAACAAAAACATTCAAAATATTGAAAATTCGAATCATCATTATTTGAAACAAAAAAAGCAAAACACAGGTCTCGGCCGGGGTCGAACCGGCGACCTTCTGCGTGTGAAGCAGACGTGATAACCACTACACCACGAGACCGCATGTCTGCCTTCTCTCTCGCGTTCACTCTGAGTCGACAACAGCGCGCTGCCCGCGTCTTTCCCTCTCTAGTCTCTACCCTGTGTGTCTCTCTCCGTAGTGAGGAGAGTTGTGCCTCACAGAAAGAGAGAGACGAACACAGAAAACGCACATTTGCGTCAATTTTTGTGTTTCGATACAACGGGAGAGCACACTTTTCTATGTTACCGCGTGAGAGAAGTAGAAAAGGAGCAGGGCTCGAGTAGACCAGTGTGTTGGACAATCGAAATTGTACCATTTTTACTGCTAATTCAGTAATTTTTTTGTTATTTCTTCAACACCGCAATCCCTGTTGTCAATTGTAGTGCATTTTAGGTCCATTTTCTCCAACTTTTCACGAAAAAGTGTCGAAATATGCTGAATTTTTCTGATGAGAAATGCCAGCAATCTCACTCGCGAAATACTATCTGTCTGAAGAATTCCTCTCGAATGTCTAGGCTGTTTGCGCTGTCACTCACTCCATTCACAATCATCTTGATAAGGAGGGTTTCACCTCTCTCCCTCTTCCCTTGGCATCACACTTTGACTCATTCTACAACCCCAATTCGCGCAGTTTCACTGCCTTTTTATGTCCCGCTCACATACCCTAAGATAGAAGATAAAATCCATTTTGTCATTCATCATCTTCCTTGCCCTTTGCAATTTACATGTTATGCTCTCGTTTGCTAGATTGTTTTCCCTTGGTTCATCGGTACGCAACTGCCTCATTTTCGACAATTCAAAGCTCTTAAAAAGTAAAGTTTCACTCCGCGCGCTATTTGTTCATCGCCAAACGATACTTTGAGTGGAGATTCTCGACTGTTTGCACCCCTGGTTAGAGTACAGCGAGAGAGTGAGCAAAACAAAGAGAGCGCAGAGTGTTGAGGAAAAAATAGCGAGTGACGGAACAGTCACACTTAGATTGATACTCAATTGATTAGTCCTCACTCATAGTTAGCCCCCACAGTCTCCGCCCAAATCCACCGTGCCCTCAATCGCAAAAAGTCGAGCGGGGTGAAGCACAAGCTGAATTCTAAACGCTATGAGACGTGCTTGGGCTTATCTTGTAGCTTTTGAAAAGCTCTATCGTTCGAGCCCAGGCCCATGGTGGTGGGACGTCTTGAAGACGTTCAGAAAGAGGGAAAACAGTTTCAAATACCCCAAATAATGTAATTATAGCTATCGTAGCATGCTCGGCCGACTACCATTCTATTGTTATTATCCTAAAAATAAAATCTGGTAAGAAAAAACAAAGATAAAGTCTAAATTGGAATTGTGCTTTCGTTTGCAAAGAAAAGAAGTGAAAACGAGGGTTTTAAAAGTACGAGAGTATCAAAATTCCGCTTTACTGTAAATAGCAATGGTTTTCGCAAAAGGGGAATTGAACTTGCAGTGTGCTGCGCCTGAAGCGCGCGCTTATCCACTGCGCCATGGGTGTGATCTCTCGCTCCACTCTCCCACGCGCTAAGTTCTTGCCCTCTCACCACGCGTCGACTATCGCAGTTGTCACAATTCAGATGCCGTTGCACTGTCCACATCTTCATAAACTATTTTTGTTCTGGTATACCTTCGAAATGTCTTCTATCACCTGAGTTATGCCCCTAGAAAGATGGACGATTAGGCTCCGCCCACTTCCCCTCCCCTCTCATCTTTCCCCCCTCTCACAACAGTCGAAGCGCGCGTAGTTTTGGAGCTGTAACTCGGCTCGGAGGTGAGATATCGACCCAAATCCAAAAGAATGTTCTTATTCAGACATGTAGCAACATGGTAACACTAAATTTCACCCCTCTCATTGAATTCTGCTGACCACGTTGTGGCCCCTACTCATAGTTCTTCAGTTCGCGAAGATTCACTTCATTTCTTTACTAAAATTCGCTGAAAAACACAGAGTTCTGGGAAAAAATTACAAGATTTAGGTGCAATGGGACCATAACACATTTCGTCGATATCTCTGACAGAACGGTCGGCATACCGTCAATTTCTGCTCGCTCTGACTATGTGACAACAAAGTACTCACACATTCCGAATGAGTCCCGTTGATTAGTCGCTCTGATAAGATCTGCTATGCTCTCCTTCTCGTCCGCCATAGGAAAACGCGTTTTACGACTCTTCTACGCACCCAACTCTTATCAAGTCCTTCTTATAAGGGCGTGTTATTACTGAGATCATATTTGTCAGACCATATTTTCTTACTCTTGCGGGTCATGGAACCCCTCTTCCATCTAGTTTATGTGTTGTGCAGAAATGGTGCAGATTTTTGGTGTTTTCCAGAGCGTATCTAGCTATAGTTTATAGCTGTTGAATCTGCACTATTCCCTGATTAGAACAAATCAAATCTTTCCGTGACGCTTCGTTGTTCAGGCATCTCACGTGCTCAAACAACTTGTAATTGTTACTTAATTAAATTTTAATTAGTTAATTTAATTAATTTCCAGATATGAGTATCATCGATGGATATGCCACGTTCGTCGCTCTCTATTCGGCCCTCTTCATGTTCTTCCCACTGTGAGTTCGACCATAAAATCTCCGGATCTCCTTGTTTTTCTCAATTCATATCCTGGTGAAACCATCGGAAAGGGCTCAGAAGCTGTGCAAAATTGGGAGGTACCTTCTCAATTTAACAAATCTCTCGTTCCAAATCCTTTTCTGGTAGTTCGGAATCTTGTGATTCGCTTCGTCTTTCGATTTTGTTATTAAAGAGCAGGAAAAAAGTTACAATTTCAATAATAATTGTACCAAAAGAAGAGAAATATTCGTCAGGATGATCGTTCGTCAGTGGGTGGTGCGCAAATCGGCCGAGGGCTTCTCCGTCATGTCCTTCCTACTCATCAATTTCATGTAAGTTTTAGTATATTTCGAATTAATATTCTTAGATTTCACAGAGTCTTGAGTGGCTTTTGCTGTATTCAAGGATCAAAGCTCTTATTTTAGAGCCAAATTTGAATGACGATTTCGCAGATTTTGCTAAACGACATTTCGAATTTGCAGGATGGCGTGTTGGGTGAAGTTTTCGTACATGAACGGCGACAGTCGCCAGTTGTACTCGTACGGATTCGGACTGTCGATGATGACAATGTACACTGCGGTGTTCGGATATTATACTAAGGATAAGGTGAGGAAAACCTACAAGAAGGTCATGCGTAGAAACATTACACATGATTCCAATCCTACAGACCAGGGTTAGAGCGAGAGAGTGTGCGAAAGTGAGAGAGTCCGTCTCGATTTCACACGCTCTCTCACTCCAAAGGCCTTTCTGAAAGGTTGACCGGCCTGTGGAATGATGTGATTACCCATCGATGACAGCACTAAAGAGCAAACAACAACAAGAGTCTAGTTGTCTACAGCTTCGATTCACTAAACTCCATGCTATTTTTTATTGTCGAATAATAACTATTTCAGAAAATGTTTGTTGTCCAAATCGCCGCGCTTGTCGGCATTCTTTCAGCCATCCACGCTTACGTCGAAGCACTCCCAGCTGATCTTGTGCGTTTGATCTTTCTAGTTTGATTTCTGATTATTGTAGTTCGACCTATGGTAGTTGTAGTTTGATCTTTGATCTCTTCTAGCGTATCCCAACGATGGGCAAGATCGCCGCCGTCTCTCAAACGGCAATGGTCGGCGGACCCTTCTTCCAGGCGGTGCGACGGTTGATCTTTGAACTTTGAACCTTTGAATTTGTGTCAAAACCAAAATCTCCCTCAGACATTAGCAATGAAGCAATTTCCACCGTTCCTCCAACTGTGTTAGTCGTTTTCTGATTCGCATTTCGTATTATTATTAGCGTTTCAGACGATAAAAATCTGAAAATATATGAACTTTTTTGTTGCCTTTTTAGTACTACATTCATTTCCTGCAATAGTTGATCTTTGATCTCTATTTATTCTTCCAGAGAGACGTTATCGGCAAGGGCACCTCGGAGTTCCTCTCCTTCGGTTTCACTCTGCTCACACTAACGATGGTCGGCAATCGATTCCTCCTCGGACTCCTGCAGGGAAATACTACTGTCGCAGTACGTTTATTGATTTTATTTTTCCTCGATAGTAGTTCAAATCATCGAATGCTCTTTAGGCATAGTTTTAAGCGCCAAATAAAAGTTCTTTTTGCGAGCTAGTGCTCACCGGAAATAGACGAACTGTGAACCTTCGATTAACTCAGTATTTGTTTAATGACGGCAATCACTTTGATGCAATCTAATCAATGCTCTGTCGGTATTGGTCAAAGTTCCTCAATCAACCGTCCATCAGTCAGATTAGATTCCGAGAACTGTAGCACACGCGTCTGTGTCTGTTATCAGCTGTTATCACTTGGTTGTGTGCGTGAAAAAAGATGGATCGATGGTCATGAATCTTTTTGTGACTGCCACATGATTCCAAACCTACAGACCAGGGTCAGAGCGAGAGAGTGCGCGAAAGTGAGAGAGTCCCTCTCAATTTCACACGCTCTCTCATTCCAAAGGCCTTTCTGTAAGGTTGACCGGCCTGTGGAATGATGTGCTGCGTTTGATGCAATCGATGACGAAAGAACCAAACTTTACCAACAACTTTAGGATTACTGATTTTTAACACAAGAGATTTTTATAAACAGGTAAATACTACAGCAAACAATCAACGCAGTTTTAAAAAAATATTATTAAAAATTATTATTTCAGCTGGGATTTCTTCCCGGTCTCGCTATGAATCTCGCCACGCTCTCCCTCTTCTACTTCTACCCGCCACTCACCTGGCGCGTGCCCATCATCGGAACCGGACCCAAGGAAACCAAGAAGAAGGACTAAACGGGTTCGGGATGGTACCGACCTGACCATATCCAGCCTACTTGTTCTGTCTGTTGGATCTCCCCGCTAGGATCTCGATTGTGTGCATTCCTAGTCGTTATTTGTATAAGAATCTGTACCCGTATCATGTATTGATGAATTTGATTTATCGTGACGTGGCACTGTGGGGACACACTTGTCATCATTTGATCGGGATCTCTGGAAAGAAAAAAAGTTAATCAACGTGGACTTAACAACATTTCAAAAACTTAGCAACGAGAAATCTGAGATCGTGAGCCTTTTTTACAGAAATGAATAGTAAAGAAGGAGGGCAGGTAGGAATGCCGGGTCGATTCTGTTCATACTCACTATCAGTCTCGTCTCCTTGATCCCTACTGGACGGGAACCTTTATTTATTTTTTATTTATTTATTTGACCTAACTATTTTCTTTGTCCTCTACTTCAATCGGTTCTCAATTCGTGAGTAGTTTGCGTCACACATTTGCACAATGTGGGGGTGAATTTACGAATCGAAAATCAACAGAAATATGACAATTGGAAACAGAAAAATATCACACTAACCAATGCAGGATATTCTCTGCTAACAAAGGCTGCGGATTCACGCACATTCACACACTAGCAGAGTTCACATGATGAAATCCCCTCAAGGGTCAAAAGCGAGACAGTGATTGAAACAAATATGAGTCGTGTATCTGCCGCGTTCAATCGCTCCCAAGCAGTACGCAGCGTTTCTTAAGGATACCATATTTGGCATTTGGGTGAAACAAAATGGGCACATGAAGCAACCAGAAGTGGCATGCTTGAGAAACAGCATAGGCACGGCAGCGCGCGAATTGTGTGTAGTAGTATTTCATCACTCATCGACCCAGTAATCTTCTAGAGGATAGGAGCCCGACAGAATGTATAAATGTAATGATAGCTTTGTTTATCCTTTCTTACCGTCTTTCGATCTCGAGGTCGGCATCTCAGTTTGATGCATGTTGTGCAGATTTTAAACGGTAACAGCATAGACACAAAAGTGGCGCGTCTAGGATTGTAGCGGTGAATTTGTGTGTGACTCTATAGTTTGCACCGACTGCTCCATTTCTCATTCAAACATTGTCAGCCGCGAAGAAAACCATACGTGTCTTAACATTTTCAACTATTTGAGCAGTCCTCTCCGAGCTCTCTACAACAAGTTACGACCCAATTTCGATTACCAACGCCTTATCAAAGAACTCTTTTTTTCATTCTCTAACGATTTCAGATATAACAGTAAAATATGTCTAGCGATAATGACCAGTATGACCCTCTCGCTGGGCACCACTTCAGTCTCACCACATTTCTAATTCGATTAGACGTTTCCACTGTTTTTGTGTACGCGATCGTTCCAGTTTCTGGTCGAGGAAGAGTACATAGAGTGCAAACATACTGTTGAGATGCGCACTGTGTTTGTTCTCTGACGTTTTAAGCGTTTACAGATGTTGCATCATATGTTCGGTTTATTTCCCACTTCTGAGCGGAAATGCGCCGATAAACGGCTGTTTTGGTGCGAATCTACGCGCAATTTCGGGTGTGTTCCCGATTTGTAGTTGAGTATGTGTACTCTATGCGCGATTAGGAAAGAGGCAGAGGAGGGGAGGAGAGAGGAATGGGAGATAGGCAGAGATAGTGAGTGAAGGAAAGAAAGAAACGCTCATTCTTCAGTGCCGCTCGACTCGCAATCTTGTGCAATACCTCGAATTTCCGGCGCATTTTCACTTGTTTTCTCGTCTGCCGTTCCGAGGGCGCATATGTATTATGTTTTGTGTTCTCTCTCGATCGATGTCATTCGTTTTCATGAACAAATAGTGATTCCGCGCGCATATTTATGTTACGTTCCATATTTGCTCAGATATAAAAATAAAGATTGCACAATTGCAGAAATAGTTATGGACTTTCTGGAGCTGTTCGGAGCCTGGCTCGGCATTATCTCTATGGGATTCATGTTCCTGCCCATGTGAGCGCGTTTTTTTGTCCACAAACAAGAATAAATATATTATATTAATTAAAATAGCGCAAAATAAATGTAGCGTAATATGATAATGAGCGAGCGCAATAGACGCACACTCTGTGAACGAACAATACAAAGAGAGTTTAGAGAGGCGATAGATCGGCTTAGCAGACCACAACATTGTTGCTAATACATACTCCACACTTTGAACACAAATATCATCAGTAATTTTCACTAAAATAGATAAACATTGTTATTATGTTTTCAAAATATGTAAAGGAAAACTGTTTACTGCGTAAAAATCGGTAGCCTCGGTCAATATTTTAGGGGAAAAAAATATTTTGGAGAAAACAACAGTTTGGATTATTTTTTAAACAAGAAAAAAAATAAAGATATATATATATATTATATATATTATAAATATATTTCAGGACTCAAGTGAAGGAATGGCGAAGCCGTGGTACCACTGAGGGATTCTCCTCCGTGCATCTCGTCATGCCCATTCTAATGTAATTCATTTACTTTAATTCCAAATCATTCCCACAAAAAATACTAATATCGCAAAGTTTAGTTTACAAATTGTACATAATGTGCACTAGTGTTTGTGTAGTGCTCTGATTGTACGAATTGCGCACACATGGCGTTCTGGTCAAAATGCCAAAATATTATTTGTGGTCCTTAATTTCTTATTTGACCGACCTCAATTTGCATATATCGCATAATTATTTTGGCATATTAATTGAAATTTAGTTAATTAATCAATAATCAGGATGGGTTGTTGGCTGAGGCACGGATTGATGACTGCCGATACACTGAACGTCACTATTAACTCGATGGGCCTCGTTTCATCCACTTTCTACATTATTGTGTATGCTTACTACACACAGGACAAGGTCAGTCAAATTTAAAATAGTTGTTAAAACATATTATTGACATTTTGCATTAAAACAACTTTATCAGCTGTTCAAAAGTATCAACTGGGTTGCCATGAGAATACTCAATACATATCTACTATGCACAGAAAAAACGTATTTCTAAAATTATCCTAAAATATTTTTGCTTCTGTTTTTGCTTGTTCACATACAAAATAATTAAATAATTCATTCCAGACCAATCTTTACAAGCAACTTTCGGCCGTTGCTGCCGTATTTCTCGCCATCTTTGCCTACGTAGGAATGCAGACGGTAGAGGATGTAAGTTTGCTTATCGAATATTGATTGTTCATCTTTCAAATCGGGGTATTTTTATCAATCCTAACGAACCATACCAATTTTGCGAGACAGTCGAGCAAAAAAATGTCATTTTCTCACTGTTGCGTCATAAAATTTGGAACCGGGTACTTCCACTTATTACGTGATCTTCGATCCCTTCTTTTCTGATCTTTGATCTTTCTCTCAGGCGCCCGACAGCATGGGAAAGATCGCTGCTGTTGCGCAGAACGCCGGAATTTTCGCCGGAATTTACCAGATCGTAAGCTTTCTGTTTTTACCTTGTGAATGCTTACTCATTTCTTACTTTACAAACGATTTCTTTATAATTAGAAATGCACTGATTAGTTCAATGCACTCTTATTGTTTATGACCGTCAGGACTTGTCTGTCTAGACATAGTTTTGGATGAATCGAAATATTTGTAGTTTGATCTTTGATCTCTTCAGAAGACAATTATCGACACGAAAACGACGGAATACATGCCGGCCGAGATGCAATTCGGCATTCTCTTCATCGTCGCTCAGTGGACGATATTCGGCCTCCTATCCGGCAATTATTACATGGCTGTGAGTTTATAGTATGTAGTCTGAATCGGGAGTGAATCAGGGTTAGATTAAACCAACAAATACCTTTTTCAAAAATAAAAATGCTGAAAATCATAGAAATTTGAACTAATTTATCTCTGAGTGATTGAGTAGCGTCAATCAACGAATCAATCGATAATTGTTCTCAAAGAATCAATTTCACCTTGCAGGCTGCCAACGTTCCAGGTCTAATCATGTCCATCATCTCAATTTCTCTCTATGTCATTTATCCTCCGATTACCTGGCGAGTTCCCATCATCGGCACTCAACAAGTAGCGCCCGCCAAGAAGATCGATTAAATGACGATTGTTGGCACCGTGCCAAGCCCCATTTGACACCTAGTCAGCAAGTCGAACGACGGTGTACACGATAAAGTATTATTTGATGCGTTGCTTTGGCTGTAATAAGAGTTTGAACTATCTATGTTTATTTACAGAAATAACATTGCCATATTAATCTGAATCTCGTACAATGTGCAATAAGGTTATGTTTTCGGTTTAATTTTCCTGATGTGTTAACAAGCACCCCTTTAAGGAGGGAATGTCTCTCCCATTCATTCCCCCCCCCTCTCAATAGCCCGGACACTATTCCCTAATTTTCCCTCATTCTTCGTCCTCGTTTTTGAATCCCGGTCAGTTTTTTGTCACAAAGCCAAAAGTGAATAAGTTTGTCCAAAATTATATTACGAACAAAACAATTACGAGGAGAGAGATTCGTCATCCTGCAGGGGCATTTATTGTTTGCCATTTTCCACTATCATATGAAATTAATGTAACACAACGAGATATGGAGAGAGAGGGACCAGAGAGAGAAAGAAGGAGACGAGAGAGCAGGCGAATTCAGGAGTGTTGATTTGAGAAAGCAAGAGGGGCCAGAGAGAAGGGAAGGAATCTACAGACTGCATGCCGACAGTGAGCCGCTAAATAGATAGATGAAATCTGGAAAAGAAAAGGTAAAGGTAAAGTTGCATCCGGAATCAAGAGGACTTTACTTCGACAAGCGACTACTCTGCCGGGGCCGACCGGTAAGGCCGGTTGCTGCACAGGTCAACGTATCCCCTGGCTTCTGGCGCACATCAGGCTTCTGGGGCACGTTACCTTCCGCGATCAAAGTTGCTACCAATTTTACCGCCGACGATGGGAATGGAAGGCTTGGTGAACCTGGGCGGGGATACGTAGATAATCCGTCTGCACGTCTGCACGGAGTGTTTTCTTATTCACAAAGAAAAAAGTTAGGAAGTTAGGAAAAGACAAAAAGAGATAGGAAGTTAGGAAGTTAGCAAAAGAAAAAAGAGATAGGAAGTTAGGAAAAGAAAAAAGTGGTAATTATGTGAAGCGATGGCGCCCTTCTTTACGACCGTGGTGGACCACTCGTGACAACGGTCAAAACATCTGAGCGAAAAATTGATCACGAGATTTAACTGACATCGTCGTCTTTTCCCAGAGATCGGACCAGCGGCGCCCGAGCGAGTCAGCTCTTTAATCATGACCTGGCGTCATGGCCGTGTGGCGCAATGGATAACGCGTCTGCCTACGGAGCAGAAGATTGTAGGTTCGATCCCTACCATGGTCGTAATATTTTGCTTCTCTTCTAAAGTAGGCAAATTTGTTTGGCGCAATGCTGCCAACGGAGTAGAAGATTATTTTCTTATTCACAACAAAAGAATAGGGCACCCATTCACACAAGAGCTCGAAATGTGATTACACGGTCTCTTCATTTCACGTACTCTCTTCACCGGTAGAGAAGATTACGATTCAGTTGCACTTTAACATCACACGTATTGATCCATAACTTCATTCAACAACAACTTCTCACAACAATCGAAACTAATCGATAGCGTACAGCTCGATACCGTACTCTACTTCTTCGCGGCGAGAGATTCTTCTCTTCGCCTCCTCAAGTCGCTGTTCCAGGCCACAAAAGGCTCAGAGTGGAAACATTTGGTCGTCGAGTCGAAGAACTGTCCCAGATCGATACCTGCAAGGTACAGTAATCCAAAACCGATCGATAATCGAGAACTGATTATGCATACCGGCTCCATATACACTATAAATACACGCTTGTGCGTTTGGCCATCTGATAACGTATATTATCTATTAACGATAGACAGATTCTTTTATCACAACTACAGACACTTACTGTCATTGACCGAATCTACCGTACTCTCAGTAAATATTCCCTTGCACTTACCGTACTTCAGCTCATAGTCGAATGCCTGCGCGATCATGTCGAATCTGCGAAAGTAGTCAGTTATCGATGGCGAAGTGACGGAGGGCTACAGTACTCTTACTTGTCAAGTTGCTTGACGACCTTGGCCTCTGGGGTCGTGTGGGCCTCGTACTCCTCCCACAGCTGCGCCCACTCGGCGCCCGCGCCATTCGGCGCCATCGCCGCGATCACGTCCAGCGCCTGAGAATATTCGTAAGCAATCACTCGCAAATTTGTCGTCCTACTTTCCACAGAGATCTATCGAACTGCACCAACAGTATATCAAATTCGTCTCCTTCCCTATCGACTATGACAGGGAGCCCCTATTACACCAAAGCACCTTCTTCCACCCCTTGTTTCTACTCGTCTAGAGCTCGAGTGGCAGGCAATTGGTGTGACCACTATTGTACTCTTTCATTATCCGATGTAGTCTAGTGGTTATGATTTGCGGCTCTCACCCGCAAGGCCCGGGTTCGATTCCCGGCATCGGAACAAAGTTTTGCTAGTTCATATCTATACTCACCGCCTTCTCACTGTTGTACTTGTCGGCGTCCGAGACGCCACAATGCGGCGTGATGTCGCCCACGATCGCCTCTCCAATATCGTGTACGAGCGACATTTTGAGGCATCTGAAAAGATCGATAATTACCCCTACCGTAAGGCACGTTACCGTATACCAAAAGTGGGCAAATAAGATAATTTTTGTGCAGATAGCTCCTATCCTTATTCACCGGATCGCATAGTGACCCGATGTTTTTATTTTGTTGTTCATCCCACCCACATTTTTGAATTTTGAGAAAAAAAATTGAAAAACCAACCCATATTTTCAGTTGTTCATGTACTTGAATACCCAACCCGCATTTTCGGCTTTCCCCAATGCACCCTTTTGACCTATGGCCGTCTTCCCAAAATTTTAATTTTTGTCGCTTTGAACATCTGCAGAGAGTGCTTTATCATTATTTTTTTTGGAAACTGCATAGTGCTCCGCGTGATCGTGCCCAATGGGTATACCGTATACCTGTCGATGTCGATTCCCGGCAGTTCGCCCTTGAGTGACCAGGCAAGCACAGCCATACGGTACATGTGGCCGGCGACCGTCTCCGGCTCGGGCACCTGTGCACACAACGATTGATAATACTACCGTAACGCGTAATAGATAATGCTACCGTAATATGGAGGGCTACCGTACCCCGCACTTCACCCAGCCCGTCCGCTTTAGGTGCTTGAGGGAGTCGGCGACTCGTAGCACCTCGACCACATTCAGCGACGCCATACTGTAATTCGAGGATACTGTAACGTCGGTACTGTAATTCGAGGATACTGTAATGTCGCCAGTCTTCGTGCGAAAAGCGTAACCCGCATTCCTCTACGCCTTGCTTTGATTTTTTGAATTAGATAAAATGCAGGAAGGAGTACTTTGCCTTTCTAAAGAGCGGAATTGTGTGATTTCGCGTGCCCTCATGCAAATAGAGATACAACTAGGAGGAGAACAAAGTCAAGGTACATAACATCGCGATTTGGATATATCTTAACTAAATTCAGCCTAGCAGTTTTCTCGGTTCCGATCATTGCATAAAACTGACCTGAATCGGAGTGAGCTACTAGAGGATTATATAGCACAATCACTAACATTAATTAAAACGCGATAATGCATAGATATTCCCTGTCGATTCAACGTCTATTCCAAATTGAAAAACCAACATGGAAATGAAGGATGTCCACATTTTAAAAATAATATTTATCGCAACAAAGTAAATGTACAGAAACACACAACCACAATCGTATTTACCAAGAAGTACAACTGTATTGCTGTATATATTAAAGTATATCATAAGCACCAGTAGGCAAAAAAGTGGAATAAATATGGTACATGAATTACGTGAGATCACTCAAAGATCAAAGATCAATCCTTCATAACAAGCGATCGTTCCATCATTTCCTCTACTCCACTCTCTCCAGTATCGTCACCAGATGCCATCGATCGATTCTCCTTGTCGTATACAGTATCCTCATCGTCCTCCTCCTCTTCATCGTTGCTCACAGTGTCGGCATCCATCTGCAATCATGAATTGATCTTATTTTGAAACTCAAAAATATATCACCTACTATAAACTTTTATGTACGTAAAATTGGACAATTGAAAAACTCACCAACCATGTTTACAAATACAAAAAAATTAGAACAACAGTGTTGCTGTGGCATTACCATCCCTATACTCCATACTTTATTAAGTATATTAGAGAATTGTTAAAATAAATTACATTCTTACCTGTTCGATGCCTTCCATCGACGATACGGTAGTTCTCATGGAGGTATCTCCAGCAGTCGCGTCACTCTTCACTACGATTCCCAGCTTGCGAGCCACCTCACGCATAACCTGAAAAGAAAAAAAGCATAAACATAAAGCAAAGATACTCATTCGACAAAACAGAATGGAGAACCAGGCCCATATGCGATTGCCAAATCCAATTAAGGATATTTAGTTTTCTTCCGCTTGAAAATATGGTTTAAACAGAAATTAACGCAAAAAAATACTCTTATGCACATTTTGAAATTAATTCGTTAATTTGTTCTTTGGAGCGCCTACATCTCAAAAACTAACTGTGGTAGTACACTACTCCCCTACGCAAAGACTACAGTAACCTACCTCAAGCTTCTCCTCCACATCCTTGTTCTCATGCTTGAGCAACGCCGAGCGCTTCTTCGCCTGAAAACAGAGGAATTCGTACAATGTGTGTTCTCGGACGACTCTTCCAATTGCTCGTCCATCTCTTATGCACCGCGATACCATCTCCCACACCACGCCTCTACTCACCTCTTCCACTCTCTTCTCCGCTGCCTGCACCTGGCGTCGCAGTGCATCCGGATCCTTTCTGCAATTATTAGAATAATCATTGCAACAATAGAATAAAATTAATATCAAATTTACTAAAATAAAAAGACCTTATAATGATTTCAAAAAATTCTTCAAATAATTACCAGGAGAAAAATAAGTATAATAAAAGCAATAATTTAGATGTTTACAGAATTTCAATTAGGTAACCTTCCAAGTTGCTGGAGGGGTTCCGTGCCAGGCAGCACCACATTCTCCGGGATCTTAAACACTTCAAGATGAGCGTACTCCTGAAAAAATATATAATTATTATAATCAATTTGCATATTAAAGTAAACCACCGACAGTTACTTAACAAAATACAATTACTCACTGCGATCTGGTCGCACATTGCACCGAAAGAGTTATCACCGCCCTTCGCGAAGAGGAGATTGATCAGCGAGGCCTGGATGAAATATATTGATTATATTAATTAAATAATTAACCGTACCCTTCATCCTCGGTGTTACAGTAGTGCATATCCTACAGTATAATATCGTAATCACCCTCCTCACCCTCGCTTCCTTGTTTCCTTTCATTTTGCTCCACTGCGGTGTCTCCAACAGGGCGTCCACTTGTGCCTCCCATGATGAGATGATCTCATTGAAGACTGCAAAGATAATTATATACAGTAACTCATCGATGCTATCGAATACTGAACTGTGAACTGAAGGACTGCCGTAATCAACGCATCTACTACTACCACCATAGACAAAACAGGGAGGAGCGTAAAATTTTGACGGAAATGTTTTGGAGCTATCGGAAATACCGGGCCAACAAAATTTATGAGGTGAAAATAGTAAAATGATCCATTGCAATCAACATATTTATGTCTTGAGAATTAAAATCGATTTTTGTTTTTTCTTCGAAAAGGGGGGAACTAAAGGTTAAAATTCTGCAACGATATTTCCTAGAGCTTTAAAACATTCCGCCCAATCTTGCACATAAATTTCACTTACTTTCATCTCCCAGTGCCATAGGAGAAAAGCCAAAGAACTGGCACTGGTCTTCGTTCAACCGATCTCGTCTATTCATTACTCTGAACCGGGAAAATCAATAATCTGAGAGTCGTTGCAGGATCAGACTCTTCATTTTCACAGATTGCGATATTCGATGAAGGTCATTGACCTCTCACATAAAATCAAATATCAAATTACATCATACTATAAAATTACTTCATCGGATTTACACTGTAATTCGAACAGGATAAAACAGATAGATCACACAAGATCAATATTCGACGGGAAAATGACCGTACGTATACAATTAGAGGAACACCTGAACAAATTACAATGCAATCATACCAGTACTATGAATATTCTGACGAGAAGGAAAAAAAGGGAAACATTCTAAAAATGGTAACACAATCTCATGAACATCATTCAATATCCATACGCTACCGTATCTGATCATTGATAATTCAGGCATCCGATCGGCCGGTTTTGAAGCGCTTCTTCGCGGAGAACGTTGAGCACTTGGTTACGGTAGCCACATATCGATCCTCCTGATCCTCAATGTTCGCAAGGGCTCCTGAACGAAAGGGAAATGGAATGGAGTTGGAGAGGCCACTTATGCACTTCCAATTGCCTTGAAGAAAGTTTTGAAACGGTAAATAATTCAAAGGGTGATTCTCCCTAGCACCCACATACAGAAATCGATCGATAAATACAAGGTACCGTACCCTCGAGTATCCTGAGTGGCGGGGTTCTTGCGAGGAGGAGATGAGCTCTCGCTCTCTCGGCTCCCTTGCACGAGTAGACAATCTCAGTGGAGAAGAACGACGGTTTCAGACTACAATGGAATGGAATTATTATGGATGGAAGAATAAATAATTCAGCATCTTCATTTTGTATACCATAATTTAAATCTGGCCAGTTTTATGGGACTTGCACTATACATCTGGCCCGTTTATATATTTCGCAATAAGCCGCATTGTGCTTGGGACGAAAATGTATGGGAAATACTAATCAGTCTTAGAATGAAATACACTTTGCCGGAGAACCGGTTTACATAAATCAAGTTTCATAAATTTTGCTGAATACATTTCTGAATTACTTTATGCCTGCATCAACCCATTACCGTACCTCGACATGACTTCCGGCTTGATTTGAATAAGGGGCACACGCATCTCAAAGTGAACATCGTGGAAGTTGGTGATCTCCTTCATCGTGTAGCGAGAGATCACATCCCTCGATGATTTACAATTATTACAGTAATACACTTTTACTACCGTATCCCTCATCCCTTCCTACCGTACTCACTTGGTCGTCTTAGCCAGGCTGTTTCCTCTTGCCAGTTCCACTCTTCTCTCCAAATGAGCAACAGTTTGCAATCCGAGATGGATGGGAATGAGGGCACGAGTGTCCTCCACAGCCTGCAATTATTCATCTCTAATATTTTATTGTATTTTCGAAATTCGTTTATTTATAGTGTTTTCGTGGAAAAACAAATTGAAAATTAAAGAAAATTTGGTTTTCCGTCATTGTTTATTAATTGCCTATTTTTTAGTTCTAAAACGAAAAATAAATAGTTGTTAACTTTTTTTTAAATCCCACATGAAAACCCCTGCAAGAAACAAGGCCTTACGGCACAGTCCTAGTATACACTTCTACCTGAATCCCTCCTATTGACAATGCCGTACCCAAGATCTCTTCCTCCTATCGTATCCTACAACCCCCTACCGTACCTGACTGAGTGCTCCCTGTGCCCACTCGCTGTTCCTTACTCTCTCGACCGAATTCTTGAGCATCTCTCTAATATCTCCTTCTGATGCAACGAAAGATCGTTTGACGAATTCGGTGATTGTGTCCCTTTAAACATCACACAATTACACACTCAAACATAGACTGTCTCACTATGGACACCAGAAACATTGTATCCCTTGAAGGATCCGGACTACAATTTGACTCTCTATTTACTTCCCATATTGCGTAAGGATGACGTAATTTCGATTGCTCACCTTCTGAATCTCTCAACGGCAATCTCAAGCAGTAATTCAATGGGTGTAAGTCCCTCCAGTCGGGGAACATGAAGTGGACGACCTGAGTGGGAAAAGATATGACAATGAGAGTGAGATAGGGAACTACTCTGATATTTTTCCCACTGGGATTCCAGTGATTCTCACAGATGAGGACCTGGAACACCAGTGGTAGAAAACAAACCAGAGTACAAGGAAACGCGATATTCACCTCTGCACGAGTCTCGAATGAGGGAGGCCAAATTGGAGTAGTTGTCATCGTGCAGCTGCAATTTATCCATGTTTTAAAGGGACCTGGTACTGCAAATGAAGTGAATTTCAGATTAAAGAGAATTTTATTCCGATTCGAACGCAAAAAACCGCATATTTTTATGAATTTTTTTTGAAATTAGTTACGAATTTTCAAAGATCCCGTTTCAGGCCAAATTGACCCGGCGCTACTGTGTTTAGCGGCTAAACACAGTAGTGCCGGGTCATTTCAGCCAAAAATGAGACCTTTGAAAATTCATAACTAATTTCAAAAAAATCGTAAAAATATGCGGTTTTTTGCAATCTAATCGGAAGAAAATTCTCTTTAATCTGACATTCACTTCATTTGCAGTACCAGGTCCCTTTAAATGACTGTTGAAGCACAGAATCACACATCACTACTACCATCAGTTCAGTATTGATTGTATAATAAAACTTACAATGGTGCTGATCGAGTTGCTGCGTAGGGCAGAGAAAATGATCTGTAGGCACCTGAACAAATAATTGTTCGCACATTTTTGAATGTATATATAAGATAAATAAACAAGCTTACTTGACCAGCAGCTCGTTCGATCTACACTCTCTGAGAATGTCCCAGAGACGCTCAGTGAAGTCAATATATCTGCAAAATGAAAATCGATAATTGTAGATATTCCATCTCCCCTTTATATCCATATCAATCGATAATCCCCTTCCCACCGTACCTCTTGCTCTCGTCAGTAATCACTTGCTTGTTCGTATCAGAAATCAACGCCCGCACCTCTGCCTGAATCTCACAATCTGTCCTGCAAATTATGAATAATTAATCAGATTTTTAATTTGAATTATTTAATTTAAATACAAACTCCTTACTTCTTCGCCTCTCCCACATGAGCCCAGTCGAAGGGTGTGTTGGTATGCAGTGCAGACGCCATCGTCTGCAAGAGAAACAACCCTGATACAGTCTGATGGATTGTAGTATGAACTCATGACGAATCCATGTTTCACCTCTTCTTCATAAAATCAACGATTACCAGAATTCCAGTATTTTTATTTCCAAGTTCTCAAGGAGTATCTTCCTCCATCTACCGTATCCCTCCCATTTCCCTACCGTACCATCATTAGCTGCAGATCTCTCGTCATGCCGTCGTATTCAACTCGTGAGTCGCACCATCCAGGATAGAATGCGAGTGTTGCGTGCATAGTAGACGGCGGCATGCCTGACGCATCATAAATTCATATAGTTACCATAATCCTGCACTGAACAGCAGTTGCATCCTTCTGCAACTTAGTCAAATCATTGAGATATACTCCTCGATAGAATACACTTTACCAAACGATTCGTTGAAAGCTATTTTCCCTTTACTTACTTGCAATATCGTACTCATTGCTAGGATATTCGACAGTGAGTGTTGAGATTGCATCCACTGTCTCTATCATCTCCTCTTCTTTCTTGTGAGTCCGAGGGCGCAGAATCTGCAAAATCGTTCATTTTACAAAATTTTCAACCGGTTTGTTAGCTGGTCAGAAAAAAAATAGAAACTTGTCATGTCTATAACGGAGGTTGATGGAAACTGGTTTTAATAAACAGGTAGGAAAATGGCAAAATCTTCTTTTCGCACAAGCTTCTCGAAACGACGATAAATAACCAACCTCAATCTGCATGCGCGTGCTGCACTGCTTCTCTCCGATGGCTGCGAATCGATCGAGCTGGTCGTAGATCGACTCACGACCCTCCGCGTCCAGAGCACCTAACAATGAATAACAAGTGAAACATAAAATGGCCAGGCGAAACTCGAGGAATTATACTGGAACAAATATTTTGATTGCTTTCGATAAATACCATAACAAACATGAGTAAATAATACGTGTCGTACAATGCAAGCTAGAGATTCTTCTTTCAAGTATTTATTTCTTCCCTTCTTCTCACCAGTGCATTCAGTGTTGAATAGACGACACACAGCGAGTGTCTTCTGAATTCCGACGTAGATAGTCCGCATCTGAAAGCAGCCAGTTTATATTTTGATGTGCATGTACACATACGAGCAATAGGCAAAGTCTTTTCGAATCACTTTCCGGACTAAAAGCTCAGCGGAATAAATATTTCATATTTTTCAGAAGTGACCTGTGAAACAGTAATAAATCCAACAACGACTAAGGAAAACCAGCGTGAGCTAGTGCTAAATATGCGAACATTGGTGGATCCGCTTCAACAAAAAAACCGGTAATCTAGCTGATTGTTTTTTTAGGGTTTGTTCACGAAAAAGGGGGTCCGAGTATTGGAAATATGCCAAACTCTCTACCCGATTTGCTACTCTGAAATATTCGTGTTTTTTTTCACTTTCCCTGAGCCTCTACCCTCCAAAATACGCACAATCCCCAGAAGTTCCGTCTTAGTTTGATCTTTTCATTAACCTCGTCTGTTGCACTGCATGCAAAGAAGATGGGAGTGGTGGGAGGAAGAGAGGCGTCGAGCAGTCGCTCCTCGTAGTCATACAGACTGAAAACAGGAGATGATCAATTATAAACAAAATTATATAAATATTCAATAGAATCGAGTAAAAATTTTCCTTTACCCTGCATTCTAATTGCGATAAAATCGTGCGAATGTGCGGAAAGGTCAGACTGATGTAACAAGGGATCTTTACACCTATAACGACTCCACTGCATGGAATATGTAGCTTATATTTAAACGAGCAGCGTGTGTGATCAGAAACAATCTTACCTCTGTCGCAACTTGAATGCCCGTTCAACCGGGATCGGGTTGATAGAGAAGGTGTTCTCAGTGATGGTACGAATCGAGACCTGAATTTAGGCATCATTGGAGTTATCTCTCTCTCTCTCTCTAAGGAGTTATCTCTCGACATCAAGAATACATGACTACTGCAGGATTCATCAATCGATGCAATCTCGCATTACTACCTTGATATTCATGAGGTCAGAGTCGGCGTCTCTCAGTTTGTCCAGCGTGAGGAACTCGAATTTGAGAGGAGAACCACCGGCGGGCTGCGAGTTCTGCAAAGAAATTGCTTAAACTAGCGGGCGAATCTCGCAAATTAACTCCCATTGGTGCATACGACGTGCTTCAACTAATAAAAATGTAGTCACGAACCGCGTCGCTCGTATTCATTGCATTCTCCTTGTCCTCGTCCATTTCTTCTTTGATGATTTTCTGCAAAAAAAAGTCTCATTTTAGACATGTACATTGTCATCGCACATTGCATTACAAAATCTAGTTAGATATTTCTCAACTGGTCAAATGAGTAAATTCAAATTGCATAAACACACGGCATTTCAGCTCCACGTAAAACCAAGACCACGCCCATCAATCAAAATCACTCAATACCGCTTGAATACCGTGAATTATCTCAGGGAATCCCGCGAATTTCAAGCAACTGTGTAGCAGCCCAGCATACCTGTAGTGCTAAGAATTGCTAGCCGCGAATTTAAAACGGCATTAAATTCAAAAATATATTCTTCCCGCGCTGTCCTATTTTTCAGTGGTGTAACACGCAGTAAATTACCAAATCGGGCCTTGAAATGCCGTGAAACATGGATCTCTAGTGCCCTCTATCACTTTCTCGTTAAGCTTCGTCTACACTTTCGCGTTCAAAAACACCGAATGTAAATTTCCGAAATATATAATCTTGCATAAGGATAACCAAGCTTGTATACAAACACATTCTGTTTGTAATTTGTAGTAGAAATTGAAGTTTATTCAATTCACCTCGTTGTCGGGGTAGTCAACGACTGCGATTCGTTGCAGGTTGAACAGCGAGTCATTCCCGACGATTGGGAGGACGCGGTTGTCCACTAACCGGACGCGAAACTCGCCGAGCTAAAGAGGAATTGGTAAGAAAACAAGTGTAAATTAAGTGAGGTAAACTGACATAGCGCGTGGGCTGCGCCTGCGAGACGTGTGCGCTCGAGACCTGCAGGTCGGTCATGACCCTGAACGAGTGATTTGATTAAGATTAATTGAAAATAAAACAATAAATTAAACAAATAAACAAAAATCATTTTAAAACGTTAAAGAACCTTCGCACTTTTGAATCGCTCTCAAATCCGCGCGATGGGAATATTTTCAAATCGGAAAAGCGCGCGAAAGCACAAGTCACTAGCTGTTCGCGTGTTGTTTTTGTTTCTAGGTTGTTTATTGATTTCTATACATTATTTTTCTGTGATTTATGTTTCATTTTGATCGGCAGTCGTCATACTATCATTGTAGGTCATCGGATGCGATGAGCGCCTCGTTACCGGCCCCGGAGCGCGACGAGAAGGAGAATGCGACCAGCAGTCAGGTCCGTTTGTCGCCGATATGTACTAAGTATTCAAAGTTTTTCATCTAATTCTTAAGCACATCATTTGCAGAACCAGAAGTCCATCCCCGCGCCCACTCACGATAAGGGCGGGTACGTCGTTCTTCATTTATACCTTGACAACTTATTGTGCGCCTTCACTCTTTAAAAAGTAGTTTAAGTATATTTTTTTTCTGCAGCAAGTTCTCGCTGAAAGACTTCGACATCGGCCGGCCACTCGGCAAGGGAAAGTTCGGCAGTGTCTACTTGGCGAGACACAAGAAGCCGGAGTACATCGTCGCCCTCAAGGTAATTTACTTTAATTTACTTATTAAAATAATATTTCGTAAATCAGGTTTCGTATATATTTGGACCGAACCACAGTCGTCGAAATTCAGAGTGGCATGATAGCATGCACTAGTGACGGTAACTGTTTGTTTTCAGATTCTGTTCAAGTCGCAGCTGCAGAGTGCTGCGGTTGAGCACCAACTCCTGCGAGAGATTGAGATTCAGGGACATCTACGGTGAGAATACGATGTGTTTTCGTGATAACTTACCCATCATGGATTGAATTTTTAAAATTGGCCTGTTAAAACGTGCGCAGTCGCTCTTGATCTTTATTATCAGTTTCCTGACTACTGAATTTCTAGTGACTATTCGCTCGCATTCTATGCAAATGATGTTTTCTTGCCTAATAATGACGTAACTTCAGTCATCCTCACATCCTCCGCATGTATACGTACTTCTGGGACGCGAAGAAGATCTATCTCGTACTGGAGTATGCAGAACAGGGAGAGATGTACAAGGCACTCACTACCAAGGGACGATTCGACGACAGGACGAGTGCTCTGGTGAGTGGATTACGGTGGCACATGAATATTACGGTTTCTTGAAATACATAGAAATTGTGTCGCCTACTCTAATTCCGCCTTTGAGCTCGTTCTCACCATACACTGCACCCTTTTCGGCACTACTGCTGTGTTTGGGACCAGCCCGCCTCGAATGAGTGAATAGACCAGCAATGAGAAGGATAGGAAATAGGAATGGATGTGAACTAAGTGACTCTAGCCGTAGAATGAATGGCTGGTCCCAAACACAGCAGTAGTGCCCCCTTTTCAAGAAGCATAACTAATTAAACTGTCACCATTGTTATCTCCTGGTGCGTAATAAAAAAATCGAATTGTAAAATATTTGCAGTACATCTACCAGATGGCGGACGCTCTTCAGTACTGCCACAGCAAGAATGTTATACACAGGTTGGGGCCAATATTTAATTTTCTGTTGTTTTCACTTCGACTGCCAATGGGGCTGATGGCAACCTTGAATTCTTGTCATTCTTAGAGGGCGCTGATCTTATTCCGCTTGTTTTGTTTCGGAATAGAGCAAGCATCGCTCGAAGTTAATTACGCAAGATTATTATATCGATCACTTAAATTTTGAATCGTGTGTTCGTGCCATCTATTTTCTATACGAGTGAACGCGAGATTTATGTAAGACTTCAGAGAAGTTAGTTGAGCAACACCGATACGATTCACAATATAAATCTGAATAGATATCCATAGGTCAAATGGGGTTTTCGCAGGCTTCTCGTGCAGAAATGCCTAAAATTGCGCGCAGAAGTGCACATTGTCCAATTTACATAAATTTGTCAAAAAAAGTGGTCAGAAATGCATGAAACATTCAAAATTTTCGTTTGCCGACATGGTCTCAATCCTTTACAGAAGTGCCTGTCTTCGCTAGCGAGTACCTATTTGACCTATGTAGATATCTATTGGCGGTTGCACATTTTAGGTTGTTGCGAGTGATCATTAAAAGTCGATTTGTAATTAATTTTAATTAATTGCAGAGACATCAAGCCGGAGAACATTCTGATTGGTAGCGACGGCGAGCTGAAGATCTCCGACTTTGGATGGAGTGTGCACGCGCCCGGAAACAAGTAAGTGGTGTTATTAATCATAGGTGGGCTCAGGGTACCTTGACTACCGCCTGCAAGTGAAATCCGAAAAAATCACTTTTTTCACTGGTAAACACCTCAAAAGGGGTATTTTGGGGGTCATATGACGACTGCCTGCAGGGAAAAATTGTGATCGGACGACCGACTGCACAAAAGTTGGATTTTAGCTGCCCATCTATGTTATTAATTAATCATTTCTCATTGGAATGTTTACTCCGAGATTTTGCGAGTACATAATATGGAGTTTTTTTCTGTTTTAAGGTGTAGAAGAAACACCTTTTTTTTGAAAAATTTTCACCTGCAGAAAATAATATATCAAATAACTGTTGCATCTATCAGACGTCGTACGATGTGTGGCACACTCGATTATCTGCCGCCAGAGATGATCAACGGCCATTCGCACTCTAGACATGTAAGATATTAATATTATTATTATTATTATTGTTATTATATGTACATTTCCGATTGGGATGCAAGCTCGGTTTTCGTATTACGATCCTCTTAGCGAGAGATGGGTAATACGGCTGATAAAGGGGAGAGAACGAGAGAAAAAGAGACGCCGTATTACCGAAACCGACGTAGAATGGGCAACCCTAATTTCCGACAAAATATACGTACTGTTTATCCTAGCTTGCTCAGTTTTCATGAGCGCAGTGTAACCCGAATCAGCCAGGATCGAAAATTTTAAATTGCTAATTCGAGGAAGTGTGAATGCTATGAAGGCTTTTGTTCTATGGTCGCTTCACTATTTGGTATAATCATGTTATTTTTGTGTTGCATACTATTTAAATACATAAAATACATATTTCAGGTGGACATCTGGGCTCTGGGAATTCTCTGCTACGAGTTTCTCGTTGGAAAGCCTCCTTTCGAGAGCGAAGATTCTTCGAGGACGTACGCAGCGATCAAGAGTGTACGGTACCACAAATATTCCTAATATTCGAAATCGTATTTTTTTCGTAATCAGGCATATTTCGATCGATATTTTGATCGCTATTCCACACCATGCACGGGCAGGGGTGTAGCCAGTAACATTACCCTCCCGCTGTTTTTGCCGAAAACATCTGGTTTCGGTTCAATTCATGTCATGATTCCGGATCAGACTCTACCGCTCCTTGTTCAAATTCACCGGATTTTGCATCTGACCCTCAAGCTTTTCGCCTACCAGCAACAACCCTTGCCCATCTATGAATTCACACCCATCTCATCTCGAAGTATGATATTTGAGAAGCAATAGAGTTTGGCAGTATTAACTCACATGTCAGCACACAATTGATGGCATATTTCAGCGCAAGATATAGAGCTCTGAGTGAAAGACGAATTCACGGTGTGGATTAGTGATGAAAATATGATCGGAAATGTGCATTACCTGTGTGATGTTGTGTTCGAAGTTAGTCGTTGCAAGTAATTGTACCTTGACCTCACTACCGTACTCCCTCATCGTCTACCGTATACCCATATTTCAGCTCCGCTACGTCTTCCCTGACTATGTGAATGGAGGCGCTCGCGATCTCATCTCGAAACTGCTCGTGATCGAACCCACCCAGAGACTCGCCCTCGATAAGGTACGGTAGGGAAGAATATTGATTAATTACGAAGAGATACGGTGGAAAATAGACTATTGAATTCATTAGTAGTGATGAATGTGAGAATTCTACTCTACCCTATGGAAAAGTACATTGCTGGTTATTGGTGAGCCTTCCACTTTACATTCGTCGATTGAATGCTTAATCTGGGTACTTCCGTGTTTCACAAGACACACAAAAGGCACTGAGAAGAAAACGGTCGATTTATTTTGATGAAAGCAAATATTTTCAGGTGATGGAGCACTTCTGGGTGAAGGGACACGTCGAGCGCAAGAAGGCAGAAATGAAGAGAGACGCGAGTCAGTGATGTGACCCGTCGAACTACAGTGCCCTGAAAACTACAGTATTTGCCCCCTCCGATTCCCACAGTTTAGTAACTTTTATCATGACGCTCTTTCCATTCTTGTTTCATTCCTACTTGCTCCCTTCACTACTCTATGAGTTGTTGATCCACTCTTCTGGTCTATTGTAATCGATATTTCGATTTTTTTCGTATCGAGATCTCCAATGTAAATAGAAGCCCCGCTCAGTAACCATTTGATTCTCCATTGTGAAAGCAACACGTTGAATAGCACATGCAACCCTTTTATCATAATATGCAGTAATAAAGACAGAAAACTCGCCATTAGTCGATCGATTGCCCGCGTGATGTACGGTAGCTGTTGCACCGTGAAAATACTGTAAGAAACCGTATTCAGTTTTAGCCCGGGATGGAGGGGTTAGAACTGAGTAGATTCCTCACCTCGGATGTACGATAAGTGAAGCGATTTGAGCGTCGTAGCTGATAGGTGGAAGATGTGACTACCGAAATTGATAGGGCCACCTTTTATACGGTAGCTCGGATTGTCTAATGCCTCTTCTTTTCCTGTACTCTTTCGTAAAGCCTCCGGATAGATAGTGTTTGGAAACGAGAGAGTGCTGATATCAAAAGGGGCGGTCCGTTCGATCAAATAGCCCCTCTTCGCGGGTCTTTGATAGGACAAACAAGCGGGGCGGCTTACCGCACCCTCAGTATCAATAAGAAGGAGATTGACAGATAGAGAGAGAGGCCACTTGAGATGTGATACGGAGAGAGAAGGGGGTCATTAGCAGCTGATTAGGGGATCGAGTGATTGCATAGTTATGACGAAATCATCGATCATGATTGCCAGGCGCGTTGAATCAGAATCGTCTATCAGTATCATGCGGGGCAAAAACGAAGGTTAGAATGCATACTATCTCTTCGTGGCATATATTCTCCTTGCGAAATTGACCACCAGCCGCTCCTTGGAACTCCTTTTCTCCAACGTGCTTTGGGATGACCTATGGGACGAGGTGGTGTTAAAGCTATCTGGGGTTCATTTGCTTATGAACAACGGAGTCTTGGCATAATCAGTTTGTAGACGGCCGATTTACGTTGCATGGGAAATACGTAAATACGGGGCCATGAGTAATAACTGAGTCATGGTTTCTCTCCTCTCTTCTTCCCCTTATCAGTTCGACCCTCTCACACGAGAAGCTATGAGTGGTGATTTCAGGCGCATTATCGATCGACTCGCCGATTCCATGTCGGGAACTGTGTGTGAGTGACATTATTGATTATTTCGGTTATGGTATGGTCGTATTTAGCGATTTCTCATAATTCATCACTGATTTTTTCTCGATTTCTTGGTGCTCTTTTTATTTGGTCAAGGACTAGTGGCCTGTTTTAACGGAATCACTGTCTACTGTTACTTATCTTTGTTTTTTTCTTTTTATCGACGTACGTTACTTACTTATTACCGATTTTCAGACGGGTCTCGGCTGACGAACAGCGCCTTCGACGCCGTCAACAAGTTGACGTCGGTTGGATACGGTATGCAGGAGGTACGGTATATTCCATTGGGTGCGGTAATATTGATTTTTTTTAAATTGATACTCGAAGAGAGGTCAGCGAGGAAAGAAACGATAAAGAATAGAAGATTCTCTGAATTGGAGTCGGAAGAGACCCTTACTTTTTTATGATTCGATGGAAAGCCATCACATGTTGACCACAGAAAATCTCTTAAGTTAATTGGGAATTACGCCTGTCTCGGTTTTGTTATTTGTTCAACATGACCTTGTAATCAGTGTATGAAATCATTTTTAATACTCTAACGATCGTAGAACACGGGGGCCGTTGAAATGCGTCGATCGATATCTCGCCATCGCTACCGTACTCCTTTCGCAGGCAGTGCAGGCGCTGCAGAAGTCCGACTTCGACCTGAATCAGGCATGCGACCTGCTGCTGCAGAAGCAAAAGAGTGAAGAGAAGAAGGAGAAGAGAGAGGCCGAGCCCAGCCAGCCCTCCGCCCCTCCCATGGAGCAGCAGCCTCGACCCGACCCCAAACCAGGTACTCAAAGGATTAGCATGATCGACTTTCAGTCTAGGTTGGCAGTGCGCGAGGATTTGGCCATATAAGATTTTAGATCCAACTATTGTGCTTCCGCAGAAGATTATAAATATTTGCTAGATGCAGGCATTTCTCGGTTTCAGATGACTGAAAAAAACGCACGTGAATGTGAATGTGAATGATTCGGAAGGCATGGGAAGCGTAGATTAAAGAAATCATTTCGACATTATCTGTTGGAATCCTCGAAAATTGAACATTCGCGGGCTACCGAAACATTCGCATTGCGCAATAATCGTTCATTATCCTCATGGCAAACTATTGAATCACACCCGCCCGCACACTAATTGCCTGTTAGTGATGAAATCGTGTACTTGTTTGAGGGTGTTGGAAATAAAAGAAGAGCTTGTTAGTGGCGAAACGTGGTATTGCGCCATAGTCGTTGCTTTTTTCTATAGTTGCTCTCTTTCTCTGGCACATTCTCCTTGCTTCTCCACCCCCCATTCAATTTTCGCGATAGATGCCAATTTTAAAAGTTGCGCTCTCCTCATTTCACGCGCTATTTCGCACCGTCCGCCTCAGAGAGAGCGTGTGAAAGTGGGAGAGCATTTCGCCATACCATCTAATGCGTGCTCTTTCTCTCCCCCCATCACTCTTACCTCTATCATCTAATTCTTGTTCGTTTTCTCCCGTCTCTCTCTCTCTCTCCCATTTTTCTCGCTCTCTCTAATAGATAGTTCGCGTCCGCTCTCGATCATTCGCGCTGATAGTAGTAGTGACCGGACGTTATCAGGCAGTGATAAGGTGAGATTGGGTATTCCCGTTTTTGTTATGGATTATCGATTTCTTGGGCATTATGATTTGTGAGAATTACGGTATTCACAAAGCGCGCGACCCGGTTATGGTGTGCCTATAAATCGAGTCCATAGAGCTTGAAATTCGCTTAAATAATTGCATCAAATCTCTTAATTTTGTGTATCTCGTCAACCGACCAAACTCATACTAGAAGACAAGAGAAATGAAAAATTTTGATTCAATTATTTACGCGGATTTCTAATTCTGCTCGACGTGCTGGTATGATGAGGGAGGGGGGAGGGGGCTCGGAATATGCAAAATAGGGAGGAACTGGGTGTAGATCAATGCTCGGCGGGTTTAGGAGTGGATAAAGCAGTGATGCGAATCAGAGCAACACATGCTTTTCTCGTGTGTCTGCCTCATCTTTTCTCTCCTCACACTCTCTTCATTCCGCACACTATCTCGCCCACCGTCTAACCAAAAGTCGTCTCTGCGCCCTCTCACTTTCGCCCGATCTCTCGTCGTCTTACTCTCCCTCTCCTCTTCTTTCTCTTGTTCATCACTCAACGATTTTTTGCACGCCGTCCAACTCATCGCTCTCAATCAATTCCGCATTCCAACCATTTATCTTGCCCATTTACGTCTCTTTCCCCCCCCTGGTGAATTCTTGTTTCTCTCCTCTCCTATCATTGAATCTGTATACGACTCTTTCTCCGAACGAATAGCGTGGAAATCAAACGTTTCAATGAGATGGGTGTCCGCTTGAATGCGCAATTTTGCTAAAAACCCAGGCGCATCGGGGCTTCAGCGATGCAAAGTATGAGCTTACCAGCGTTCCATGCATTGTTGGTTATAGTTAAATGTATTTCGCTGTCTAATATTCACTGATAGATAATTTTCATCTGAACACATTCCATCACCACCGCTGGGCTCTTCTCGATTTGGTACTGATCTCGCTGATTTTTTTTTGCTAGGAATATTTATGTTTCGCAGGCAATAGAAGCTGAATGTTGAAATACATAAACTAGTGAATGAGGTTTCTATTGCGCCCATTAACTGTTGCAAACCAAATTGATCCCGTCTTTTTGAGTTTTCAACAATAATCCAATAATTATTTTTTAAACAAAAAAAATCGTTGATTACTTTTGAGCGTTCTGTCAATCTTTGTTTCCCAATGACGCAATAGGTGACTAGACCTGTCCGTCTCCTCAATGAGTTTTCGAAAGTGTAACAACAAAAAGTAGCGACTACAAGACACGCTTGGGTAGGGCGTGGTCCCAATTGGGGATAGTGAAATGAATGGATGAGAGGAGAGAGAGTTGGGACGAATCGAATAGACAACAGGGGCAATTATTTTGCGTTAGAGAGTGTGCGAATAGAGGAGAGCGCAGAGAAGCGAGATGGTCAGAGTGTGCCTTATTCCAGCGAGGCGAAGGAGGTTATGGAAGTTATGAGCACAGGATGGGGTGACTCTTTTTGGGAGGAAGAAGAGGAGGAAGAGAGGTGTTCCTTTGTTAGGGAGAACCCAGTGGTGAATGGAAGATGGTGATGAATGAGCGTTGTAGTGACAACCTCTCATCAATCGCATAGCCTTTTTCATTGTATAGCTAGCGCATTTTTCGACTTTAAAAGCGTTGTGTGCACAAGTTTGACACATCTTTCATGTATTCTCGACGACTTTCTTAGAGCATCTCTAACTAGAAGAGAAGTGATTGACCAAAATTGATGCGCACTTCCGAAATCATTCCAAATTCCGTAGTCGATTTGAAATACTCTCTTCAATTCCCCTGCTCTCTCGCCTATTGATGTTAGTTCCTTTCCTATCTCTAAAGACTTGCTGTTGACTTCCTCCATCATCTTTCTCTCTCTCGCCCTGCCCGCATTAGTGAGGGGCGTAGTAGTAGTAGTGATTAGTGATTAGGGCGAAGTATTAGGAGAAGGAAGGGGAGAAGAGATGGGTGGGGTCGGTGGTGACCAGTCGAACGAAGGTTAGTGCACACACGCAGACAGAGATGACCACCGGTGAGTCGTGCAATTTACCATTTGGAGATAGAGCTAGGCGTGAGGGGTGTAGATAATTGGAAACCTCCACCAATGATTTAAATTATGCTCGCTTTGTCCTCGCGCCTTTCTTGAGGTTTGCACAGGTCGTGGAAAAATAGGTGGAATACTGTGAGGCGCGAACTAAAAATATGTGAGTAGAATGCAATTAATGCGTTGTAAGATTGCTTGCTTAAAATATGGTGCAAGCATTTCGGAAACTAAAATTCCCGGCGATCTCTGGTTTCACGGCTGAGATATGTGCGGATGATGCGATGGTACGAGATAGATTGTGAGATAGGAAAGGCATGCGCGGAATTTGAGGGTAGACATTTTGCGGTTTCACACTGCGTTTAGGTCAGTTGGTCATTGCTCGGCATGATTTTTTCGATGTCTTAGCAGATAAGTACTGATAATTAACTGGTGATTTTAATTGATAAAAATGGTTGTCTCGTTGATTTCGCACGAAAATCCATCGAAACATTCTCAACTAACGAAATTTATTTTGAACACTTGATTTCTCTAAGCGGTTTTACAGCATTCAAAATGCGGATTGCAGTTTTTTATCAATAGTTTTGACTATATTTTCGGCGCTGATCCTTTTCATCATCATTTCGTCTCTTTTGATCCTCTTGTTCTCCTTCTCTCTCTCCAAATCCTGCTTATCATATCAGTACGTGAATCACCTCCTGTCTCTTGTGTGTTTCAACTCGAAACGACGGCGCGTCGAGAGAGTGCGCTGATTGGAGAGAGCGAAGTAGACGGTGAGAGAGTGGGCGAGAGAGAGCGCGCTTTGAGGAGAGCAGCCGCATCCGGAGGGGAATCTCCGCCAGGTGAAAGTTGAGTGAGAGAGGGCGCGTGTGAAACGAAAAGAGTGAGAGAGTGTGCGAATCGGAGAGAGTGTGGACGACGAGAGAGCGTGTGGAAGTGAGAGAGCGAGCTCGAGATCGAAATTGTCAACACAAGAGGCGCTTTCACGTTGAACTATCCCACTCCTTCGCCCTTCTCTCTCTCTCTCTCTCTGCATTTCTTCATCTCACTTCTCTGTCCAAATCGCCACCATCTTGTTCCATCGCCCCCAATAGTACTACTATCACTAGTAGATCACAGTCGTCTACTACCGTATCCCCGTCAACCCTGCCCCATCCGATTATCGATTGATTACATTGATCTTTGGTCAATCCCCTGCTCAAACATTCCACTCAAGAATCCGTTCCGCATGGCTGGCCTGAGGCGCTTCCAGCAGCACGACATTGCGTCGACCTCCGGAGGATCGATGCGATTTAGCGGTAGATCACTCGAATATTTTTGGATGTTTTTAAATTTCCCGCCGCTACTTTGCGAAAAATGAGTCACGCTGTCGAAAACTCGACAGCGGCGGAGGTGGCAGCTGATAGTTGTCTTTGTCTTTTGGGATTAGTGAAGGAGACGGCACTGTTTGTATGTATCATGAGAAGAAGAGGAAGAAGACGAGTTAGAGAAAGAGTGAGATGGCGAGAGAGTGCGCGAAACGAGAGAGTCAGACAACGATGCTGTGGGAGGAGGTCGGCTTTGCTCTCTCGAGGGCCGAGTAAACTGTGCACAGGCGCTGTTGATTGGAGATGGTGGTTAGACGGTGGCGCAGAGAGTGTGTGGTTACGAGAGATTCAGACAGAGAGCAAAACGCCCCCACTCGCTCACTCGCTTTTCATAGTCGTTCGTTTGCTTGAAGTTGGGATTAGTGAGACGACGACGTCTCACGTAGAAGGGGGTGAAAGGAGAGAGAGAGCGCTCCAGTCGTCCCTCTGACCCGTCGTCTGACCCGCCGAACCCCTCCCTAGTGCTACAGTATGCCGCCGCATAGGAGACTGACGCCGCCCTCGGGATACTACTACGGCAGCAGTGGCTATGATAGAAATGATGGTGCGCGCGGGAGTTTCGAAAATGGTTGAAATTTGAAATATTGATTATTTAGGAAATATTGATCGTAATTGCAGATAACGGAAGTATCTCATCTGCCAGCTCTACTTCCGGAAGCCAACACGGACATAACATGTCTGGTGAGCGATTTATGAATAATAATAATAATAATAATATGAAAGAAAAACGGGGTGACTCTTCGTTTCATAGTTATTATGAAGTTTCGAAGAATTTCCTTCAGCAACGCAAGGTTTTCGATCATTTTATGAGCATTTCTGCAATAATAAATTCCTTTGGGTACAAAAACCGTGTTTCTCACCACCTAAATGTTCGTTTTAATTTACCGTAGTACGGATTTCAAGGTTTACTGTATATTTTACCGTAGTCGGTATGAACTACTCATGCCCGCAACATTCCCAGTTGAATTTTCATAGTTAATGGGTTTCCTTCTATTGATTAAATATATGTGGCAGTGCTTTTTGAATTCTGCCTGAGTTAGTCTGCTGTGCTAGTAACCGTAATCCATCTCATTACCGTATCCCTATTGCAGCCAACCAAGCTCGCGAGGTCCCGGTGCGACTCGTCCGCAATCGATCGATCGATGACTTCAACGAGCAGATGGTGCATATGCTGGACGAGATTGAGAGGAGAGTCGAGCAGTTGAGGTACGGTATCGAGACTACGGTAGTGTGTTATCGATTTTTCGATTTTCGAAAATCGGCGAAATTTCAACGACAAATTGCAATCTATTTGTTCGGTCTCCACCGTACGTAATAGTCATTTGAGCCAGTTGGTTTGTGGCGGCGATAGTAATGAAAAGAGGGGTTTACAAGTACGATTTGTGTTTCAAGAGATCATGTTATGCTCAGCCGACTGTCCTAACCGATGTGTTCTAGATGAAAACGATTATTCAAATAATGCTAAGCTGCGATTGAGGGGACAATTGAACTAGATTACAGTTCGTATAGCTATTTCGAAGTGTACTTCAAATAAATTGTGGATTAAATTGGATTAGGTGTCCGTATTGCACTTCCTTAGCACGAAGTAGTGGTTTCTAATCGCACTTTTTCTTCTTCTTCTTCATTTCTCACCATCTCACCTGATCAAAGCTCCGCTTTATCCATCCTCTGATTTATTGGAAGTTCGAATCTCACGATCAATCGATATTCTTTGGCAAATTCACCGAGATTATCGATTGATTGTAAGATCACTCTTTTTGTGTTTCCACTGATGAGGGAAGTCCCCCTCTTTCTCCTTCCTTCTAGAGTTGTGGACAATTCTACCCGTCCAAATGGGATGAGATGAGATGCGCAGTGTTATCCTCCTGCTGTTCCTTCCCTCACTTCCTCCCCTCTCTCTCTTTCTCTCTCTCTCTCTCTCTCGCCCTCGTTCACCCCCATCCTTTGAGTAAGAGTGCAGGGACATAACGGGAGACACTGAATGGGCGAGTGGTAGTAAGAATGAGGAGGAGGATGGGTGTGGGAATAAGTGGCCTCGAGAATTGCAAGCGATCGATAATTAACAGAAAATCGATAGATAATTAGCATAAATCGATAATTTACAGGGACACGGCTGGTCTGCTGGAGCAGGAGAAGGAGTCGATCGTGGACATGCTGGGCAACTTCAATCTCAACACGGAACTCATGCGTCTCGGAGCGGGTGCGGTAGATTATCGATTGATGGGGGACGATTACGGTACCCAAATAGTCGCGAGAGGTTACTGTAGTTCCAGGCGTTTTGTAAATAACGGCAAGCACGTGTGTTCGCTTTTGACTGTTTGTGCTGGAGATGAGGGAGAGGGGGTAAAGAAAGGGGAACGGTGTGAGAGTAGTAGTCAACAACATGTTTGCGCAAGGATGGATAGGGACGACGGAGGGTTCGGAGATCAGGGGGAAGAAACTGGGATGCTTCAGTGTTCAAAGTTCGGAAAATCGCGCGAAACGTGAGCAAGTAGCGCCAATGTGCCGGGTAATTTCGCCATGGGCCCCAATCGTCCTCCCGTAATAGTTTATTTCGCGTATAGTGGTGAAAAGGTGAAAACTCCGGTGGGTTTTCCAGAGGCGTATAAATCATTCGATAACTCATTAGTACGGTAGCACTTACATTTTCGCTACAGGAGACCGCGAGGACATCAGCGCGACGGCCAATCGGCTCATGGCAAGGACGAGAGCTGTTGAGGTACGGTGGATTCATGTTTATTTTATTGATTTCTAAACACTGGATCGGTGATCCTCTCATTTTAGTCGAATGTTTTTTCACGAGGCAATTGCGTACAATATTCTAAAACAGAAATGTTTGCTCATGTAGTGAAGCTGAAACATGGATGTGCCATTGCGGTAGAAAAAGAGCAGTGCTTCTTCTGGGTATCAAATAATGAAATGGGAAATCACATGAACTCGATTCTACTATTCATTCACGGTGGTCTTCTGATTCATAGATTAGATGCAACCGCAATGTGCCTGATTTCGTTTTATCCACTCCGAAATTGAATATCATTTAATATATAAATACAATTCTAATCGCATCCCTCCTCAGGTGCTCGTGGGCACGCCGCGCAACGAGGAGCAGCAGAAGGCACTCGTGCAGGTACGGTAGATGGAAATATCAGTTGTCGATCGAATGGTGGGGATACGGTAGATCGGGTATTGATCGAATGGCCATTGTTCATGACATAAGAATTTTGAAAGCATAACGGGAAACAATAATAAACAAATACCAATTAGTTGCTTGGATAATGGGGGGTAGCCTGTTATCGATTGGCCGACTTACCGTAGTTCATAGTAATACTATACTGTATATGTGCAGAGGATGTCAATAGATGACTTGAACTACAGTATCCAATCCCCCACTTTCCAGGTGAATGGTCTCATCGAGGGGATGATCACCAAGATGAGCGAGGATCTGCTCAACTCCAAGGAGGTGAGAATCAAAACAAGCAAAAATCGATATTCGGCCGTTACCGTATCCTGCGTATTCTCGAATATACTTACGTGTAAGCGTGTGATTATCGATTGATTTTAGCTTTGCCGCCGTTTCCTCAACGCGTGCTCGCCCGACGAGGCCGGTCCGATCGATCAACGCTTCCAGGCGCAGGTATACAGTAGTTTCAAGGGTTACGGCATCCAACACTCAGGGTTATGATCTACCTTCGATTACTAAATTGATTATGAAAGAGAAGCAGATGAAAAAAATACAGTTCAAAATTGATAACATGATGACTGCTCTGGTATTTTCGTATTAGTAGATCACTAGTAGGCTGACCACTTGTAGTTTTTCTGCTGGTAATATACTGTCATCCAACTGGTATACCTCTAGTTAAATGTTCTCCACTGGTAGTGAAAATGTGTGCCACAGTAGGAATGGTTTGCCTACTAGTAATCTACTAGTACGATCTCGAAAGTAGCTGGTCTCGAAAAACAATCAATAATCACTTCATTGTCAGGTGATCGAGTGTACGGCCGACGACCAGAAGAAGATTCGCCGCAAGCTCGCCCAAATCATCACGCAGATCGAGCGAGCGGAGCGAACGTGCATGCCCCAGTGGTAGATCACGCTACCGCACTCCTCCATCTAGACAAATCAATCGATATTGTGCCCCATCCTACAGTATGTATCCCCGTCCACCACTCAAAGCATAACGAATCTTGTCAGTTCCTAATTAGTTCGAGTTTTATATCCTTTTCGCGTAGGCTACTGTTTCCCTCCTACTGCTAACTTACAGTAACATTGAATGGTTACTATATTACCCTCTCATTTTCTCAGTTGTCGATATTCTGTCGTAAACTATGGGTCCCGCCGTGCACACTAACCAGCTACAGTACCCCCGCGTTAATACCGTAACCCAACATTGATCGTTTATCGATCAGTTGTACACACTCATCCGTCCTTCTCTTTCCATTCTGGCATATCTCGGTATTTTCGACTCTCTTGTAATAAACATTTTCGCTCTGACACATGGTTGTTTTCGAAAGTTGACGATTAAAGGACAAGTCACGAGTGTCGGCTAGTGGCAGTTAGCGGAGCTATGTGAAAGAAAGAGCAGAGAGACATTCAGAGCAACTCCTCTCCTTCGCCCCCCTTCTAATGGCCCTTTCACCCCTCTCTGACACACTGTCTTTGTCCCCGCAACCATTGGCGCCAAAACAGTTGCCACAAATCAAACGACTCGACGGCATGTAAACGAATCGTTCTAGCACAGATCACTGCCGTACTTCGATGTAGGTGGTACACATGGATCACAAAGTATTTGGCTTATTTGATTCATCTAGTCGTCCTCTTTCTAAAACTGTTCTCATTTGGGCGCTTTATTCAAGAACTGCCGGGTTTTTTTCATTTTATAAATATATTTGCACAATAAAGTCTCCTTTTTACTCTGCAGCAAGAATTTGCAACAGCTTCTAATAATTTACGTTGTTTTTAATCGAAAGATGCAGTGGGACGTAAACATAAATGAGTTTCATCTGAGACATCTGTCTTGGGTGTACACAGTTACCTGCTCTCATCGGTGATACCAAACCTGGAGAAATTGAACATGATAGATTAGCTCTTCCAAAGGTATCTGGACCGTCACTTGTTTTCGTACTATTTCAGGACAATGAAGGGTATATTTACCCTTCCACATGATCATAAAACTGTTGCAATCTAGATCGAGTGGGCGCTGCGCAATGTCCCATTATGCCTAACCCATCATTAGGACTGCGATCAAAGAGAGGGCTCGAAATGAGTCATCAATTAATGGCTGTCTTCTCTTGTGTCAGTATTGCGGCCTTGAATCAGACAAGTGAGCAGGTGCTAGGGGGCGATATCTGAGATGGATCGAGAGTGGAAGGAAGGGGGCCCTGCCTCCTGCTGGGGACTCTCGTTGTGCCCTCGAGATAGATACCAACTGGCCACCTGGTGCGCGACTGGTCACAACATCGCACGTTTAATCTAATCCGCGGAGGGGAGAGACCGATCGGACTGCCTGCTGAGATCAGTCAAGGACGGCGATGACTGATCGAGGTATGATAATTACCCCGAGGGTGCTGACAGAATCATAACAGATACATCAATCTAAGTAGTCTTTCATTAGAACATACCATAATCACACAGCGCAATCATCAACGATTTTTTTAATCATTGACAAGCCATAAATATGAAAAATAGTGGTCATACAGCACTTAAACACCGCCACCCAGATCCAGGTAACAACTAAAAGGCAGTATAATAGGTTAGGGGCAACTGAAAGAAGCGATGTGTGATGGAACAATTTGGTTCCTCATTCAGTTTCTGCGGAGATTCGTTCAATGGTATGCGAGAAGAGAAGCCGTTGTTTCATGCTTTAGGAAACGACAACGGACAGTGGTTCAGAGCGCACGTGGGCATCAAAATAGATAGCTTTTGAAGAGTGCTCCCGCCCCGGTTTGACTAGCTTTCAATAATGCCCCAACACCCTGAATTTTCAACACATCAAGTACCTTGCATAGCGCCCCGGGTGACCGTGCCCACGTATGGTTCAGAGCCTAAAGTTATTCATGGAGGCATGGGTTTAAGAAAAGTGAGTTATGCCCATTCGCTCCCAAAGACAGGCGAGATCAAGCAGATCAGCAGTCCGGCTGTGATACGCTGCTTGCAAGTTCTCGCACGCATCACGAGCGGAACCGCCGGTCAGCGAGGTGATACTCCCTTCCTAATGATCCGGATCTCTCTAGTCTAACTGGTGCTTTCAAAAGAGATGTTGGACGGTTCAAGAGGGACACCTTTTTCGAAAATCTGCCTTCAGCACAACGCCAAGCCCAGCTGAGTATGGATCTAGTCATGAGGGGTCGGCAAACGACAACATGACTGAGACGCATACCCAGCCGGGAGCACGACACAGCACATCACAACAGCAACAGATATCACACCACGGGAGAGAGGGAAACGTCGTCTCTCCATTCCACACGCTCTACCACACCGTTTGACCGGTTAGAGAACATATCGAACGGAGAGACCGACTAACAGGCACTCGGCAACAACCACACCACATACGACGGGGGGGGGGGGAGAACAAACCTTTAATTGGACGAAAAGAAGGCGACAACGGGCTGGTAGTGAAGAGAACAGGCGTCGAGTTGGAGGTGACATGGTTCGTGTTCATTGTACGACGTGAGACTGGCGAAGAGCGACGGACGACAGACTGGACGCGACAGGGAAGAGACTGGAGAAAGGGAGGAGAGAGAGGAAGAGGCCGGCTCCGCCCGCTGACTCCGCCCCTTTTGGAGCACGCACACACCTCCCGCTCTCCATTCCAGGCGAGAGACTGTGAGGAGACGAGAGGGCGAGACGGCGAGAGTGCCGGTGCTCGGCCCTGTCGCTAACCAAACTACAAAGGACAGTGTGCAGTCGATTAAATTTTGTTACTTACAGTATTAGAAGTGCGAAATCGGCGCTGCGAGACATCTAAAACCCTTTGGGCACAATGGCGCCCATCCTTACACCATTTTGTCAGAACTTTTTCCGTTCTTTGGGTGGTTTTCTAACATTTTTTGATCTCGTTTTGGATCCTCTCAACCATACATGGGTTGGTGTTTTGTCAGCAACACTTCCCTCCCATTTGTTTACCGAGAATCCACCCGATTTCGGCTCAAACGGTCACTGTTTTTGATCGGACCCTCTTGCTTTTTGCTCAAATTTACCAGGTTTTGTCACCGACCCTCCCATTTTTGATCGCCCCGCTACAGATCTTGCCCAACTATGCTAAATACCAGCGCTTCTTCAACCGCGTTCAGTTTTCGATCATCGTTTATGAGACTAGCGCCATTAGACAACGCCGAGCCCGCGCTTGTTAGGCCTCATTTCGGAAATGCGCCGGGGAGGTCTTCCGGGAATCGGGCGGTCGAGTGAGTAGATTAGCTCGCATTAGTAAGGCTCTCTCCTCTTCTTCTTCTAGCAATTGTGTTCGAGATAGGATGCAGATGGGGACGGGGCATAATTGGATGGGCGCTGATTGATCTCTGCCTGTCTATCTCCCTTTCTCGGGTTTTCTGGGGCCAAAAGCGATCGCTCCTATCTCTTCTCTCCCTCATTGTGTATGCCTGAGTGTGACAGGCACTTAGAAAGGGGGGAGGCAGCCCTGACAGCTGTATGATCGAAAGCTCGAAAGCCGCCTCCTCTCTTTCCTCCCCTCCCACTCACGGGTCACGAGAGATAGACAGCATCCAATATGTGTCCCGTTCGCCCTGATATTGAACCCCCCTCTTCTTCATTATAAACTAATGAACATAGTATCATCCGGTCTAATCTAAGCACCCCTCTCCTCGTGTTAGCCTCATCTCAGCTTCACAAATTGCATTGGGAGAGGATGAGTGGGAAGGGGGGGGGGGTTGTCATTTCCAAGCAGCTCCGAGTGTCCTTTGCGATAGAGAGAGAGGGATGGAGAGAGAGAATCCTTTGTGTTCGCGCGCTTTGCGATTTCACAGCGGGATCGAACCCATAAAACGCTAGAGAGGAGGGCTAAGGACCACCCTCGGACAAAGGAGCGACCGGGGAAATCGATCACTATCTCGTGGGTGTGTGCACTAAAACGGAAATGAGTAGTGGTAGGAAAGAAGAAACGAATGGAACGTGAGGAATATCCGTTGGATTGGGGGAAAGAAGATGAAATGATGCGAGGAGGGAAAACGAGGGATGAGAACACCGGGAAAAAAACACTGACTAAAACGGAAAAGAAATATTTAACTATAATGTAAAAATTATGCAAATATCTAACCCAACCAGATAAATGGAAGGTGAAGATCGAAGATCAACTTGCAAAATACGGCAAAAAGTTGCGACCATGGTAGGGATCGAACCTACAATCTTCTGCTCCGTAGGCAGACGCGTTATCCATTGCGCCACACGGCCATGCTGCATGTCCATCATTTGCGTGATGATGATTCGGGCGCAGCTCGTTAGATCACCGTGAAGAGAGGGAAATTCCAATTTGACTGAAGAGAGAGAGAGAGACAGAGGTAGTTTCATTCTCCCTTCATTCGATGTTTTGACCGTTGTCACGAGTGGTCGACTATGGTCGTCAAGAAGGGCGCTGTCGCTTCAGACGTTTTCATTTGGACTAACGATGACCCCGATGTTGAGGTTTGTTCTCCTCCTACCTTTAAAATCAATCGATAATCGCTCCCTGTAGATCGTCGAGTCTCAAATGCGCGTATCCATCAACAAAAACTACCTGCACTACGGTAGAAAGGTGAGTCTTGCTGTACTTGACTTAGCACTAATCCATGGTATACTGTAGAATCAGAAATACGGTAGATCGGAAAATTGATCTTTGATATCTATCAGGACGATCGACCTCCACAGAAGCACACCATCACCATTACTAACCACGGCGACTCACCCGTCGCATTCAAGGTTCGGTATCGGATTACTGTAGATCAATCGATATCCGATAGCTGAAGTACGGTAGATCGTTCGAAAATCGGCACACTCTGAAAATGTACTGTATATACGACAAACTAACAGTTCCATCATTTTAATTATCTCTGTGTTGATCTTTGATCTTCCTGCAATGCAAATAATGCAGAGATCGTTATTGAACTCACAGGGAAATAAGTCTACGTTTGTAGACTTATACCTAGACTTTCAAAGTCGTCGTCAGCCCCCTGAGACTTGCAAGTCTAACGCTTAGACTTGTAAGTCTAATAGTTAGACTTTCAAAGTCTATACCTTCCGGTCGGCTCGAATACGGTACCCGCCCCCTACGAATCGCTGAAAATCGATTCATACCGTATCCCCATTCAATTAGTTGTATGTTTAGTGTGCTACGAGGAATAGAAGATTATTGTATTTATAGGAATAGATTTATGGCACAAAATAATAACAAATCATGAAGAAAAAAAGTAGATTACTGGCGTGCTTCGTCAGATTCTTCATCAGTGAACAATATAATATATTATAATTGATGTCTGCAATAGTGTATTTTAAAGGCGATTGATACTTTCCAGTATAAAGGTACATAATCCAGTAGGAGTCAAGGAGGAAAGCGCATACAAAGATGAGAGCTTTCTCGAGTCCTTCTCGATTTCATACATCCTTTCGCTCTTGACCCCTTTTTGGAGGACCTTAGTCGTGAATATAATTAGTATTGCGAATTCGGCCAGACTGATCTGGGAGTGAACGTGAGAGCCGGCGAACAAAAATGAACACAAAAATGAAAATGCTGCGTTCTAAGTGAGTGAAGTTGAGACTCTCTCCATATCCGGTGTTCACTCACCTATGCATACATGGGCTAGGGTGTAGCCAGCAACAGGACCCTCCCGCTTTTCGAAGAATACCCTCCCGATTTTGACCAACCAGCAACAACCCTTGCCCATCTATGCACCTATGCCTGACAATAGATTTTTGCCGCGGCTGATTTAACACGTGTGAAATTTTACCGGACGGCCCGAGCCTCCTGAAAGTGTGTTTCAGTCGAAAATTCGCCTGATATTATGCTTATTCTAATTTTGACGCTTAGGATATTGCTTAGACGTCTCAAATAGTTGGTTACTAGTACTTAGTTCCCAGTTACCCGTACTTTAATGAAACCTATAAGTCTAAGTCCAAGTACGTAAATATCCGTTTTCTAGCTTAGGGTGCATTAAACATCCTAAATCTCGTAATTGATTATAAGAGAAGCCTAAGCAACATCATAAGCCCTGACCTGAGCATAGACTTGACTTTAAGCGATTTCAGGAGGCTCGGGCCGTCCGGTAAAATTTCCAAGGTTGATTTAACTTCAAGTTTTAGTGTGAAATAAGGAGCATCAAACTCGACTCACCTCCCAATAACATACGACGATATAGCCGTAGTTAAATATTTGAATCTGTAAAAATATCTTGTAATCTCGGACAAGTAAAACTCACAGTTACCTCGATTTATCTTGATCATTGTAGCCGCCCCGCATATCGTGTGAGCGCCGTGACCTACAAATGCTCCTCACAAGCCATTTACCGTTTTAGAGAGCACTTATTTTTGGCACTTCTTAACTTTACCGGGCCAAGCAACCCAAGGTGGGGTCCTCATCCATCACCTAACTCTGAATATATTGGCCACCACTCATTCACTCCCAGAGGGTGAGTAGCATCAAATAGATATGATTAGTGTTTTTTTCCGCTCAATAAATTGTCATTCCTCCGCCTTCGCCTACACAAATCTGAATTACCTCCCTCCGATTTAGTTTATCCTTCTTCCTCCGGGAAGAAGACGGGATGATCTGTCCCCAACAGAGTGCTTTCCCCCAAGAGAGGAAAGCTCGCCCGAGATGGGACTTCGGGTTGCTTGGCCCGGTAAGGTAAACAAGTGCCCTTATTTTCGAAAATCCAAAATAAACGGATAAATGACTCATCTAATGAACATGCAGCAGAGTTAGGCGGCCGATTCCCCGGGTAACACTGCGCGAACGTCGGTTAAGCTGTAAAAACGGCTATCAAGATAGAAAATAGCTTAGCAAGTCGAGCAAAGGGTAGAGTGAAGAAATGCGTATTTTCTATGTGATTTGAGCCTCTAGCGCGGTCAATCAACGATGCTGAGTCGCTCGCAACTTGAAATATGCTCTGTTGATTGATCACACTTGAAGTAGAAACATGAACTACATAAACAACAAGCAAAACAATCGATAAAACGGGAAATACGACAATTTGAAATTTCGAAACGCACGGTAAAATTCCGGCGAGGTTTGTGAGAAACAACAGAAATGCACACACTACGAATCGCAAACTGATTATCTTAGACTTTGAAAGTCTAATTGGTAGACTTTGAAAGTCTAATTCCTTGACTTTCTCAAGTCTACGGGGGTTAGACTTTGGAAGTCGTAGACTTATTTCCCTGTGAGAACTTCATCTCCATCAGGTACAATGTTCGGATAATGTCAACTACTTTGTCAATGAGAAATATGGTCTCATTTCTGGCCATGTCATCAGAGAAATGCCCGACCTCCGCGGACCAAACTTTTTCGATCTATTGGTAATCGACGATCTTTGATCTCTGATCTTAGAATGACATTTGATCGTTGATCTTTGATCTTCCCTTATTCAGGTGTGGCGTCGTCCGTGCACGTGTACACCACAGGCGGTTGGTCTCTACGAGTGAGTGGATCAATAATATTGAAGATTACCGTATCGCGCACACTGAGTACGGTAGTTCCATTTATCCATCAATAAATATGACGGGGTTATTTACTGTATCTGGCAAGAGGCATACATTTACAATCAATCGATAACCATTCAGACAGCGTACAGACGTGCTGCAAATTCTAGTGGCGCCTGCCCTCTCCTTTTCCGTGCCCCCCGCGTCCTACTTCCACCACGCCAAACCATACGAGGTATACGGTAGAGGTACCGTATTCTCACGAAATCAATTCCTACTCTGCAGGTGCTGCGAGCGTCAATTCTGTATACGGGAAAGGCGTGGGACAAGACGGCGGTAGGTCAAATAATTTGGAAGATGAGGGATAAAAGATCAAATATCATGTTTGATTCTTCAGAACACTGCGTCTCTGATGCGTTCGTGGCGTCATTGGAACACGTGGGAGCGCGAGCTAAAGTGAGGAGGGGACGAGAACTGAGCTACCGTATACCTACCGTACACCTCCTGTTTGATGTGGGGATGTCTCACTATTCTTCTTAGCTACCCCCACTCCACCGTATTAGACCATCACCAAATTTGAAATGAATTATAAGAGAGAAATATCTAAAGGAAGAGCTGAAAAATCAAAGATCAACTTCATTCAATTGCAGGCATCTGAAGGCAAAGAAGGCAGCGGACGCCTAGCGATTACGGTCAATTATCGATCGATCACGTCTCTGCTACAGTACCCCTTGCCGAGATCTCCCTTATCGTTTGAACAGTTTACGCCACATCATCGAATTCATAAACCAGACAGAAATCGATATACTCGGGATCTTAGCTTGATCTGCGAACTCTTCACAGCATCTCCACGGATTCCGGTTTCTCCATTGAGAGGAGTTCCTCTGGAGATCGATGCCCATTCCACCAACAACTCCTCATTTCTCGATTCCTAAGCAAATAATACTGTAGGTACGACAACGATACTGTAACCAGAATCAGTATTGATATTACCGTACCTCAGCGACGGCGGGGCATTGATCAATGGAGACGGAGGCGCACACTCTATTTCCCGGATACAGTATGCCTTCAGCCGGATCAATCGATGCGCGCGCGGTACAATTGACGGACGCACGCCAGGCAATCGTCTTGAGGGATCTATTGGTGATCTGAAAAGAACGAGATTACTCCAGAGGCGGTATGCATGGCTTTTGGAAAACGGTTTTCCTGGAAAACGTGACGTAATTTGCATAGGGGGAGCGCAAAAGGAAAATAAAACTGTCCCCCCAACACAAATGACGTCACGTTTTCCAGGAAAACAGTTTTCCAAAAGCCATGCATATTGCCTCAGGTCATCAACCCTCCCTCTCCATATCTAGATATTACTTTTTCCTTCATCATTTCTTTAATTGCCGTCACAGGGGCTGTATCAAATAAATAAATAAGGTCCAATTATACCGGCAAATAAACTGTATAAAACATTTAAATAATCTCACATAGACAAACTGCGTCCTTTTCCTTCCCAAGATGCTGAAGATATAATAGGGACGCCGAGTCGCGATGTGAAGCTGATATAAGATATGATTACACAGCATTCGAAATAGAGTCGGCGAGAACGAGTTAGAGAAAGAGAGAGATGGCGAGAGAGCGCGCCAAACGAGAGGGTCAGACAACTATAGACGTTCTTGGCATGGTGCTAACTCGATGCTGTGGATTATATGTCCACCCATTTGACCGTCTCTCTTTTACCGAGTCAGAGCTACAGGGACCATATCTATCCTCTTCGCCAGTGGTCCCATCAGAATCGACACTCTCGGTCGATCTTCTGAAGTATAATCGATATCAGATACCGTAGTCCAACTGGTCCCACCACTACTGTATCTAGCGGAGATCTAACGATAAGACTCACTCAGATATCGTGTCGCTCGTCGACATCGCGAGTAAAATCGAGAAGAAATCTGAATGTTGTGGAGGGCATTATGGTTGTATATCACTCGAAATATGTGGAACAATTAGCCATTATCCTGTGAAAGAGATCCCATTTTCGAAAAATTTACAAAGGGACGGAGACAATGCGTCGGAATCTGTGTTTCATTATGCGTATATACGTTGGCAAAATGCCAGGATTACGGTTAGGGATGGCTTCGTGGGAAAAATGACCGAGTCAGGTCCTGAAAAAGTGGAAAATGATTCCCATTATTTCCTGGATAGAGGGAGAAATGAGATGGGATCATTCTTGGGAAGCAGGATTCCTGAAACTGGCAGGAATCCTGCTTGGCACAGGATTCCTGACATAGGATTTCTATATTTTCGGTGTATTTTTTCACACTGAGCCAACACAAACATAGATTAATAGTCTTAATAGTGAAATTTTCGAAATTCCGCTTCAGAACAATTTTTTTCTCAAATCCATGTTTCAGTTATTTTACAGTGCATGTTAGAAGATACTGAAAATAGCGCTAGCTGAAAGTTGGGCTTAATTTAGAATATCTGGACGAGGACGAATACTGTAGAATCGTTTAAAACTTGCAAAACAAAAAGTATAGGAAGAATACGAACCACCGCTATGCGAATGAAATACAGAAACACAACCAATGCACTAATCAGACAGATGATGAATAGCTCTCCTTGCACCCCCATCATTTCTAATGCACAATATTCTCTGAGATCATTGTGCAACCGCCCAACTCTTCACAAGGAAGGGAAATAACAGGGCGACAAGATTCCTGATGGGAAATGGGAATCTTGCCACACCGGAAAAGTTCCTGGGAAAAGATGTAAATGATCAATTTCCCAATAGGATCCTGCTATCCTGCCTGCCAAGCCATCCCTAATTACGGTACTTGCAGGTATCGGCATGCAACGGGCATACGACAGCCGGTCAGTTATCGATCGGATCTCTCACATGTTGTACTTCATTCCTACGGCAGTGAAATCAATAACAGACTTTATTCAGTCCAATCGATCCGCCTCCGCCTTTCGAACTGGTTGCCCTACCGTATCTGTTTGAGTCTTCTACCAATCAATGCGAGGATGTCAATGATGCCAACGAGTTCGATCTAATCATGACGAAGCCGTGGAAATCTGTGATTTGACCTACTATTCTTATTATCGATTCACTACCGTACACTTTTCGTCTCTTTGTACCCTTTGCATTGCAGCGTTGTCATAAACCAGCAATTTATCAATCAATGAGAAACACAACAAGAGGTTGTTGTGGGGAGAGTATCCTATCCTCGTCCTATCCTCACATATCCTCGTGGCTCATGCAGAACCAACTCTTAATTTTTCCCAAGTAGCTGCCCCATGGGGTTCGAAATCGGCCGAACTTGATAGACACGTTACATTTGCCTCTCTTTTCGCTCATTTCCTCTACTCCTTCAACACTCATCGCCACGGAAACATGCTTCTCAAGAGTTGTAATTACCTTAAACATGACATATTTGATATATTATTATAATGAAAGGAAGGAACTGAACCAATGGACTCACTCCTTTTATATAATTACATCCTTCATCATTTAGAATTACATTTCCTTCGATTACTAGCACACAACATCGCTTGTTCAGCATCTCCAATATATTCGAAGTCATTCTATCGTCACTTTCGATAGAATCCAATTCGTGCAGAACAATATAACTGGCAACTTCAGCCACTCGCAAGAGTAACTCTGACAAGGTAAATAGTATATTTTATAAATCGCGTAATCAAAGTAACCTGAAGGACATGTATTATCCAAGTACAATTCGATTTCGTCTGGCTTGATTACTTTAAAAAAAATTTTTTTAAAATTTTTTTTTATTTCATTTACCAAATCTTCAGCAAGTGTGTCAATCGAGCAAATATCGCTTAATTAAAAAAAAAACAATATTGATTGGACCCATGTCATCGTCATGCAAATGCATACCGTTTGTCAAAGAAAGTAAGATGTAGTTCAAGACATGTCACAGACAACACCTTGTAGCAATGCACAGTGATGTTCCTCCAGTTATTATCCCAATGAGCCGGGAACAAGAGGAGTTGAGTGGCGTGAACGCCTTTCATCGCGTCTTCCATCTCGTCTAGTAGATCTAGGATCCCTTGTTTTGTATGTTTTGTATATCTTTACACATTCCCTTAAAGGAACCTGGTACTGCAAATGAAGTGAATTTCAGATTAAAGATAATTTTCTTCCGATTCGAATGAAAAAAACCGCATATTTTTACGATCTTTTTGAAATTAGTTATGAAGTTTCAAAGATCCCTTTTCAGGACAGAATGACCCGGCGCTACTATGTTTAGCGGGTAAACGCAGTAGTGCCGGGTCATTCCAGCCAAAAATGAGACCTTTGAAAATTCATAACTAATTTCAAAAAAATCGTAAAAATATGCGGTTTTTTGCATTCTAATCGGAAGAAAATTCTCTTTAATCTGAAATTCACTTCATTTGCAGTACCAGGTCCCTTTAAAATTGGACAGCTAAACATAAGCTGTCGGGAAAAAAAGACAATTTACGTATAATGAATGAAGTGAATTTGGGACATTTAAAGTTTTTGCTTTTGTGTTTGCTTCATCATATGAAAATATGCAGATGCATGACGCAGGGATCAACAAAAAATGAGATGTTTATGACGGAATGTACACCGGTGTGCAACCACAAGTTGATATCTACAATATCAAAATAACAGTCACAAGAAAATTGTCATCATTTTCGAAGGGAGGAAAATGGATTTAATGCTCGCATGTAACTTGAGGAAACGATTTGACAACTTGTTTTTTTTTGGCTTTTTCAGGAAAGTACCAGACAATCCCCGAAAAAAAAGTTCACTTTCGTCCCTTTTGAGCGCATTTCTGACAGGAAAATAAATCTGCGATTCCAAAAGCCGTGGCTAACGATCGACGACTTTAAAGGGACCTGCCACTGCAAAATAAGTTATTTTATTTAAAAAAATATTCTGATTAGAATGCAAAAAATCGCATATTTTTACGATTTTTTTAAAAAGGAGTTATGATTTTTCAAAGTTCGGATTTTGTGTTGATGTACCAGGCGCTACGGTGTTTAGCGCGCTAAGCACAGAACTGCCGGTACTCGCATCGGTTAGAGGCAGCATACAACTTTGAAAGTCGTTGCTCGGTAGTCAAAACTTTTGGAGGCGTAGACTTATTTCGGTCTGAGTGTATTCGCTCATCGAAAAATGATATTTCGGTTCGTGGAATAATTCTTTAACAACAAAATAACAAACATGATATTTTTGCGCTCTGGGAAATAATCCATCCATGGCAGTAGAAATATTGGACAAATAACGGAAATTTGAGCATCGAAAACAGCGACATCGTTTGTATCAAGATTCTGCAAAGGCGGATGATGTATAATACTGGTGATCAGTTAAGTCAAATTATGTGCGAGAAAGATTTAGTGTTGCTTTTGTATTGGTTTAACAATATATTATAAATTACAGGAGGGGGGTCCCGGGCGCCCCGTTTTCATATGGGGATCTGAAAGCGCTCTTCGGTTAGAAATAGACTAACATCTATTCAGTCGCTTTCAATGTTCCTTCTGGGAGCTAGTTTCTCTTATTCTGAGCGATTATAGCTCTAGATGTTTGTCGTGACATTGCTGATATCACATGATTCCAAACCTACAGAGCAGGGTTACAGCGAGAGAGTGTACAAAAGTGAGAGAGTCCCTCTCGACTTCACACGCTCTCTCACTCCAAAGGCCTTTCTGGATGGTTGACCGGTCTGTGGAATGATGTGATATGACAATTGCATTGCATTTCTGACTGAATGTTATGTCGGAGTACCGATTATTCATTTCTACACTTATCGTACCCCATCATAAATAAACGTCCTAATGCGGTCGTTTCGTATAAAGAACTCGGTTGGGCATGAAGAAGCAACGAGAATTCGTTAAAAAAACAATTTACCTCGTATGACATGCACCCCAACAAAACGTCGACTCTCGGTTTCCTCGCCAGATTACGCGCCGATGCGTCTACGATTCTTTTAGTTTGTTTGCAAACCTTAAGTATTTCCGTAATTTAAATAATATAACCAAATCTGAATTAACTTATTATTTAAAAAAATGAAGTTCCAGAACACTCACAGCTCTCAGCGAAAGTCGATCTTTGTTATCCACGAATGTGAATATTCGATCGATCATCTCTAGCGGAAGGTTCGCCATATCGAACATGGTACTGAAAAATCACTTGTCGATTGAGAATCGCTTTAAAGAGCTTGAGTAACTAAAGAACGATAAATACATTTGTCTAGACAAAGGGCGGGGATTACGCCAGATGCAAGGTGAAATCAACGCCGATACAGTATACACGAAAGGAGAGACGCGTGCCAGGAGGTATGGCCGGCATAGAAAAGAAAAAAAGCGCCAATCAAGCAATCAATAATCAAACAATCTTTGATTGATTCTGATTTGGCTAATTTAAACTACGTTTTAAGACTGTGGAGGAGCGCGCTCGAAGGAACGTTGTCGAGGTATGGATTGGCTTACGGTAGATATCGATTGATTTTATAGTCAGGATATCTAAATATAGGCATGGTAACATATTTCAGATGAACGAAGTGAAGCGCGTGTTCGAGGATAAAATGAAAACAGCAGGAAAGACGATTAGAGAGGTATCGACAGATCGATAATCATTAGCTTATTTTAGCAGACAACTTTCTTTACACGAGGGATTACGGTAGATATCGTTGGAATTGGTTGACGGGCTCACGAGAAAATGCTAAAAATAGAGATAATTTCACTTGTTCTCAGGTCAAAGACGCAAAAGAAAAATTGGAGGCAAGAAAATTGGCCGCAGAGATTTCGCTAAGAGAGGAATTTGAATATATTAGAAAATCATATGTTAGAAATTACAGTAACCTTAATCAATCTACAATCACGACTGATCAACGCTTATGCAGGTCGAATTGTCACTTGTGGCCAGGCGAAACTCCACTATCGAAATGCTGTTGTTGCGTCCTCTTGCATTCAGCGGCTTGGTATTTGCTGGCGTCTCTTACAATACTTTTCGAATAAGGAAATCATTGGCTAATCAGACGCGCCGGACCACTTGCATTTCTTTTCTACGTTTGTTTCCTTTTTCATATTTCACGAGTAGGTCTGTTCTTATACAGAATCTTTTGCAGTCAAAAGTTTCGCAATGTGCCGCCCACTTCTGGAATTCCCACCTGAAATACTGGACTATATCTTCATATTTGTAGATAATAAGAGCCGACTCGCACTGAGAGGGGTTGGTTTTCACTTAATTATTTCTCGTTTGTTCGGTGTCTATTAGTAGAGTGCGAAATGTGAGACCACGGCCTCTTCATTTTGCACACTCACTAGACCGGTCGATAGATGAGAGAATGTGTGAAATGAAGAGACCGTGGTCTCATATTTCGCACTCTATCTATTTTTTGTCATTAGTGTTGTTAGCTCGAGCATTGCTCGTCTTGCCCACGTGGAGATAATTGAATTACCGATGCAAATCTACTCGCGAGCCACACTCGTCAGTGACCGGTGCTCGCGAGCAAAAAGTGTAAAATGAACTCGCGAGTATGTCTCGTGAGCAGATTTCACAAAGGCACTCGCGAGTATTCGCGAACATATTTTGAGAAAATACTCGCGAGTTACGAGTTGCTCGCCATAACAACACTAGTTATCATTTACTTTTGTTTCCAGGTTTGCAAGCTCACGAAACGAATTGTAGATGAAGCCGCGAAAAGTATTTCTAGGAAACCACGAGCCGAATTTCTCATAGCACTACCTCTAGATGTGAGTTTTAATTTCTAAAGATGTTTCCCAATACAATAAAAAAAGTCAGATGAAATAGGCACTGAGAAAGAATCATTCTTGCAAATGAATAAGAGAACAAGGCGCGCTATGAAAAGCGGCGATCTAAGTCAATGTGGATTCTATAACTCCGAGCCGTACGCCTCAGAACCAGCCTTTAGGGATTTACCGGTTCCATAATCGGAGTTTGAATTTCGTAGCTGATCAATAAGGTAGAATGTAGAAGGACAGTGCTTGTCTTGTGGAAGAGAACCTCCTTTTTTAGGCTAATAACAATATTAAAATAACATCTATATGACGCTGTTTGCTTTAGGTTCAACAAGGGCGCAACAGGAGTCTGGAACAGTTCAAAACTCGAAATCGTACAAAATTTGATCCTTAGGGTAACTTTGGACGCTGGAAACGCTGGTGCAATCGATTTCGCAATAGGAACCCTCTGAGCCGCGCCATTTCTGTTAAAAAAAGTGAAATGATACGAACTCTCTTTCTATACCACGGTGTGTCTCTCGCTTTGTCATGCTCTCTCGTAGCCGTATCTGATATTTAGAAGCGGAACGTTTCATTATTTTGGACAAGTGTTTGTGAATTTATAATAGCGGACAAAAACAGATTTTTAAATTTCATAATTTTTCAACCAGCTTTTCTCACTATGATCTAATGGAAAAGAAAAAAAACTAAATTTTTAGCTTTTTCACAATTAGTTATTTTAATTTGAAATTTGCCTAAGTCCGAAAAGATTAATTTTGGTCGAATGATTAGATTTGGCAACAGTTCATGAGAATGAAATCGATAGCACCAGCGTTTTCAGCATCGAAAGTTACCCCTAGGAGCAAGTTTTGAGGTATTTCGATTTTTGCCCTGTTCCAGACCCTTGTTGATCCTAACGCAAACGCCGTCATATACCTATATTTAAAAAAAAACTGAATGAAAGATAGAGCAACATTTTTTTTAAAATTGCCATTGTACAGAATTTCGTATTTCACACAGTATTTCACATCTTTCCACAGGCCGCTCAACCTTCCAGAAAGGCCTTCGGAGTGAGAGAGCGTGTGAAATCGAGAGGGACTCTCTCACTTTTACATACTCTCTCGCCCTATGCTTTGTCTGTAGGTTTGGAATCATGTGATTTGCTGTACCAGAAAGAGGAGTTCCTAACCGTGCTAATTTACAATCAAACGACAAATTTCTACTACGAACCCAAGGACCGAAACATCCAACCGCGATCATTTAGGAAGTCTTCTAGTTGTTTATGCCTATTAGACTTTGAAAGGTAACTAAACAACTACCCGCATAACAGGGAAATTGACCGCTTTTTTGAGGAAAGAGTGCGGAGAATGAAGAGGGTGGGGGTGTAATTTCCCTCTTTTGTAAGAGGCACAAGTGAAGAGCGGTGTCATTCTTGTAAGAGGCACAAGTGAAGAGCGGTGTCAGGACATCCCTTAAACGGCTGTTCAAGTGAGTCTAAGAGCTCGAGCAACTCGGGCTTCGTGACAGTCGCATAACGTTCCTGAAATAATTGCAAATTTTGTAGAGGAACCACGAAAGGCTCGGACGCAAGAAAATTTCTATTTGACAAGAGGAACGGAGCCCCTCAGCCCTTCGTTCGGTTCGGAAAATATCAACAACAAAAAATCAATAAAAAAGGAATAAATAAAAATATGTTTTTATGTTATAAAAATCCAAGACATTTGGAGGTAAAGAAAGCCAACGTACCGGGTAAGAAAAAGAGGGGCGCGTAGTGCGACCATTGAAAATATCCATCCACGGCAACAGAAATATGGGGCAATCGGCGAATACAGAAGCCAGAAATGCATCGGGCTTGAACTGAAAAATGTAGAATTAGATTTACTATCGGACTTGATTTTCTTGAATAGTGAATTGCTTCTTTGATAGGCATTAGACTTTAAAAGGTAACTAAACAACTACCCGCATAAGAGGGAAATTACACCCCCACCCTCTTCATTCTCCGCACTCTTTCCTCAAAAAAGCGGTCAATTTCCCTGTTATGCGGGTAGTTGTTTAGTTACCTTTCAAAGTCTAATAGGCATAAACAACTAGAAGACTTCCTAAATGATCGCGGTTGGATGTTTCGGTCCTTGGGTTCGTAGTAGAAATTTGTCGTTTGATTGTAAATTAGCACGGTTAGGAACTCCTCTTTCTGGTACAGCAAATCACATGATTCCAAACCTACAGACAAAGCATAGGGCGAGAGAGTATGTAAAAGTGAGAGAGTCCCTCTCGATTTCACACGCTCTCTCACTCCGAAGGCCTTTCTGGAAGGTTGAGCGGCCTGTGGAAAGATGTGAAATACTGTGTGAAATACGAAATTCTGTACAATGGCAATTTTAAAAAAAATGTTGCTCTATCTTTCATTCAGTTTTTTTTTAAATATAGGTATATGACGGCGTTTGCGTTAGGATCAACAAGGGTCTGGAACAGGGCAAAAATCGAAATACCTCAAAACTTGCTCCTAGGGGTAACTTTCGATGCTGAAAACGCTGGTGCTATCGATTTCATTCTCATGAACTGTTGCCAAATCTAATCATTCGACCAAAATTAATCTTTTCGGACTTAGGCAAATTTCAAATTAAAATAACTAATTGTGAAAAAGCTAAAAATTTAGTTTTTTTTTCTTTTCCATTAGATCATAGTGAGAAAAGCTGGTTGAAAAATTATGAAATTTAAAAATCTGTTTTTGTCCGCTATTATAAATTCACAAACACTTGTCCAAAATAATGAAACGTTCCGCTTCTAAATATCAGATACGGCTACGAGAGAGCATGACAAAGCGAGAGACACACCGTGGTATAGAAAGAGAGTTCGTATCATTTCACTTTTTTTAACAGAAATGGCGCGGCTCAGAGGGTTCCTATTGCGAAATCGATTGCACCAGCGTTTCCAGCGTCCAAAGTTACCCTAAGGATCAAATTTTGTACGATTTCGAGTTTTGAACTGTTCCAGACTCCTGTTGCGCCCTTGTTGAACCTAAAGCAAACAGCGTCATATAGATGTTATTTTAATATTGTTATTAGCCTAAAAAAGGAGGTTCTCTTCCACAAGACAAGCACTGTCCTTCTACATTCTACCTTATTGATCAGCTACGAAATTCAAACTCCGATTATGGAACCGGTAAATCCCTAAAGGCTGGTTCTGAGGCGTACGGCTCGGAGTTATAGAATCCACATTGACTTAGATCGCCGCTTTTCATAGCGCGCCTTGTTCTCTTATTCATTTGCAAGAATGATTCTTTCTCAGTGCCTATTTCATCTGACTTTTTTTATTGTATTGGGAAACATCTTTAGAAATTAAAACTCACATCTAGAGGTAGTGCTATGAGAAATTCGGCTCGTGGTTTCCTAGAAATACTTTTCGCGGCTTCATCTACAATTCGTTTCGTGAGCTTGCAAACCTGGAAACAAAAGTAAATGATAACTAGTGTTGTTATGGCGAGCAACTCGTAACTCGCGAGTATTTTCTCAAAATATGTTCGCGAATACTCGCGAGTGCCTTTGTGAAATCTGCTCACGAGACATACTCGCGAGTTCATTTTACACTTTTTGCTCGCGAGCACCGGTCACTGACGAGTGTGGCTCGCGAGTAGATTTGCATCGGTAATTCAATTATCTCCACGTGGGCAAGACGAGCAATGCTCGAGCTAACAACACTAATGACAAAAAATAGATAGAGTGCGAAATATGAGACCACGGTCTCTTCATTTCACACATTCTCTCATCTATCGACCGGTCTAGTGAGTGTGCAAAATGAAGAGGCCGTGGTCTCACATTTCGCACTCTACTAATAGACACCGAACAAACGAGAAATAATTAAGTGAAAACCAACCCCTCTCAGTGCGAGTCGGCTCTTATTATCTACAAATATGAAGATATAGTCCAGTATTTCAGGTGGGAATTCCAGAAGTGGGCGGCACATTGCGAAACTTTTGACTGCAAAAGATTCTGTATAAGAACAGACCTACTCGTGAAATATGAAAAAGGAAACAAACGTAGAAAAGAAATGCAAGTGGTCCGGCGCGTCTGATTAGCCAATGATTTCCTTATTCGAAAAGTATTGTAAGAGACGCCAGCAAATACCAAGCCGCTGAATGCAAGAGGACGCAACAACAGCATTTCGATAGTGGAGTTTCGCCTGGCCACAAGTGACAATTCGACCTGCATAAGCGTTGATCAGTCGTGATTGTAGATTGATTAAGGTTACTGTAATTTCTAACATATGATTTTCTAATATATTCAAATTCCTCTCTTAGCGAAATCTCTGCGGCCAATTTTCTTGCCTCCAATTTTTCTTTTGCGTCTTTGACCTGAGAACAAGTGAAATTATCTCTATTTTTAGCATTTTCTCGTGAGCCCGTCAACCAATTCCAACGATATCTACCGTAATCCCTCGTGTAAAGAAAGTTGTCTGCTAAAATAAGCTAATGATTATCGATCTGTCGATACCTCTCTAATCGTCTTTCCTGCTGTTTTCATTTTATCCTCGAACACGCGCTTCACTTCGTTCATCTGAAATATGTTACCATGCCTATATTTAGATATCCTGACTATAAAATCAATCGATATCTACCGTAAGCCAATCCATACCTCGACAACGTTCCTTCGAGCGCGCTCCTCCACAGTCTTAAAACGTAGTTTAAATTAGCCAAATCAGAATCAATCAAAGATTGTTTGATTATTGATTGCTTGATTGGCGCTTTTTTTCTTTTCTATGCCGGCCATACCTCCTGGCACGCGTCTCTCCTTTCGTGTATACTGTATCGGCGTTGATTTCACCTTGCATCTGGCGTAATCCCCGCCCTTTGTCTAGACAAATGTATTTATCGTTCTTTAGTTACTCAAGCTCTTTAAAGCGATTCTCAATCGACAAGTGATTTTTCAGTACCATGTTCGATATGGCGAACCTTCCGCTAGAGATGATCGATCGAATATTCACATTCGTGGATAACAAAGATCGACTTTCGCTGAGAGCTGTGAGTGTTCTGGAACTTCATTTTTTTTAAATAATAAGTTAATTCAGATTTGGTTATATTATTTAAATTACGGAAATACTTAAGGTTTGCAAACAAACTAAAAGAATCGTAGACGCATCGGCGCGTAATCTGGCGAGGAAACCGAGAGTCGACGTTTTGTTGGGGTGCATGTCATACGAGGTAAATTGTTTTTTTAACGAATTCTCGTTGCTTCTTCATGCCCAACCGAGTTCTTTATACGAAACGACCGCATTAGGACGTTTATTTATGATGGGGTACGATAAGTGTAGAAATGAATAATCGGTACTCCGACATAACATTCAGTCAGAAATGCAATGCAATTGTCATATCACATCATTCCACAGACCGGTCAACCATCCAGAAAGGCCTTTGGAGTGAGAGAGCGTGTGAAGTCGAGAGGGACTCTCTCACTTTTGTACACTCTCTCGCTGTAACCCTGCTCTGTAGGTTTGGAATCATGTGATATCAGCAATGTCACGACAAACATCTAGAGCTATAATCGCTCAGAATAAGAGAAACTAGCTCCCAGAAGGAACATTGAAAGACAGCAATATCTGTTGTTTAGGTGCGGAACGTTTTATTATTTTAGAAGAGTGTTTGTGAATTTATAATATTCACTCTAATTTTTGCCCACCACACGTACTAAATACCAGTGTTTCTCTCAAATTCTCACAATCTTTCACTTTCCACAAGGTTCTCACCAATAGGGTAGAATACACGGAGAGCGAGACAATGTGGGAATTTGAAAGAGCACTAGTGGTGTGCAAGAAAAACAGATCAAAAACCATCAGAGACAATGATACTTATTGAGATGGAAGATAAAACACTCTCAGTTTTCCAGTCCGTTCTCCTTCTAACAAGGATTTAAATCTATGGCATTTCCACGAGACACTAACACTTGACTCCAAAAATATAGATCGGGGGCCGGGCAAAAGAAAGAGAGTGTGCGAAAGTGAGAGAGCCCCTCTCGATTTCGCACGCGCTCTCCCGCTTTCTGTAAGTCCGGAGTGATGTGTAGCACAACATTCGAAACAGAGTCGGCGAGAACGAGCTAGAGAAGAGAGAGATGGCGAGAGAGCGCGCCAAACGAGAGGTTCAGACAACGAGAGAACCTCTTGGCATGGTGCCAATTGGATGCTGTGTGTAAGATGAGGAATGTGGAACCTTGAACCTTGAGGGTCTTCTCCGATCGCGGCTCCAATCTCCATTCTTCATTAGCATGACGAGAAGTCGTCGACGAATTCACTCTGAAATTAACAATTGTTTGTGTACTTTCAATTTACTGATTACTGTAATAATTTCATGGCAAGGCTCACAGCCCACATAATTCCACAGCTACATAAACGGTTTGAGGCGAGAAAGTAGGCAAATTACGAAAGTCGCTCCCTGTTTATCCACGATATATTACATAAACTCCTTTCTGAAGGCATGTGGAATGATGTGAGCCCGGTGCACTCAGGTTTCAGATTGCAATAGTCTATCGAGTAATGGTCTGACTCTCTCAATTCTGCATGCTCTCTCGCGCTGTCTGATCGATGAGAGAGCATGTAGAACGAGGAGAGTCTCTGATCATTACTCAGTCCATCGCACATTGACCGTATGAACATGATGCGATCGGAGCTGTTCTTAACGACGTACTCAAACTTGTCCTTGCCTCGCATGTCCTTCTTTACGTTTATTCCAACAGACAGTGGCAACACATATCATCACAAAGGGTGATCATGGTGAGAGAGCGTGCAAAAGTGAGAGAGCCCCTCTCGATTTACACGCTGTCTCACCCCAAGCCCATTTCTGGGCGGTTTACCGGCTTGTGGAATGAAATATTTACGAGAACAAAGCGAAACACGAAGCGTAAAAGGTCAGAATCTTTACACAAATACACTACGACAGTGTTGTCCTCCTATTCCCAAATTCGTCTATCCCCTCCTACTCATAGGAATCCCCCCCGCTCCTGAATTTTTTTTTCATTTATCGATAGTAAGCTACCGTACCTCCTCATTCGTAATCCTCTCTGGACTCAGCAGCAGCACCACGTACCCCTCCTTCCCACTGACGATGACTCGCTGAGAGACACTGAAAACAAGAGAAATAATAATACTAATAAGAATACATTAATAAAATGGTACGAAAGTTCTTGAGCGTTTCTCACTTTCTCGCATTTGGAGCAGACGGGAACGCGTTACTTTTGATAATCGTATTTTTGTTAAAGGGACCAGCTATGAAATCAACAATTGTGAAATTTTAGATAACTATCTACCATACAAAACACATGATTCCAAATCCACATAACAGGGTTAGAGCGAGAGAGTGTGCGAAAGTGAGAGAGTCCCTCTCCATTTCACACGTTCTCTCACTCCAAAGCCCATTCTGTAAGGTTGACCGGCCTGTGGAATGATGTGAAAACAAACAATCAGTCAATGATATGCAACCTATGAAGACTACCATCCTCCTCTCAGCGATTATCGCCTAATGTGATAAATTGATCGATTGATTGAACGATTGATACAAAACAACCAGTCGCATACCACATCATTCCACAGGCCGGTCAACTTTACAGAAGAGGCTTTGGAGTGAGAGAGCGTGCGAAATCGAGAGGGACTCTCTCATTTTTGCACGCTCTCTCACCCTGATCCCTATCTGTCGGTTTGGAATCATGTGATACCAATGGTAGTCGGCGAATTCCCGACGATCGATTGCGATATTCATCGGGTTGGAAATCGAGTGCCGCACGTGTCTCTCGCCCGTCTGTAAAATAGCTAAAGTGCGAAATGTGAGACCACTGTCTCTTCATTTCACACGCTCTCTCATCAATCGACCGGTCGAGTGAGTGCGCGAAATGAAGAGACCGGGGCATCGCATTTCGCACTCTAGGGCTGGCCACGCAATAAATCACTCTTCATTTCGCACACTCTCACACCGGTCTGACCGACGCGAGCAAGTGAAATGAAGAGAGAAAATTTCATTTTTTCTTCTTCTTTATTTTCTGAAGAGAGAGTTTGTGTGAAACGAAGATACCGTGATGTCCCAATTCGAGCGCTAATGCGGGTTTCAGTGTCAAAAAAGCTGAGGGGTCAGTCTCTTCACTTTGTGCACTCTCACGACCGGGGTGAAGAGAGAGTGTGTAAAATGAGGAGAGTACGATCTCACATTTCGCACTCTACTCACCAGTTTGACTTCCGCTCCCTCAAGATTCGTGCCGGACGACAGGAGACGAGTGAAGTGAGAATGTACAGACGGAAACTGCAAACAAAGTCCATTATGAAATGCATTCGTTCCCGTATCGATCGTTTCCCCCATCCCGCCCTCACAATCGTTCATCAAACAATACCATTGAGCCGCTCGTTCATCTCTCCTACCCCACTTTATAGACAATTATAGCGTTCGGACGCTTTCATTTGCATCATACCTTATCTCCTTGATCCATTCTTCGTCTTCGACCGCACTCTCAAAGTTGATCTCCTCACACAGCTCACTAGCTAGTCCTGCAAAAGAATATTCACGAATCGATTGAGGATAAATGAGAATAAATGATGATCACGATGGAAAAAAAAACATGATGGGCAAATTTCTTCGGGGAATTTCTTTTTTTTTTCATCAAAGTGAAATGAATGGAAGAAAATGTGAAAAGTGGGCATTTCAAAAACCGAAAACGCAAATATTGTCATGTGCGCACATCTATAATTTTTTAAATGTGGTAACGAAAATGACCGTCTCAACGAGCTGCATCTTTTGAGCCTAGTATCAAAATTCTCATTTTTCTTGAATTTATGAAGTAAAATATTGCATGACCAAACGAAGATACGCATGTGAAAACAATTTCATGACATCGAGAATAGGGCGATTTTGGATTTCACCAAGTTTGGAGGGAGTCGAACAATGAGTTCCAAAGAAAATAGCAAATAAGAGAGAATATCTGAGTCGATTGAGATTCTCTCAACAGGGGCCGTACAAGCAAAACCTAACCTATGCTGAAAAGTTGCTCCTAGGGTAAACATTGGCCGTAGAGACCGAAAATGGACATAAGAAGTTTCACAGATCAAACCCGGCTGAGATATGTTTCACCACATGTCCAAAAGTGAAATTTTCAACTTTGACAGAACGCATCCAAACCCCCTACATAGCTATATATTATGAAAGCTCTCTCTAAAATAAACATTTTTCATATTATGACCAAGTGGCTAGCTCCTCTGTGAAATAAGTTTTTATTTTTTTAACAAATAATTTTTAAAAATCAGTATCACGGCGTATTCGGCGGCACTTTTAACTGTGTCCATTCGATTGCGCGTTGAAAATTACCCCCGTGCGCACGAAATTGGCAAGATTCATTTTATGCGACCTGATCAAATCATTAGGTGAACAAACCCGACTGCTCAAAAACGAGGCGATTTTCAACAAAATAATTTATTTTGAATGTATACAAAGCTCGCACAGCGAAATATTTCGTAGAGTCACTAGAATACATAAGATGAAGAAATTAAAATTAACTCTGCTCAATTTGGAGGAAATTTTTTTGGAGCTCAAACCACGTACCCCGGGTCATGGTGAAATTTGCAGAATTTTTTTTCGACTGATTCCCTGTTTAGAGTATTATATGTGACCATGTATGCTGTAGAAATAATATATGCCACGATTTGGTATTAGATGCCCAACGGAAGAGACAAAAAATGAAAAACAGTTTCCGGGTTTTGGACCATGACCCGGGGTACGTTGTTTGAGCTGAAAAAAAAATTCCTCCACATTGAGCAGAGTTAATTTTAATTTCTTCACCTTATGTATTCTAGTGACTCTACGAAATATTTCGCTGGGCGAGCTTTGTATACATTCAAAATAAATTATTTTGTTGAAAATCGCCTCGTTTTTGAGCAGTCGGGTTTGTTCACCTAATGATTTGATCAAGTCGCATAAAATGAATCTTGCTAATTTTGTGCGCACGGGGGTAATTTTCAACGCGCAATCGAATGGACACAGTTAAAAGTGCCGCCGAGTACGCAGTGATACTGATTTTTAAAAATTATTTATTAAAAAAATAAAAACATATCTCAGCCGGGTTTGATCTATGAAACTTCTTATGTCCATTTTCGGTCTCTACGGCCAATGTTTACCATAGGAGCAACTTTTCAGCATAGGTTAGGTTTTGCTTGTACGGCCGTATCTCAATCGACTCAGATAGTCTCTCATAAAACTATATATTTAAGGATTCTAGCCTGAGGCAACCAGTTGATTTCATGCAAAATGAAGTATTCCATCATGATCAGCACCCCCGAGAACCTTTGTGTAATACATTTGAGTAGTCGTTACAAAATCACTGTACAACTCATTGTTCGACTCTTAGGCAACCGGCCTCATATCGCCACATCCGAGCAGACGCTCAAATCAAATAAGAACATCTCGGTACGGGCTTCTACATATAGTATTATTTTGCAACAATTGATCAATCAATTAATTTATCATATCAGGCGGTAATCGCTCAGATGAGGATGGGTCGGTAGTCTTCATAAGTTACATTCCACCAGTTCGCGCCGATTGCTCTCCTTAGGTCATCTCTCCATTTTGCTCTTGGCTGGCCTGGGGGGCGAGTTCTGCTGTAGAGAGTCCACACGGTAGTCGCTCTGCACCATTTCTCCGTATCCATACTCCTCACTTTCAATGCCCATTGAGCTTTCCGTTTGAGACTCTCCTCTACTCAATCTTTCAATTTGGTGATTTCCCGAAGTCGTTCATTTCTCCAGCGATCTCTCAATGTCACTCCAATCATCTTCCGCTCAGCGAAAAACATACAGTTGCGACAACATGCGACAATTGTAAGAGCGAAACAAATATTCCTGAGGATGATTTTACTAGTTTCAAGGTCAAACTCATCTGAAAAACCTCTACTCTTCCAGAATAGTTAATCACAATTTACGTCTTGGAGAGGTCTGCCACTCTCGAACCGACCGAACAAAATCGATATCAACGCATGTGAAGATTTGGCTAATTTTTGGATCACAGTTTGCTATTACGAAAGTTATCCCAATTTCTATAAAATCGACAGCCCCGCACCGGAACATAAGCCAGGAATGAGTTTATTAGTTGTAGTTTGCAGTAGGAGTGATTCTCTATCTAGCTAAAAAGAACGGGTTTTTCTATCTTCAATTTTTTTCGAGTTATGAGTTTTCGAACACGCCCATAGTTCATATTGTTCTCCGTGTCATCAGGTTTGTTTGTGTTTCACGCAATTGCGAATTTGTTTATCCATATTCTATTGACGGCATTCGTTATTTTCGCGTTTTTTTTTCAGCCAAATTAGAAAACAATAAAAATTTGTACCTTCCAAGAATTCTCAAAGTGTCTGAGTTAATCGCAATTTTTCCCTTATGAGAGGAACCGCGAGAAACTCGAGCATGGCTGGGACGTAGAATTTTATGATTTTCAATTTGGCTGAAAATATGGCCTAAGGTATTTCAAACCTTTCTCTATCGAATGGCGTTTTCAGAATTTCGATAAAAATTTCGCAATCGCGTGAAACACAAACAAACCTGGTGACTCAGCGGAAAAAAATAGAGAGTGGCATGTTTGAAAAATCATAACATACTTCAAAATGATGATAGCGACTCGTTCTTTTGTAGGTTAGATAGGGCATCACTCCGACTACAAACTACAGCTATTGAACTCATTCCTGGCTGATGCAGCGGTGCGGGGCGGTCGGTTTTGTAAAAATCTATTTATTTTTCTTAAAACTAAAAAGGCAATGGGTTTTGTTGCTTTTTATTATAGTCACTGTGTGTACTATTTAAAACCAAGAAATGGGCCAAATCCGTACAGAACTTTTAAAGACGCCCACCATTTCGTGCGACAAGCCAATGGCATCTCATGGTCAAATTGTTGGAATCATCCAAGCTAGTGATAAAAATGATCGTAAATGAGCTAAAAACAATATTCCTATTAGTTTTGAGACGATTCTTTTTCGAGATCTTTGATGAAAAAAAATTTCGATCGAAATTTTTTGAAATTTTTTTCCTAAAAAAAAAAAAAAAAAAAAAACAAACCACGTACCCCGGGTCATGGTGAAATTTGCAGAATTTTTTTTCGACTGATTCCCTGTTTAGAGTATTATATGTGACCATGTATGCTGTAGAAATAATATATGCCACGATTTGGTATTAGATGCCCAACGGAAGAGACAAAAAATGAAAAACAGTTTCCGGGTTTTGGACCATGACCCGGGGTACGTTGTTTGAGCTCCAAAAAAATTTCCTCCAAATTGAGCAGAGTTAATTTTAATTTCTTCATCTTATGTATTCTAGTGACTCTACGAAATATTTCGCTGTGCGAGCTTTGTATACATTCAAAATAAATTATTTTGTTGAAAATCGCCTCGTTTTTGAGCAGTCGGGTTTGTTCACCTAATGATTTGATCAGGTCGCATAAAATGAATCTTGCCAATTTCGTGCGCACGGGGGTAATTTTCAACGCGCAATCGAATGGACACAGTTAAAAGTGCCGCCGAATACGCCGTGATACTGATTTTTAAAAATTATTTGTTAAAAAAATAAAAACTTATTTCACAGAGGAGCTAGCCACTTGGTCATAATATGAAAAATGTTTATTTTAGAGAGAGCTTTCATAATATATAGCTATGTAGGGGGTTTGGATGCGTTCTGTCAAAGTTGAAAATTTCACTTTTGGACATGTGGTGAAACATATCTCAGCCGGGTTTGATCTGTGAAACTTCTTATGTCCATTTTCGGTCTCTACGGCCAATGTTTACCCTAGGAGCAACTTTTCAGCATAGGTTAGGTTTTGCTTGTACGGCCCCTGTTGAGAGAATCTCAATCGACTCAGATATTCTCTCTTATTTGCTATTTTCTTTGGAACTCATTGTTCGACTCCTTCCAAACTTGGTGAAATCCAAAATCGCCCTATTCTCGATGTCATGAAATTGTTTTCACATGCGTATCTTCGTTTGGTCATGCAATATTTTACTTCATAAATTCAAGAAAAATGAGAATTTTGATACTAGGCTCAAAAGATGCAGCTCGTTGAGACGGTCATTTTCGTTACCACATTTAAAAAATTATAGATGTGCGCACATGACAATATTTGCGTTTTCGGTTTTTGAAATGCCCACTTTTCACATTTTCTTCCATTCATTTCACTTTGATGAAAAAAAAAAGAAATTCCCCGAAGAAATTTGCCCATCATGTTTTTTTTTCCATCGTGATCATCATTTATTCTCATTTATCCTCAATCGATTCGTGAATATTCTTTTGCAGGACTAGCTAGTGAGCTGTGTGAGGAGATCAACTTTGAGAGTGCGGTCGAAGACGAAGAATGGATCAAGGAGATAAGGTATGATGCAAATGAAAGCGTCCGAACGCTATAATTGTCTATAAAGTGGGGTAGGAGAGATGAACGAGCGGCTCAATGGTATTGTTTGATGAACGATTGTGAGGGCGGGATGGGGGAAACGATCGATACGGGAACGAATGCATTTCATAATGGACTTTGTTTGCAGTTTCCGTCTGTACATTCTCACTTCACTCGTCTCCTGTCGTCCGGCACGAATCTTGAGGGAGCGGAAGTCAAACTGGTGAGTAGAGTGCGAAATGTGAGATCGTACTCTCCTCATTTTACACACTCTCTCTTCACCCCGGTCGTGAGAGTGCACAAAGTGAAGAGACTGACCCCTCAGCTTTTTTGACACTGAAACCCGCATTAGCGCTCGAATTGGGACATCACGGTATCTTCGTTTCACACAAACTCTCTCTTCAGAAAATAAAGAAGAAGAAAAAATGAAATTTTCTCTCTTCATTTCACTTGCTCGCGTCGGTCAGACCGGTGTGAGAGTGTGCGAAATGAAGAGTGATTTATTGCGTGGCCAGCCCTAGAGTGCGAAATGCGATGCCCCGGTCTCTTCATTTCGCGCACTCACTCGACCGGTCGATTGATGAGAGAGCGTGTGAAATGAAGAGACAGTGGTCTCACATTTCGCACTTTAGCTATTTTACAGACGGGCGAGAGACACGTGCGGCACTCGATTTCCAACCCGATGAATATCGCAATCGATCGTCGGGAATTCGCCGACTACCATTGGTATCACATGATTCCAAACCGACAGATAGGGATCAGGGTGAGAGAGCGTGCAAAAATGAGAGAGTCCCTCTCGATTTCGCACGCTCTCTCACTCCAAAGCCTCTTCTGTAAAGTTGACCGGCCTGTGGAATGATGTGGTATGCGACTGGTTGTTTTGTATCAATCGTTCAATCAATCGATCAATTTATCACATTAGGCGATAATCGCTGAGAGGAGGATGGTAGTCTTCATAGGTTGCATATCATTGACTGATTGTTTGTTTTCACATCATTCCACAGGCCGGTCAACCTTACAGAATGGGCTTTGGAGTGAGAGAACGTGTGAAATGGAGAGGGACTCTCTCACTTTCGCACACTCTCTCGCTCTAACCCTGTTATGTGGATTTGGAATCATGTGTTTTGTATGGTAGATAGTTATCTAAAATTTCACAATTGTTGATTTCATAGCTGGTCCCTTTAACAAAAATACGATTATCAAAAGTAACGCGTTCCCGTCTGCTCCAAATGCGAGAAAGTGAGAAACGCTCAAGAACTTTCGTACCATTTTATTAATGTATTCTTATTAGTATTATTATTTCTCTTGTTTTCAGTGTCTCTCAGCGAGTCATCGTCAGTGGGAAGGAGGGGTACGTGGTGCTGCTGCTGAGTCCAGAGAGGATTACGAATGAGGAGGTACGGTAGCTTACTATCGATAAATGAAAAAAAAATTCAGGAGCGGGGGGGATTCCTATGAGTAGGAGGGGATAGACGAATTTGGGAATAGGAGGACAACACTGTCGTAGTGTATTTGTGTAAAGATTCTGACCTTTTACGCTTCGTGTTTCGCTTTGTTCTCGTAAATATTTCATTCCACAAGCCGGTAAACCGCCCAGAAATGGGCTTGGGGTGAGACAGCGTGTAAATCGAGAGGGGCTCTCTCACTTTTGCACGCTCTCTCACCATGATCACCCTTTGTGATGATATGTGTTGCCACTGTCTGTTGGAATAAACGTAAAGAAGGACATGCGAGGCAAGGACAAGTTTGAGTACGTCGTTAAGAACAGCTCCGATCGCATCATGTTCATACGGTCAATGTGCGATGGACTGAGTAATGATCAGAGACTCTCCTCGTTCTACATGCTCTCTCATCGATCAGACAGCGCGAGAGAGCATGCAGAATTGAGAGAGTCAGACCATTACTCGATAGACTATTGCAATCTGAAACCTGAGTGCACCGGGCTCACATCATTCCACATGCCTTCAGAAAGGAGTTTATGTAATATATCGTGGATAAACAGGGAGCGACTTTCGTAATTTGCCTACTTTCTCGCCTCAAACCGTTTATGTAGCTGTGGAATTATGTGGGCTGTGAGCCTTGCCATGAAATTATTACAGTAATCAGTAAATTGAAAGTACACAAACAATTGTTAATTTCAGAGTGAATTCGTCGACGACTTCTCGTCATGCTAATGAAGAATGGAGATTGGAGCCGCGATCGGAGAAGACCCTCAAGGTTCAAGGTTCCACATTCCTCATCTTACACACAGCATCCAATTGGCACCATGCCAAGAGGTTCTCTCGTTGTCTGAACCTCTCGTTTGGCGCGCTCTCTCGCCATCTCTCTCTTCTCTAGCTCGTTCTCGCCGACTCTGTTTCGAATGTTGTGCTACACATCACTCCGGACTTACAGAAAGCGGGAGAGCGCGTGCGAAATCGAGAGGGGCTCTCTCACTTTCGCACACTCTCTTTCTTTTGCCCGGCCCCCGATCTATATTTTTGGAGTCAAGTGTTAGTGTCTCGTGGAAATGCCATAGATTTAAATCCTTGTTAGAAGGAGAACGGACTGGAAAACTGAGAGTGTTTTATCTTCCATCTCAATAAGTATCATTGTCTCTGATGGTTTTTGATCTGTTTTTCTTGCACACCACTAGTGCTCTTTCAAATTCCCACATTGTCTCGCTCTCCGTGTATTCTACCCTATTGGTGAGAACCTTGTGGAAAGTGAAAGATTGTGAGAATTTGAGAGAAACACTGGTATTTAGTACGTGTGGTGGGCAAAAATTAGAGTGAATATTATAAATTCACAAACACTCTTCTAAAATAATAAAACGTTCCGCACCTAAACAACAGATATTGCTGTGAGAGAGCATGAGAAAGCGAGAGATACATCGAGCTATAGAAAGAGAGTGCACACACCAGTAGTCTATTTCATGAACGTACGATTTTAATATTGTAACAATTCCTTGAGGTCGATCATTACAAGCTGAACTGGCAGCTATCGGGACCAGATGAGATGGTTTCCCTGTCTTGGAGGTTAGAGAAGAGTGAAAAGAAGGAGAAGAAGCAGGGAGAGATGGTATTACAGTTAAAGAGACAGCTATAGGGATACGGTAATAGGAGTACGGTAGCCGATGAGATGTCGATATGCTTGTTAGATAAGACATAGTTTTCTTGTTCCATGATTTATACATATTGATGCTCTTTTTTTACTGTTTATTTAATTTTTTACGCAATATTTTATAGCTAAATTAGTGTAATTGTTCTGTTTCAATTGATTCGCAAGTGTTTTGTATACAAATTTGTATGCTTTTTTGTCTTGTTTTAGGTGCAAATTTTCGTCGACCCCGCCGACGAAGTTATCCCGGAAATAACATCTGAAATATAATGAAAACTAAGCGCAACTATTGGAATCACTTAGGTAAGTTTCCAATTTGAGAGACATTTTTTTTCCAAAAGAGAAGTGGAGACATTAGCTCTACTACTTTCATAAATTAAATTGCTTGCGTATATAAAAAATATTTCAGTTCAGTAAATCGCGCATAATCTCCGTAGAGGACACTAAAAGACACTAAAACACTAAAAGTAACTCTAAAAGATAGCAAATATTTTCCTGACCGCGGCCGTCTTTTAGATATCGTACGTACTGAAAATATCGGAACGTTTACCGCAATGTGATCAAAATGTTCAGAATTTGCATCTTTGCGAGTACACATTATCATGACTTGTGTTTATGCTAATTCGATTAATCCGCATCGATTTGCCGGAATTTACCCGGTGATGCCCGGTGAAATGTGTAACAGAAAGCGACAAATTCGATTGCAAAAAAGGAACAGAACCGGCAATTACTGGCATTTCCCGGCTGTATACGGTAATGATGACAATTCGCTAACTTAGTCGGTTATCGCATCGAATTTTCTCCTTTGTTTTAGACATTTCACCGGGCATGTCCGGGTAGTTTCCGGTAAATCGAGGTGGACAAAAAATATGAACCTACTCACGAGTCGCAAATAATTTTCATCGCAAAGTTACAAAAATTGAACATTTTGATCACGTTCCGGTAAACGTTCCAATATTTTCAGTACGTACGATACACGCCGGCTTTTAGTCTACCCCTCCCAATTTAAAAATATTTCCTTCGCGCGGTTTTGAGAGCGATTCAAAAATGGGAAGGTTCCTTAACGTTTTTAAATGATTTTTTGTTTATTTGCTTTATTTATTGTTTTATTTTCAATTAATCTTTATCAAACCACTCGCTCAGGGTCATGGCTGACCTGCAGGTGTCGAGTGCACACGTCTCGCAGGCGCAGCCCGCGCTCTATGTCAGTTTACCTCACTCAATTTACACTTGTTAACAAACAAGCTTGTTTTCTTACCAATTCCTCTTTAGCTCGGCGAGTTTCGCGTCCGGTTAGTTGACAACCGCGCCCTCCAATCGTCGGGAAGGACTCGCTCTTCGATCTGCAACGAATCGCAGTCGTTGACTACCCCGACAACGAGGTGAATTGCATTCTTCAATTTTCACAACAACGAAGCAACAGAATGTGTTCCTATACTCCGTGCTCGTGGGGTATAGCGACGTCAGGCAGGGGTACATCAACTTCAGCTAGAGGACAGATTTCAGTCCGAAAGCAGCGATACTTCGGCTCTGCAGAGCTACTTTCTAGCTGAAGTATTCCTGCCTGACGTGGCGATACCCCACGAGCATTGAGTAGTGAGAAAGTGCACAGCTAGCTTAAAGAAGAAAGCTATATAGGGCACTAGTCCTACTTGCTTGTACACATATTTTTTTGTAAATTTTCTTATCAATTTTGAGAGTACAGTGAGCGACTACGATGCACATTTCGAAAATGAGACATTATATTTTGTAGAAAGTCGTCAACGAAGAGATGGACGAGGACAAGGAGAATGCACTGAATCCGAGCGATGCGGTTCGTGACTACATTTCTATTTGTTGAAGCACGTCGTATGCACCAATGAGAGTAATTGTGTGAGATTCGCCCGCTAGTTTAAGCAATTTCTTTGCAGAACTCGCAGCCCGCCGGTGGTTCTCCTCTCAAATTCGAGTTCCTCACGCTGGACAAACTGAGAGACGCCGACTCTGACCTCATGAATATCAAGGTAATAATGCGAGATTGCATCGATTAATGAATCCTGCAGTAGTCATGTATTGCTGTCTTGATGTCATAGTGAACATTAGAGAGATAACTCCAATGATGCCTAAATTCAGGTCTCGATTCGTACCATCACTGAGAACACCTTCTCTATCAATCCGATCCCGGTTGAACGGGCATTCAAGTTGCGACAGAGGTAAGATTGTTTCTGATCACACACGCTGCTCGTTTAAATATAAGCTACATATTCCATGCAGTGGAGTCGTTATAGGTGTAAAGATCCCTTGTTACATCAGTCTGACCTTTCCGCACATTCGCACGATTTTATCGCAATTAGAATGCAGGGTAAAGGAAAATTTTTGCTCGATTCTATTGAATATTTATATAACTTTGTTTGTAGTTGATCATCTCGTGTTTTCAGTCTGTATGACTACGATGAGCGACTGCTCGACGCCTCTCTTCCTCCCACCACTCCCATCTTCTTTGCTTGCAATGCAACAGACGAGGTTAATGAAAATATCAAACTAAGACGGAACTTCTGGGGATTGTGCGTATTTTGGAGGGTAGAGGCTCAGGGAAAGCGGAAAAAACACGAATATTTCAGAGTAGCAAATCGGGTAGATAGTTTGGCATATTTCCAAGACTCGGACCCCCTTTTTCGGGAACAAATCCTAAAAAAAACAATCAGCTAGATTACCGGTTTTTTTGTTGAAGCGGATCCACCAATGTTCGCATATTCAGAGATAAAATAGATATCGTTCGCTTAAAGGCACCATGTGTCCACAGCCGTTGGGAAACCTTTTTTGAGCTTTTATCTTACCAAATGTTCATATATTGTTATATAGAGTACATTTCAGTGATAATTGGAATTATCCTGACTTTCGAAGGCTTCAAATACATGGCGCGTTTTTTGGCGGGAAAATCAGGGATTTCAGACACATTTTGCATTTCCATTAAAAAAAATAGTTCTGACTAAATATTGATGTCAAATATAGCAAATTCGCTTAATGTGGTTTCTATGAATAGGATGATCTATATTTGGAGCGAGTATTATCGCCCTCCTTTGCGTACACATGGCGCACTGCGTAACGTTAGACAACGGTAACATTTTATCTATGCGCATATTTAGCGCTAGCTCACGCTGGTTTTCCGTAGTTGTTGTTGGATTTATTACTGTTTCACAGGTCACTTCTAAAAATATGAAATATTTATTCCGCTGAGCTTTCAGTCCGGAAAGTGATTCGAAAAGACTTTGCCTATTGCTCGTATGTGTACATGCACATCAAAATATAAACTGGCTGCTTTCAGATGCGGACTATCTACGTCGGAATTCAGAAGACACTCGCTGTGTGTCGTCTATTCAACACTGAATGCACTGGTGAGAAGAAGGGAAGAAATAAATACTTGGAAGAAGAATCTCTAGCTTGCATTGTACGACACGTATTATTTACTCATGTTTGTTATGGTATTTATCGAAAGCAATCAAAATATTTGTTCCAGTATAATTCCTCGAGTTTCGCCTGGCCATTTTATGTTTCACTTGTTATTCATTGTTAGGTGCTCTGGACGCGGAGGGTCGTGAGTCGATCTACGACCAGCTCGATCGATTCGCAGCCATCGGAGAGAAGCAGTGCAGCACGCGCATGCAGATTGAGGTTGGTTATTTATCGTCGTTTCGAGAAGCTTGTGCGAAAAGAAGATTTTGCCATTTTCCTACCTGTTTATTAAAACCAGTTTCCATCAACCTCCGTTATAGACATGACAAGTTTCTATTTTTTTTCTGACCAGCTAACAAACCGGTTGAAAATTTTGTAAAATGAACGATTTTGCAGATTCTGCGCCCTCGGACTCACAAGAAAGAAGAGGAGATGATAGAGACAGTGGATGCAATCTCAACACTCACTGTCGAATATCCTAGCAATGAGTACGATATTGCAAGTAAGTAAAGGGAAAATAGCTTTCAACGAATCGTTTGGTAAAGTGTACTCTATCGAGGAGTATATCTCAATGATTTGACTAAGTTGCAGAAGGATGCAACTGCTGTTCAGTGCAGGATTATGGTAACTATATGAATTTATGATGCGTCAGGCATGCCGCCGTCTACTATGCACGCAACACTCGCATTCTATCCTGGATGGTGCGACTCACGAGTTGAATACGACGGCATGACGAGAGATCTGCAGCTAATGATGGTACGGTAGGGAAATGGGAGGGATACGGTAGATGGAGGAAGATACTCCTTGAGAACTTGGAAATAAAAATACTGGAATTCTGGTAATCGTTGATTTTATGAAGAAGAGGTGAAACATGGATTCGTCATGAGTTCATACTACAATCCATCAGACTGTATCAGGGTTGTTTCTCTTGCAGACGATGGCGTCTGCACTGCATACCAACACACCCTTCGACTGGGCTCATGTGGGAGAGGCGAAGAAGTAAGGAGTTTGTATTTAAATTAAATAATTCAAATTAAAAATCTGATTAATTATTCATAATTTGCAGGACAGATTGTGAGATTCAGGCAGAGGTGCGGGCGTTGATTTCTGATACGAACAAGCAAGTGATTACTGACGAGAGCAAGAGGTACGGTGGGAAGGGGATTATCGATTGATATGGATATAAAGGGGAGATGGAATATCTACAATTATCGATTTTCATTTTGCAGATATATTGACTTCACTGAGCGTCTCTGGGACATTCTCAGAGAGTGTAGATCGAACGAGCTGCTGGTCAAGTAAGTTTGTTTATTTATCTTATATATACATTCAAAAATGTGCGAACAATTATTTGTTCAGGTGCCTACAGATCATTTTCTCTGCCCTACGCAGCAACTCGATCAGCACCATTGTAAGTTTTATTATACAATCAATACTGAACTGATGGTAGTAGTGATGTGTCATTCTGTGCTTCAACAGTTATTTAAAAACATGGATAAATTGCAGCTGCACGATGACAACTACTCCAATTTGGCCTCCCTCATTCGAGACTCGTGCAGAGGTGAATATCGCGTTTCCTTGTACTCTGGTTTGTTTTCTACCACTGGTGTTCCAGGTCCTGATCTGTGAGAATCACTGGAATCCCAGTGGGAAAAATATCAGAGTAGTTCCTTATCTCACTCTCATTCTCATATCTTTTCCCACTCAGGCCGTCCACTTCATGTTCCCCGTCTGGAGGGACTTACACCCATTGAGTTGCTGCTTGAAATTGCAGTTGAGAGATTTAGAAGGTGAGCAGACGATATTGTGTCATCCTTACGCAATCAGTGAAATAAATGAGGAGGCGGATATTGGTCGGATATGCTCGCACTGTGTCTTGGTTTTTAGTGCTGTTCATGTTGACCCGTGATGTTTCCCCTCACATCATTCCACAGGCCGGTCAACCTTCCAGAAAGGCCTTTGGAGTGAGAGAGCGTGTGAAATCGAGAGGGACTCTCTCACTGTTGTACACTCTCTCGCTCTAACCCTGGTCTGTAGGTTTGGAATCATGTGCCCTGGTGTCCATAGTGAGACAGTCTATATTCCAATCTGTAATTGTCTGACATTTGAAGGGACACAATCACCGAATTCGTCAAACGATCTTTCGTTGCATCAGAAGGAGATATTAGAGAGATGCTCAAGAATTCGGTCGAGAGAGTAAGGAACAGCGAGTGGGCACAGGGAGCACTCAGTCAGGTACGGTAGGGGGGAGGGGTGTTGTTTTTTTAAAAATAATTTTTCCCGAATTTTCATTACTTCAAATATCGGCTTGTAGTTTTTTTTCTAAAAGAAGTAGAATTAAACAAATATCGAAAATGAAATAAAATATTGAATAATTGCAGGCAGTAGAAGACACTCGTGCCCTCATTCCCATCCATCTCGGACTGCAAACTGTTGCTCATTTGGAGAGAAGAGTGGAACTGGCAAGAGGAAACAGTCTGGCTAAGACGACCAAGTGAGTACGGTAGGAAGGGATGAGGGATACGGTAGTAGTAGAATTAAGTGAATTACTGTAATAATTGTAAATCATCGAGGGATGTGATCTCTCGCTACACGACGAAGGAAATCACCAACTTCCACGATGTTCACTATGAGATGCGTGTGCCGCTCATTCAAATCAAGCCGGAAGTCATGTCGAGGTACGGTTATTGATTCGTTTATGCATGACGATTAGTTTACCTTTGAAATGTATTCTGCAAAATACATGAAATGGGATTAATTCAAACTGATTCCATGTGATGGATATGTAATAAAACTTTAGGCCGATCAAAACTGAAATGATTCGCGTTGTATTTTTGTTCTATTGACATAGAACGGACAGTGTACTCGCTCAAGACAAACCTGTTGTATTCTTTTCTGTCTAATTATCAACAATGCCTTTCCATTGTAGTCTGAAACCGTCGTTCTTCTCCACTGAGATTGTCTACTCGTGCAAGGGAGCGGAGAGAGCGAGAGCTCATCTCTTCCTCGCAAGAACCCCGCCACTCAGGATACTCGAGGGTACGGTACCTTGTATTTATCGATCGATTGAAGGCTTAAACCGAAATCGGCTAGGTTTTACGGATAAAAGCGAGAGCAGCTTCTGTTGCTGGCTACAACCTAGCTGATGTACTCAGTGATTACTATAATTCCATTCAATTTTCCTTTCGTTCAGGTGTCCTTGCGAACATTGAGGATCAGGAGGATCGATATGTGGCCACCGTAACTAAGTGTTCAACGTATCCCGCGAAGAAGCGCGTCAAGGCCGGCCGATCGGATGCCTGAATTATCAATGATCAGATACTGTAGCGTATGGATATTGAATGATGTTCATGAGATTGTGTTACCATTTTTAGAATGTTTCCCTTTTTTCCTTCTCGTCAGAATATTCATAGTAGTGAGAATACGTGCACAAATTACAACGCAATCATACCAGTACTATGAGTATTCTGACGAGAAGGAATAAAAAAAAGAAAAATTCTATAAATGATAACGCAACATCGTGAACATCATTCAATGCCCGTACACTACCGTATAATATCATTGATGATTCACGGCCTGAATCATCAATGATATTATACGGTAGAGTACGGGTATGGAATGATGTTCAAGATGTTGCGTTATCATTTATAGAATTTTTCTTTTTTTATTCCTTCTCGTCAGAATACTCATAGTACTGGTATGATTGCGTTGTAATTTGTGCACGTATTCTCCTAATTGTACACGTACTGCCATTTCCCCTTCGAATATTGATCTTGTATGATCTATCTGTTTTATCCGGTTCGAATTAGAGTGTAAATCCGATGAAGTAATTTTGTAGCAAGAAGTATTTTTATATTTGATTATATGTGACAGGTCAATGACCTTCGTTGAATATCGAAATCTGTATGAAAATATAATGTCTGATAGAGAGGCTGTAGCGGTAAGCATTGCCTCTTAGAGATTATTGATTTTCCCGGTTTCAGGTTAATGAATAGACGGGATCGGTTGAACGAAGACCAGTGCCAGTTCTTTGGCTTCTCTCCTATGGCACTGGGAGATGAAAGTAGGTGAAAGTTATGTTCTCTATTGGGCGGAAAACTCTTGGAAACGGTGCTTGATGGAAATCGTTGGTCCCCCGGTCCTAAAAAATGGGGAATCTTTCTGAAAACTTTTCGAGTTTATTAAACTAGATGTTTTAACTCGATTTTCTGAAAAAAATTGTTATTAGCAATTTGTTGTAACATCGGGCACCGATATTTCCGAGATCTGCAAAATTTTTCGCCTAGTCCTGGTTGTGTCTATGATGTAGTATCAGATGCCTGGATTACGGTAGTTCGACATGTCACAGTTCAGCATTCGATAACATCGATGGCTTTCTGTAGATGATTGCCTTTGTAGTCTTCAATGAGATCATCTCATCATGGGAGGCACAAGTGGACGCCCTGTTGGAGACACCGCAGTGGAGCAAAATGAAAGGAAACAAGGAAGCAAGGGTGAGGAGGGGGATTACAGTATTATACTGTAGGATATGCACTACTGTAACACGAGTGGATGAGGTATTACGGTTAATTACTTAATTGACGTCGTCAATATGTTTAATTCAGGCCTCGCTGATCAATCTCCTCTTCGCGAAGGGCGGTGATAATTCTCTAGGTGCAATGTGCGACCAGATTGCAGTGAGATGTTCGATTTTCTTAAATAACTGTCGGTGGTTTACTAAAATATGCAAATTGATTATTATTACTACGTTTATTTTCAGGAGTACGCTCATCTCGAAGTGTTCAAGATCCCGGAGAATGTGGTGCTGCCTGGCACGGAGCCTCTCCAGCAGTTGGGAAGGTTATTTAATTTAAAAAAAATGATATTTAAATTATTGATTTAATTATACTTAATTTATTTTTTATAAAAATCAATATAAGGTCTTTTTTATTTTTGTTTTGTTTAATAATCGTTTATCGAGAGGATGTTCGGGTTCACAGAGAAATCGTATGGGACCTTTGACGACGTCCAGAAAGTTACTATTCGCTCGCATCCGGTTATCATCGTTAGTTCTTTTCGTTTATTATACGCTGTAGTCCCGTATCTTCGGTTAATTTTCTTCTTAAGAGCGAGTCATCTTCATAGGTCAAAAGGGTGCGTTGGGAAAAGTCGAAAATGTGGGTTCGGTTTTTTTTAAAAAATGGGCATGAAACACCGAAAATGTGAGTTGGTTTTTCTATTTTTTCTCAAAATCCTAAAATGTGGGTTGGATTTTCAAAAAAATTGGCTTTAAAAATGCGAAAATGTGGGTTGGCTTCGTCGTTTTTAACGTACCTTGTAACCTATGGTCATCTTGATCCGAAAATTCGGGTTGGGTTTGTCAAAAATGGGCATGGATAACCGAAAATGCGGGTTGGATTTGACAAAAATGGGTATGAAAAACCGAAAATGCGGGTTGGGTTTTCATTTTTTTTCTCCAAAAATTCTTAAAATGCGGGTTTGCTTCGTCGTTTTTACGTACCTTTCGATCTATGATGGTCTCGATTTTCGAATAGGAAATGGCGAGGGGTCCAGCCGTGAGATTCTCGTGCGAAACAGGGATCTTCGAGTAGAGCTTGAGCCAGAGACTGGCCCAGAGTCCTCCAAAGTCATCGATCTATATTCTCTACTCATCTATTCTACTTTATATTTATTTAAACTTAAATTTAAGTTTTATTGTAACGTTGCAATTATTATTCTAATATTTGCAGAAAGGATCCGGATGCACTGCGACGCCAGGTGCAGGCAGCGGAGAAGAGAGTGGAAGAGGTGAGTAGAGGCGTGGTGTGGGAGATGGTATCGGGGTGAACAAGAGATGGACGAGCAATTGGAAGAGTCGTCCGAGCACACGAGCAATACGAAACGCCGTCTCTTTTCAGGCGAGGAAGCGCTCGGCGTTGCTGAAGCACGAGAACAAGGATGTTGAGGAGAAGCTTGAGGTGGGTTACTGTAGCCTGCTAGTAGGGGGAGACTGTATCACCACAGTTAGTTTTGACAAGTAGCCGCTTCAAAGTGTGTGCATAAGTGTACTTTTTGCGTTAATTTCTGTTAAATCCATATTTTCAAGCGGAAGAAAACTAAATAGCCTAAAAAGTGGTTTGTCAGTCGCATATGGGCCTGGTTCTCCATAATGTTTTGTCGAATGAGTTTGTGTTTTTTAAGATGTATTAACAGGTTATGCGTGAGGTGGCTCGCAAGCTGGGAGTCGTTGTGAAGAGTGACGCGACTGCTGGAGATACCTCTATGAGGACTCCCGTATCGACGATGGAAGGCATCGAACAGGTAAGATCATAACTTATTTAAAAAAAATACTCTTATGCACTAAATGAAGTATGCGTAGGGATGGTAAAATGCTACAAGAACATTTGTGTGCTTGATTGCGTTTGTGCACTTGGTTGGTGAGTGTTTCAATTATCTAATTTTACGTACACAATAATTTATACTAGGTGAAGATATTGCGTAATAACAGACACTATCTGACAGGATCGAAATTGGTCCGTACTAGCGAAAATTAAACTATGCTGAAAAGTTGTCCTAGGGGTAACCTTCATGCGTAGAGTCCGAAAATCAAACCTACATTGGGATCAGCTCAAACCCGGCTGAGATATTTTTCAAAATTTATCAAAAAATCAAAATTTCAATTTTTGTCAGATTAGCCTGAAACGGTTTCTAAGCTATATTTTCGGAAAGCTGGTCACCAGATAAGTATTTCTTGTTTCTTGTTGTCAACATGCCGATAGCTCATAGTTACAAAACGATTTTCATCGATCAAAAAATAAAATTTTGATTATAAAAAAATCTTCGCCATAACTCCCGACTTTTTATTGCATATATAAATTCTCTGTGCAAAACTACACTTGGTGGTCTACTTTGCTAAATAAATCGTGCCCTTGAAGTTGACCTTGTGAGACAAAAAAACAAAAAAAACACAAAAATTGATTTTTTTTTGAAAATATATAAGCATATCAAAGTCAAATATTGCGCGTATTATTTTCACTTCTTACACATAATATATTAAAAATATTTGCAATGACTTTTGGAACAATTTTTTTCTCGAAAATCATGACCCCCCGGTCATGGTAAAAATTTTGAAAAAAAATTTCATCGAATCTTGGATACGGGGATGTAGAGTCCCCCTCTGTGCTGTAAAACAAAAAAGTATATTATGCTACAGTATCGGTGGCCGAATGGGAGCGAAGATAGGAGGATAAATATTTTTGATGATTTGGACCATGACCCGGGGGTCATGGTTTTCGGGAAAAAAATTGTTCCAAAAGTCATTGCAAATATTTTTAATATATTATGTGTAAGAAGTGAAAATAATACGCGCAATATTTGACCTTGATATGCTTATATATTTTCAAAAAAAATTAATTTTTGTGTTTTTTTTGCTTTTTTGTCTCACAAGGTCAACTTCAAGGGTGGTCTACACGAGGTGGTCATATTTAGCAAAGTAGACCACCACGTGTAGTTTTGCACGGAGAATTTATATATGCAATAAAAAGTCGGGAGTTATGGCGAAGATTTTTTTATAATCAAAATTTTATTTTTTGATCTAAGAAAATCGTTTTGTAACTATGAGCTATCGGCATGTTGACAACACTAGAAATACTTATCTGGTGACCAGCTTTCCGAAAATTTAGCTTAGAAACCGTTTCAGGCTATTCTGACAAAAAATTGAAATTTTGATTTTTTGATAAATTTTGAAAAATATCTCAGCCGGGTTTGAGCTGAGCCCAATTTAAGATTGATTTTCGGACTCTACGCATGAAGGTTACCCCTAGGACAACTTTTCAGCATAGGTTAATTATCACTAGTACGGACCCTTCAGACAGAATCTCAATCCTGTCAGAAAGTGTCTGATAAACACTTCCTGTCTTCTTTTCTTTTTTTTTGCAAAAAAATAACCAAAAATGTCACGGAAAATTGATTTTCTTTTTCTAAGTTTCAAAATATGATCAATCCTTGATCGCAGATGGACGTCAACTCTGTGAGCAACGGTGAAGAGGAGGACGATGAGGATACGGTATACGAGAAGGAGAATCGATCGATGGCATCTGGTGACGATACTGCAGAGAGTGGAGTAGAGGAAATGATGGAACGATCGCTTGTTATGAAGGATTGATCTTTGATCTTTGACTAGACGTCGCCTGATTCCTTTATCTTGTTTTGTCTATTCCTGTCTACTGGTGCTTATGATACTCTTTAATACATAAAACAATACAGTTGTACTAGTCGGTAAATGTAGTGGTTTTGTGTTTCTGTACATTTACTTTATTGCGATAAATGTTGTTTTTAAAATTTGGCCACCTTTCATTTCCATGTTGGTTCTTCAATTTTTAATAGACGCTGAATCGATATGGAATATCTATGTATTATTATTGAGCATTATTCAATGTTAGTGATTGCTCTACGCTGCATTTCCTATAGCAGCTCACACCGATTCAAGTCTGTTTTATGCAGTAGTGGGAAAGCGGGAATCGCTAAAAAGACTATTGTTAGGCTGAATTTGTTGAGAGATGCCCAAATCGCGATGCTATGAGCTTTGACTCTGTTCTCCCCCTAGTTCCAGCTCTATTTGTATTACCATTACAGTATGGCGTCGCTGAATCTGGTCGAGGTGCTGCGAGTCGCCGACTCCCTCAAGCATCTCAAGAGGACGGGTTGGGTGAAGTGCGGGGTACGGTAGTCTTCGATCTTTCATATCACGGTAGCATTATCGATTGTTCATTACGGTAGCATTATCGATTCCTAATTACGGTGACATTATCGATCGCTCTGTCAGGTGCCCGAGCCGGAGACGGTCGCCGGCCACATGTATCGTATGGCGGTGCTGGCCTGGTCACTCAAGGGTGAACTACCTGGAATCGACATTGACAGGTATATATCTTTATCGCAAATTTAACTTCGCGAATACACATAAGCCGGTAGCTTGTAACGGACAGTGATGATAAAACGACGATTACGGAGGCGTCGACGTAGAAGAGTGGCGCCAGATTGGCGACCCGAACGGAGTTAAGGAGAAAAGACAAAGAGAGTAGAGGGAGACTATAAGATATAATCAATTGGAAGATGTATGTTCCGAATTTTTTCCGACCTTTTGAGACGGAAATTTTACGTTTCCGATTTTTTTCCGTCAACCTTTTTCCGCCCAACCCTGTCCTACACGTGGTGCACTGATTCTCTGTCCGTCTCTCTCCATCTATAGCATGTTCCCCTTACAAACTGCTAATTTGTGTTGACTAGTGTTGATCGATTTTTTTCCAAATGACGGTTTATAATAATCTACTTCTCACACAACGTAGGTATATGGGCGTAGGCGAATTCTGGGATTTCTTGCCGGGAATTTCGTTGACCGTAATATATTATAAAACGAAAGTAAATATTGATCGATCAAGTCGTACTTTCTCAGGCAACTCTTTTTGTACGGTAGATGAAACTCTATTGTATTGCGCACCGGCAAAGAAGAATAGAATTGAGCTGGACTTTAACATCACACTTATTGATCGATAACTTCATTCAACAACAACTTCTTACAACAATCAAAACTAATCGATACCGTACAGCTAGATACCATATTCCTACTTCTTCGCGGCGAGAGATTCTTCTCTGCGTTTCCTCAGGTCGCGGTTCCACGCCACAAAGGGCTCAGAGTGGAAGCACTTGGTCGTTGAATCGAAGAACTGTCCCAGATCGATACCTGCAAAGTACCGTAATCAACAATCCATCGATAATCGAGAACTGCTTCAGAATACCGGCTCCATATACAATTTAAATCAAGATGGGTATCCAAGGTTAGCATGCATCCATGATTTTTGTTCGGGGTGCCTCCTTAGACCAAGAAAGTATATTGGAGGGTGCTACCGTAACCCACTTTATATAAATTATTGCTAACAACAACTTAATTTTGACTATATCATAATATACTCCCCCCCCAAATAAATATACTACGATTGTAGCCATAAGAAAATTAATAATATCTATTAGCGAAAGACAGATTCATTTATCACGACTACAGAGACCGAAACTACCGTACTCTCAGCAAATATTCCCTTGTACTTACCGTACTTCAGCTCGTAGTCGAATGCCTGCGCGATCATGTCGAATCTAAGAAAATATATATATATATATATATATATTTATGCGTGTTCAATGGAAACGCGGTTACAGAAAGTAGTCAGTTATCGATTACGAAGTGACCGAGGGTTACTGTAATCTTACTTGTCAAGTTGCTTGACGACCTTGGCCTCGGGAGTCGCGTGGGCCTCGTACTCCGCCCACAGCTGCGCCCACTCCGCGCCCGCGCCATTCGGCGCCATCGCCGCGATCGCGTCCAGCGCCTGAGAATATTAGTTAGCAGTCTTTTCGTCCAAGCTATTTTCCTCAAATAATAAATGCTTTCACTGCACCAATAGTATACCAAATTCTTCTATTTTCCTAACAGCAGCGGCATAGAGCCCCTATTACAACAACGCATCTTCTCTCTACTCGTCTAGCATAGAGCGCGGGTGACAGGCGATTGGCGTGACCACTATCGCACCCTCTCGTCATCCGATGTAGTCTAGTTGTTATAATTTGCGGCTCTCACCCGCAAGGCCCGGGTTCGATTCCCGGCATCGGAACAAAGTTTTGCTAGTTCATATCTATACTCACCGCCTTCTCACTGTTGTACTTGTCGGCGTCCGAGATGCCACAATGCGGCGTGATGTCGCCCACGATCGCCTCTCCAATATCGTGTACGAGCGACATTTTGAGGCATCTGAGCAGATCGATAATTACCCCTACCGTAAGACACGTTACCGTATACACATTCACATTCTCCTTACTTAACTCTTTTTTTTCTACATTATCCCTTTCCCCTCCGCTATTCCTCAAATTCCTTTCTTTACATCTTCCAATTGATTATATCTTATAGTCTCCCTCTACTCTCTTTGTCTTTTCTCCTTAACTCCGTTCGGGTCGCCAATCTGGCGCCACTCTTCTACGTCGACGCCTCCGTAATCGTCGTTTTATCATCACTGTCCGTTACAAGCTACCGGCTTATGCGTATTCGCGAAGTTAAATTTGCGATAAAGATATATACCTGTCAATGTCGATTCCAGGTAGTTCACCCTTGAGTGACCAGGCCAGCACCGCCATACGATACATGTGGCCGGCGACCGTCTCCGGCTCGGGCACCTGACAGAGCGATCGATAATGTCACCGTAATTAGGAATCGATAATGCTACCGTAATGAACAATCGATAATGCTACCGTGATATGAAAGATCGAAGACTACCGTACCCCGCACTTCACCCAACCCGTCCTCTTGAGATGCTTGAGGGAGTCGGCGACTCGCAGCACCTCGACCAGATTCAGCGACGCCATACTGTAATGGTAATACAAATAGAGCTGGAACTAGGGGGAGAACAGAGTCAAAGCTCATAGCATCGCGATTTGGGCATCTCTCAACAAATTCAGCCTAACAATAGTCTTTTTAGCGATTCCCGCTTTCCCACTACTGCATAAAACAGACTTGAATCGGTGTGAGCTGCTATAGGAAATGCAGCGTAGAGCAATCACTAACATTGAATAATGCTCAAACGTTTTGCCCGCGGCGGGGTTCGAACCTGAGGGTCTCGGATTGTAAGTCAAGCGCGTAACCCACTTGGCTATGGATTTGGTCAATTAAATATTGCAAAACTTTAAAGGGATTTTGGTCTGTTGTCGTATGCAAAAGGATCCGAGAAGATAGAGCGATTTTGAAGCGATTTATTAGGAAGCTTCCGGATGCATGATTACGGCCTCCAGAAAGGGGTCAGGGGCGAGAGAGTGTGCCAAAGTGAGAGAGTCACTCTCAATTTCCCTTACACTCTCGTTTTAACTCCATTCCTGCGAGATTGCCGGCATGAGGAATGATTTGGAACGAAATGTGCGAAAATTTCATGAAATCGCGTGAAATCAAGTGAAATCAATCGATATTTCATTTTAAAAATCGGCAAAAGATGCTCAAATGTGAATCTCGTTACTCAAAAATGGGTTTGGGCCACATTTGACACTTGCAAAAAATGCGGCAAAAGACTATGCACCGGCGGGGGTCGAACCTGCGACCCTCGGATTTGAATTCGAGCTCGCTACCGACTTGGCCATGAAATTGTCGATTTTTCAAATATAAATTTCGATGTCTTTCGTGGTGGGCTATCATATGCAAAAGGATCTGAGAAGATTGCTTAAGTTTGAAGAGATTTATAGCGAAAAAAATGTCCGTCACGAGGAAGGAAAAAAAACAAACGCACGCACGCGCAAACTTACAGGCATTTCAATTCCCTAGTAGTGGAGGAATAATGAAAATGAGAAAAAGTGTGACCGGACGGAAGGAGAAAAACGGACAAACAGACAGACGTTAGCATTTTCTAATGTATAGTAACTACCTCATATGACAAACCCCGAGTCTCTAATGTACTCAAATTTATAAATCAGAGTTTCGGTGGTCCGGTTACGGTAACTTAGCAACAGTGTCCCGAGTACGGTAATTAAAATACAAAAGGTTTCCACGCGTTTATAGAAGGAAACGGCATATTTCGATATATATATATATATATATTTATGCGATCACAAGGAAACGCGGTACAAAATTAAAATAAATTAAAAACAAATTCAGTAGGACGTTCAGGACAATGACAATCAAATAACTAGTCACTCAGCGAAACTGATCAATTCTCTGGACTTCACTAAAAGCCTTGCCGCTCTGGGGAAGAAACTATGATGTCTGTAGTTTGAAGTGGAACTAGCGTTAGTGAAATTTATCCCATTACGAGTGAAGTAATATCTAAAGTGGTGTGGTGTCTTTTTTGATATTTTGTATTTGCCTCTCAGGAGATTTCTGGCTGTCTTCAGGTCAATTTCCTCTCTGCGCTTTTCTAATGAGATGAGATCTAACTGTGTATTTCTATTGGGGAAGTTCGGCATTGTTTTCCAAGTTGATTTGTGGCATCTCATGAACAGTCGTCTAGTGAAATAATTCTGAACATTTTCAATAATTTCTTTGTCACGTACTAAGTATGGGTTGAAAACCATAGAGGCGCTCTCTAGGATGGGTCGGATGTAAATAGAGTATGCTTTGAGGAGTATTTCAGCGTTATTGGTACGTAGAGCTCTGAGAATGATATGGCACGCGGTTAAACCTTTCTGAGCAATGTTCGGAAAATGTGAGTGATTTTCCGATTATGAAACCGAGATCTTTCATTACTAGTTTCTGTTCTAGTATAGTATTGCCTATTTTGTATGTATTCTTCGCATTTGCTCTACCTAAATGTAATGAGTTGCATTTATGTGCAGCTAATGGTAGCTGCCACTCTTCAGACCAACTAACAATGGTATCAATTGCGCTTTGTAATGGAGTAGTTGTGTCAACTCTTTTAAAAGGGCGGTATATTTTGATATCATCTGCGTACATTCGTGCAACGACACCATTTTTCTGGGCTAGGAAGGGGATTTCAGATGTGTAAATCAAAAATAGAAGTGGACCTAATACCGAACCTTGCGGGACGCCGCTTGTAACTGGGAATGCTGACGACAGTTTCTCACGTACTCTGACTTGGAAGGTTCTATTTTCCAGATAGCTTGAAATCCAATCAATTGTTTTAAGTGATAGACCGATTGTTCCAAGTTTGTGCTTTAGTTTCGGGTGAGATACTCTATCAAAAGCCTTCGCGAAGTCGAAATAGATTACATCTACAGGTTCACCATCACTAATGGACGCTGTCCAATTTTCCAGAGCGTCTAGCATTTGAAGCTCGCGTGAGCGTTTCTTTCGGAAACCATATTGTTCATCAGGGAATATATCTAGGCTTTCACAATGTTCTATGATCCGCTTACACAGGAGCCTTTCAAAGACTCTGCAGAATAGTGATGTGATTGAAATAGGTCTATACGAGAGTGTAAGGGAAATTGAGAGTGACTCTCTCACTTTGGCACACTCTCTCGCCCCTGACCCCTTTCTGGAGGCCGTAATCATGCATCCGGAAGCTTCCTAATAAATCGCTTCAAAATCGCTCTATCTTCTCGGATCCTTTTGCATACGACAACAGACCAAAATCCCTTTAAAGTTTTGCAATATTTAATTGACCAAATCCATAGCCAAGTGGGTTACGCGCTTGACTTACAATCCGAGACCCTCAGGTTCGAACCCCGCCGCGGGCAAAACGTTTGCCACATTTTTCGCAAGTGTCAGAAGCCCTTTTAGCACGTTCTTGAGTGACGTGAAACACGTTTTCACCTGTTTTGCCGTGTTTTAAAATGGAAAATCGAAAGTTTTGAAAAGTTCCAAATTGGTTCGCAGGGCGTGAGCAGGGCGAAAAGTGTTTTGCGATGTCGGAAACGTGCCTGGACGTGTTCTAACACCCTCAGGTTCGAACGTGAAAAATTTAACGTTTTAACGTGAAAAATTGAAAATTTCGTAAAGTTTCCAAATGATTCGGCGAGCGTAGGGAATCATTGGAAAAGTGTTTTGCGATGCCACAAACGTGTTCGAACACGCCCGGGAAATCAACACACGGTATCCTGCGTTTCCGTTGAGAAAGGCTCGTGAGGCTGAGAGCGATCGAAAAAAGTTGCCACGGAGCCACGAAGTGGCGTAGTGATTCCACCTCCCTGGATCGAACCTGGAATAATCTACCGGTACCCCCCCTGGACTGAACATGAAGCAGACTGCTGATGGTCCCCTGTAACGAACCTTAAGTAGCTACCGAGCTCCCCCTGGACCAAATTTGTTCCCATTACTATGCATAGAGCGTAGTGTACGCATAGAGCGTAGTGTATTTAGCCTCAACACATCCCGGCTAGTTTCTCACCTGAAATCAAAGATATCAGAGAGGTACGGTAGGTTATCTAAGGGAGACCGAAGATCCCAGATAGGAGGGATCTGGAGGGGTGGAGGGTCTCATACCTTGATGTGGTAGGTGCACTTGTCATCGTAGGGGCGTTGAAGACGATCCTACCAATGAGGATCTTCTTGGGCAGCGACCATTTCGGCAAAGAGAGAGAGAGAGAGAGAGAGAGAGAGAGAGAGCGAGTTGATCAGTCTTCACGAATAACGACGGCCAGAATAGAAAGAAAGGAGATCGACGGTTCTTTTATATCGATCGATTGTAGTCAAAATATCGAATGACAATAATTGTATGATAATATCGATATTGAAATGACGTGATTTTGTTATTCACACGACATCACATTGAAATTGATCAATGAAATTGATCCCTTGTTCAATTTCAATGTCACTATTTCAATATGAATTCACAATTGCATTTCATGGTATAAAAGACGCCGTGAGCGGTCTCTCCTCTAATTTGCTATTACATTTATAAAATGATACGATCATACCAAAAAGCCGAATAACGAACTTCCGTTGTTTACCAAAGCGACCCTCTCGCTTTTGCGTGCTCTCTCGTCTCGGTAAACACAGGAAGTCCCCAGTTCGGCATTTTGTTTGATCGTATCATTTTATAAATGTAATACCATGGCTTCCTCGGAGTTATCGCCATCCAGACCGGCACCAAGATCGTCTTCAACGCCCCTACGATGACAAGCACACCTATCACATCAAGGTACGGTGCCCTCCCCCCATACCCCATATCTCTCTTAGCTCCCCTACCTACCATACCACTTTGATACCTCTGATTTCAGGTGGCCAACTCGTTCGCTCGCCGTATCGGATGGGCCTTCTAGACCACCAACATGAAGAGACTCGGCGTCGACCCCGGATCCAGAGTGCTCGACCCCAAGGAGGCCGCCCTCATCGCCGTCGAAATGGTCGCTGCCCAAGAAGATCCTCATTGGTAGGATCGTCTTCAACGCCCCTACGATGACAAGTGCACCTACCACATCAAGGTATGAGACCCTCCACCCCTCCAGATCCCTCCTATCTGGGATCTTCGGTCTCCCTTAGATAACCTACCGTACCTCTCTGATATCTTTGATTTCAGGTGAGAAACTAGCCGGGATGTGTTGAGGCTAAATACACTACGCTCTATGCGTACACTACGCTCTATGCATAGTAATGGGAACAAATTTGGTCCAGGGGGAGCTCGGTAGCTACTTAAGGTTCGTTACAGGGGACCATCAGCAGTCTGCTTCATGTTCAGTCCAGGGGGGGTACCGGTAGATTATTCCAGGTTCGATCCAGGGAGGTGGAATCACTACGCCACTTCGTGGCTCCGTGGCAACTTTTTTCGATCGCTCTCAGCCTCACGAGCCTTTCTCAACGGAAACGCAGGATACCGTGTGTTGATTTCCCGGGCGTGTTCGAACACGTTTGTGGCATCGCAAAACACTTTTCCAATGATTCCCTACGCTCGCCGAATCATTTGGAAACTTTACGAAATTTTCAATTTTTCACGTTAAAACGTTAAATTTTTCACGTTCGAACCTGAGGGTGTTAGAACACGTCCAGGCACGTTTCCGACATCGCAAAACACTTTTCGCCCTGCTCACGCCCTGCGAACCAATTTGGAACTTTTCAAAACTTTCGATTTTCCATTTTAAAACACGGCAAAACAGGTGAAAACGTGTTTCACGTCACTCAAGAACGTGCTAAAAGGGCTTCTGACACTTGCGAAAAATGTGGCAAACGTTTTGCCCGCGGCGGGGTTCGAACCTGAGGGTCTCGGATTGTAAGTCAAGCGCGTAACCCACTTGGCTATGGATTTGGTCAATTAAATATTGCAAAACTTTAAAGGGATTTTGGTCTGTTGTCGTATGCAAAAGGATCCGAGAAGATAGAGCGATTTTGAAGCGATTTATTAGGAAGCTTCCGGATGCATGATTACGGCCTCCAGAAAGGGGTCAGGGGCGAGAGAGTGTGCCAAAGTGAGAGAGTCACTCTCAATTTCCCTTACACTCTCGTATAGACCTATTTCAATCACATCACTATTCTGCAGAGTCTTTGAAAGGCTCCTGTGTAAGCGGATCATAGAACATTGTGAAAGCCTAGATATATTCCCTGATGAACAATATGGTTTCCGAAAGAAACGCTCACGCGAGCTTCAAATGCTAGACGCTCTGGAAAATTGGACAGCGTCCATTAGTGATGGTGAACCTGTAGATGTAATCTATTTCGACTTCGCGAAGGCTTTTGATAGAGTATCTCACCCGAAACTAAAGCACAAACTTGGAACAATCGGTCTATCACTTAAAACAATTGATTGGATTTCAAGCTATCTGGAAAATAGAACCTTCCAAGTCAGAGTACGTGAGAAACTGTCGTCAGCATTCCCAGTTACAAGCGGCGTCCCGCAAGGTTCGGTATTAGGTCCACTTCTATTTTTGATTTACACATCTGAAATCCCCTTCCTAGCCCAGAAAAATGGTGTCGTTGCACGAATGTACGCAGATGATATCAAAATATACCGCCCTTTTAAAAGAGTTGACACAACTAATCCATTACAAAGCGCAATTGATACCATTGTTAGTTGGTCTGAAGAGTGGCAGCTACCATTAGCTGCACATAAATGCAACTCATTACATTTAGGTAGAGCAAATGCGAAGAATACATACAAAATAGGCAATACTATACTAGAACAGAAACTAGTAATGAAAGATCTCGGTTTCATAATCGGAAAATCACTCACATTTTCCGAACATTGCAAGACAATTGCTCAGAAAGGTTTAACCGCGTGCCATATCATTCTCAGAGCTCTACGTACCAATAACGCTGAAATACTCCTCAAAGCATACTCTATTTACATCCGACCCATCCTAGAGAGCGCCTCTATGGTTTTCAACCCATACTTAGTACGTGACAAAGAAATTATTGAAAATGTTCAGAATTATTTCACTAGACGACTGTTCATGAGATGCCACAAATCAACTTGGAAAACAATGCCGAACTTCCCCAATAGAAATACACAGTTAGATCTCATCTCATTAGAAAAGCGCAGAGAGGAAATTGACCTGAAGACAGCCAGAAATCTCCTGAGAGGCAAATACAAAATATCAAAAAAGACACCACACCACTTTAGATATTACTTCACTCGTAATGGGATAAATTTCACTAACGCTAGTTCCACTTCAAACTACAGACATCATAGTTTCTTCCCCAGAGCGGCAAGGCTTTTAGTGAAGTCCAGAGAATTGATCAGTTTCGCTGAGTGACTAGTTATTTGATTGTCATTGTCCTGAACGTCCTACTGAATTTGTTTTTAATTTATTTTAATTTTGTACCGCGTTTCCTTGTGATCGCATAAATATATATATATATATATCGAAATATGCCGTTTCCTTCTATAAACGCGTGGAAACCTTTTGTATTTTAATTACCGTACTCGGGACACTGTTGCTAAGTTACCGTAACCGGACCACCGAAACTCTGATTTATAAATTTGAGTACATTAGAGACTCGGGGTTTGTCATATGAGGTAGTTACTATACATTAGAAAATGCTAACGTCTGTCTGTTTGTCCGTTTTTCTCCTTCCGTCCGGTCACACTTTTTCTCATTTTCATTATTCCTCCACTACTAGGGAATTGAAATGCCTGTAAGTTTGCGCGTGCGTGCGTTTGTTTTTTTTCCTTCCTCGTGACGGACATTTTTTTCGCTATAAATCTCTTCAAACTTAAGCAATCTTCTCAGATCCTTTTGCATATGATAGCCCACCACGAAAGACATCGAAATTTATATTTGAAAAATCGACAATTTCATGGCCAAGTCGGTAGCGAGCTCGAATTCAAATCCGAGGGTCGCAGGTTCGACCCCCGCCGGTGCATAGTCTTTTGCCGCATTTTTTGCAAGTGTCAAATGTGGCCCAAACCCATTTTTGAGTAACGAGATTCACATTTGAGCATCTTTTGCCGATTTTTAAAATGAAATATCGATTGATTTCACTTGATTTCACGCGATTTCATGAAATTTTCGCACATTTCGTTCCAAATCATTCCTCATGCCGGCAATCTCGCAGGAATGGAGTTAAAACGAGAGTGTAAGGGAAATTGAGAGTGACTCTCTCACTTTGGCACACTCTCTCGCCCCTGACCCCTTTCTGGAGGCCGTAATCATGCATCCGGAAGCTTCCTAATAAATCGCTTCAAAATCGCTCTATCTTCTCGGATCCTTTTGCATACGACAACAGACCAAAATCCCTTTAAAGTTTTGCAATATTTAATTGACCAAATCCATAGCCAAGTGGGTTACGCGCTTGACTTACAATCCGAGACCCTCAGGTTCGAACCCCGCCGCGGGCAAAACGTTTGCCACATTTTTCGCAAGTGTCAGAAGCCCTTTTAGCACGTTCTTGAGTGACGTGAAACACGTTTTCACCTGTTTTGCCGTGTTTTAAAATGGAAAATCGAAAGTTTTGAAAAGTTCCAAATTGGTTCGCAGGGCGTGAGCAGGGCGAAAAGTGTTTTGCGATGTCGGAAACGTGCCTGGACGTGTTCTAACACCCTCAGGTTCGAACGTGAAAAATTTAACGTTTTAACGTGAAAAATTGAAAATTTCGTAAAGTTTCCAAATGATTCGGCGAGCGTAGGGAATCATTGGAAAAGTGTTTTGCGATGCCACAAACGTGTTCGAACACGCCCGGGAAATCAACACACGGTATCCTGCGTTTCCGTTGAGAAAGGCTCGTGAGGCTGAGAGCGATCGAAAAAAGTTGCCACGGAGCCACGAAGTGGCGTAGTGATTCCACCTCCCTGGATCGAACCTGGAATAATCTACCGGTACCCCCCTGGACTGAACATGAAGCAGACTGCTGATGGTCCCCTGTAACGAACCTTAAGTAGCTACCGAGCTCCCCCTGGACCAAATTTGTTCCCATTACTATGCATAGAGCGTAGTGTACGCATAGAGCGTAGTGTATTTAGCCTCAACACATCCCGGCTAGTTTCTCACCTGAAATCAAAGATATCAGAGAGGTACGGTAGGTTATCTAAGGGAGACCGAAGATCCCAGATAGGAGGGATCTGGAGGGGTGGAGGGTCTCATACCTTGATGTGGTAGGTGCACTTGTCATCGTAGGGGCGTTGAAGACGATCCTACCAATGAGGATCTTCTTGGGCAGCGACCATTTCGGCAAAGAGAGAGAGAGAGAGAGAGAGAGAGAGAGAGAGCGAGTTGATCAGTCTTCACGAATAACGACGGCCAGAATAGAAAGAAAGGAGATCGACGGTTCTTTTATATCGATCGATTGTAGTCAAAATATCGAATGACAATAATTGTATGATAATATCGATATTGAAATGACGTGATTTTGTTATTCACACGACATCACATTGAAATTGATCAATGAAATTGATCCCTTGTTCAATTTCAATGTCACTATTTCAATATGAATTCACAATTGCATTTCATGGTATAAAAGACGCCGTGAGCGGTCTCTCCTCTAATTTGCTATTACATTTATAAAATGATACGATCATACCAAAAAGCCGAATAACGAACTTCCGTTGTTTACCAAAGCGACCCTCTCGCTTTTGCGTGCTCTCTCGTCTCGGTAAACACAGGAAGTCCCCAGTTCGGCATTTTGTTTGATCGTATCATTTTATAAATGTAATACCATGGCTTCCTCGGAGTTATCGCCATCCAGACCGGCACCAAGATCGTCTTCAACGCCCCTACGATGACAAGCACACCTATCACATCAAGGTACGGTGCCCTCCCCCCCATACCCCATATCTCTCTTAGCTCCCCTACCTACCATACCACTTTGATACCTCTGATTTCAGGTGGCCAACTCGTTCGCTCGCCGTATCGGATGGGCCTTCTAGACCACCAACATGAAGAGACTCGGCGTCGACCCCGGATCCAGAGTGCTCGACCCCAAGGAGGCCACCCTCATCGCCGTCTCTTGTGAAGTCTTCGACAAAGAGAGAGAAACGGAAGCGGAGAAGGAAGGAGACAAAGATACAGAGAAGGCAATGTGCAACAAAGGGAGTGCCGTCCCGACGGTTAGATCTAATGGACTATCCAGTCAAAATATGAGAGAAGAAGGACAATCTGAGCACGAGATCGATCAGAATACGGTGGGAAGTAATGACTAGAACAAGTAGTTTGATCATTGATTGCAGAAGGAATTGGATAAAACAGTATCATCCGTCTTCCGATTTGCTCAGCCCACAAAGGTGTGTATGCATTTAACAAAAGTCTCCACTTACGGTAAATCCGACATGATCAAATATAATTGGAAAACAATGATTTATTTAATTCAGATGACAGCGAGCAGAAGAATCCCATCCGATTTCTCCATGCTCGACGAATCTTCTTCTGAAATTGTTATGCAACAGTCAAAGAAGACACCAATTCCGGTAAAATCGCGGAGAAAAAAGTAGAAAAGTAAGCACAAATTTCAGACTCCTAAAGAGAATGCAAATGACGAGAATACCGGGCACGTACCAAGAGTTGTTGATGTCTCTACGATCCGATCGATCCCAATCGATCAAAGGGCCAGAATAGTGAGAACTGAACAATTGTATTGATTACGGCTTATGAATCAGCGTGCAAACCACTGTCCATAGTATTTTGGGCACGGCAACTTGCAAATTCAGAGGTAAAAAAGAGGTAGATAAATTGATTTCAGCGGGAGCTCGAGAAGGCGTTGGTTGATAAGGACAATAAACATGATCAGGTGGCGATGAGATTCAAACAGGAGTCAAATTCTAACAGACAAGGACTGGCGAAATTGCACAATTTTGCAGTTGAGTTCAGAGAAAGAATCGAGGTTCGAAATTGGAAATAGTGCATATCCGAGAGATACAAGTAGGATTGAATTTAGTTTTTGATTCAGGAGAGAATGAATGGAATAGAATCTAGCCAAGTGGAACAAGAAATGAGAGATGATCAACGAGTGAGAGACGACGCGAGAAGAGATCGTTTGATCGAGAAGGGCAAGAAAGAGGTAGAAGGACTGAGAAGAAAAACGGGCGAATTGGAGAGAAGGCTTGAGGAGGTGGAAGGGGTAAGACTATTGTACACATTTAGATAAATTATATGCAAAAGAAATCACGGTGATACTGATTCTAATACTCAATATTTGTTTATGGATCTTGTTTAGTTGCTTTTGTTACAAATTCGACGATATCCGTGGCATGAACTGGAAATAATATAAATATGTGTATTTTTATTGGTTTCGCACAGGGAGACCAGAGAAACCTGATTGTGAGGGAACCGGCAGCTCCGCCTCATGATGCGAGTCAAAGACACGAGGAGCCGACCCAGATTGGTTAATTATCTCTAAAATGCATTTGCAGTGGCAGAAAATACTTATTCGTAAAGCAATATTCGAATTATCCTATCAAGAAATGACTTTGTTAGCAGGGAAAGTGAAACATTGACAGTCAAAGTGATTACAGGACACAGTGCAGCTGGCTACAGTGGCAACAATCGAATGTGAGTGAAACATATTATAAATAAGTAGATAAAACAGTTCTTCCAGTTCTCCCCTAAGGCACCAAATATTACAACAAAACTTTATAGAAATATCGATTTCTTTTAAAGAAGAAACCTTTCTCACGGACGTTGTACTACAATTATTACTTGGAAATGAATAACATATTGACACTTCAGGACCCAAATCAGACGAAAGTTGTGCTCGATGCCATTAACGCCACAGCATTCGAAAGATAGACGGCGAGAACGAGTTAGAGAAAGAGAGAGATGGCGAGAGAGCGCACGAAAGTAGAGAGTCAGACAACGAGAGAGATTTTTGGCATGGTGCCAATTCGATGCCATTGACGCCTACTTGCTCAATGTGCGTTTAGCAGATTTTAATGCATATGCATAAATAACTGAAGTTGGCATTGACAATTTGTCAATGTGAAAACAGTTCCGAGATAAAGACAATAGTTGTAGGCTGTCGGCAGAGCGAACACTCAGTATCCAATCTCAAATGGAGTAATTGATGGTTAGTTTGCAATCTTATTTGAGATGCAACTTTACACTCGATCATGTACACGAATCTAAATATTTGCAAAATTGGCACCAGCAGCGCATATATTTTTTAAAGTTGAAAAAAACGCTAAAATAGATACGTGGTGACAGTAATGTATTGATTATCTCAGGTCCAGCGGTATTACATTTATAAAATGATACGAACACACAAAAAGTCAAAATGGTACTTCCTGTGTTTACCAAAGCGAGAGAGCGGGCAAAAGTGAGAGGGTCGCGTACGTGCCTGTGTGGTAAACAACGGAAGTCCGTCATTTGACTTTTTGGTGTGATCGTATCATTTTATAAATGTAATACGCGTGCATCAGAGTGATGATGTACTTGCAATGGCCAAAGGCATTGCCACTATACATTCTCCATCATACTACATGGGTCAGCTGTACTTTGCGATGGAAAGTTATGAGGTGTGCATTGAATTTATCAATTAAATGATCTAATATAATGACTGATACATCGACATCGATCAATCTTCAGATGAGGTAATACTATTAATTCGTCTAATTGCAGAATGCACTGAAAGTGATTGGAAGCCCGATTCACACTTCTACGGGAGTATTGACCCCACTTCCCATGCGATTCGGTAGTTGTCTCTATGATCCCATAATTGAAGTGAAGAAAACTTTGTCATTCAAATATGTTTACTCATTTTCTCCTTTTCAGCTCCTCTTCGACTGGTCTCTTCCCGATGGTCTGGGTCTAAGAATCTCTCGAGTCACTTCTGCAGTCAAGTGTATATTTCCACTCCACTTTCATTGGTAAATTCAATATTTATATTTTTATCTTTCTCTATAGGCTCAGTTTCCGTTGCTCTTCAGAACAAATGTAATGCTTCTTATTCAGACCATCATTGGGACCGCCTATTACATTTATAAAATGATACGATCATGCCAAAAAGCCGAATAACGAACTTCCGTTGTTTGCCAAACAGGAACATTGGCGACCCTCTCGCTTTTGCGTGCTCTCTCGTCTCGGTAAACACAGGAAGTCCCAGTTCGACATTTTGTTTGATCGTATCATTTTATAAATGTAATACTTACGGAAGGATTCAATGCCGCCGTCGTTACACACGAGGTGAGAAAGATAAAGAATGAGCATACAATTTACAATACTTGCAGCATCGAGGAAATATCATCGTAGCGTATTTCAAGTGCCCGGAAGACGCATCGAATGCGGGACGGATTCTGAGCACGCATATTGTATACGGCACTCAGTTGAACATTGTCCCTGTAAGTTTCAGTCTATAAAATTAAAATTAAGACGACTACTAGTCTTTAATAATTTATTGTTTGTAACGCGCGGGACTCTTTTTTTAACTTCCGTTCTTTGCTCGCTAAGAGTTTGTACTGACGGAAGAGAGTTTCATTGCATATTAAAATTAACAGATCCTTTTAAAGATTTTATTGCAGATCTGATGCGCAAAACGCACGACATACGCTGAACCCACGAAGAAATAACTGGGATTTAGCATTTACTAATTAGAGTGAGTGAAATTGTCGTGCTTTTTAACACATTCAAAATCGAGTTGATCCGTTACTCAGACTATGTTTCGTTCAACTTCAGGTTTTATAATGCAATTGATTGAAAACTGATTACTCGAGACTTAATCAAATTACGGTGTGAAATATGAGTATTAATGCAAGAAATGATTACAGATCTCCCTCTGCTTCATCATTCTCCAAGACGAAGCTCACCCCTTTACCCCTTTCACTCGTAGCCATAGATTTACTCACAAATTTTACATTTATCCGCCTTTTTAAAAGTCTATCCAAGCCCATCTTCGTTGTCGAATGGTCGAAGCAAATACCAATCTGATTGTCCATATGATAATTCAGGAATGGACCGTAAAAGAGATACACACTTGTAAATCGCATCTACTAGTATACCAGCCATGCAATGAATAAACAAGATCGCCAACGAAACATTCCCATTGATATTTATGAATATTTCTTAAGACCAATGCACATTTTTGAAACTTGCTTGTACTGTATCGACAGTACTTTCGCACACTGAGGAATATTACATTTATAAAATGATACGATCACACAAAAAGTCAAATGACTGACTTCTGTTGTTTACCACGCAGGCACGTACGCGACTCTCTCACTTTTGCCCACTCTCTCGCCTTGGTAAACACAGGAAGCACCATTTTGACTTTTTGTGTGTTCGTATCATTTTATAAATGTAATATGCATCGATTGATTGGTGTTTTTAGCACGGGCGAGATTTTTCGGTGATTTATTGTGGCAATTCCGTTTTATAATCTAATTTTGGAGACAATCGAACTTAAATTGCCAACAATGTTAATATCCAAATGAATGACAAACGACCATGGCATGTCAAATATTCTAGGGTTCTAAAGGTTCTATTAGATGTAAAAAAAAGTGCTCAAAAAATTTGACAACTACTGTACAGGCCAATCTTACCGAGAATCATCACGCAATGTTGATTGATTATAAGTAGGGCCAAGTTTTGGTTTCTGAATTTTCTATTTTTTTGGTTATTTTCTGTGATCAGAAAAAGTGTTTTTTAAAAATTTTTTTCAGCATTTTTACGGCAAATTCGAAACACGTTTCAGATTGAAAGCCTGGAGGTTTGAAGGGATCGGTAGTTCTGGACAAAGCAAAGTTCGGCTCTGTAAGAGTTGCTTGGGCTCAAAGAAATAGATTGAGCCCAGAAAAATAGATTTTATAAATAGATTGGGCTCAAAATATTAGATTGGGTCCAAATAAATAGATTGGGCCCAAACAAATAGATTGGGCTGAAATATTTTTTGGCGTACGAAATGCCCACCTCAGAAAATTGATTGGGCCCATGAAAAAGATTGGGCCCAAAAAATAGATTGGGCTCAAAATATTAGATTGGGCTCAAGACAAGACCATTGAAAAATACAGACCAGGAGGTCGAATAGTGTTGTTTTCATTTTTTATTCCACTTATTACCTTTTGCGTTGTTCTGTATATTGATGAAATGATTAAATTGTCAACAGCATCTTTTTATTCTCATTGTGTAAAAGCACCACTCCTCCACTTTCAGCTTTCTTTGCGGGCCCAAGCAACTCTTCGAGTAATTTCGATGTTCGAGTACTCGACTCCTTTCCCTGTTGATTAGACTCGACTGGACTCGGGTATCGGTCGGGTACTTGACTGTGAGAGGGAAGGGTCGAGAACTCGAAAATTCGGTCGAGTCCGCATCGCACGTAGGCAGGGGGGACAGGCAGGTCAGGTAGATCACCCTCTCTCTCTTCTTTTGTGCTCTGTGTTTTTTTTAAAACGGTGGTCCCCCACAGCGTATGTCACCCACATGAATGAATGTGGATGCCACCACAGTCACCCTGAATATCGATTTTGAGTAACTGCAGATCATACGGTTCCATCACACTATGCATTTAACCATAAATAACTGCAATCGGAAATCCCGCGCGCCCTGGGGCTTCCGAAAAAGAAAGAAAAAATCCCTCTTTCTCCTTGCATACGTTCCTTTTCTTGTCCAATAAAAGCAGGCCGCGCGGGGTTCCTATCGCAGCATGCAGGAAAAAAATCTGCATATATTATTATAGTATATTATAGAATATTATAGTATATTATAGAATATTATAGTATATTATAGTATATTATAGTATATTATAGTATGTTATAGTATATTATAGTATATTATAGTATATTATAGTATATTATAGTGTATTATAGTGTATTATAGTATATTATAGTGTATTATAGTATATTATAGTATATTATAGAATATTATAGTATATTATTTATTATATGTATTCATTTATGCGATCGCAAGGAAGCGGGGTACAAAATTTTAAATGAATGCGTTAGGAAGTAAAGGACAATGTTAATCAAACAATGAGTCACTCAGCGAAACTGATCAATTCTCTGGACTTCACTAAAAGCCTTTCCGCTTTGGGGGAGAAACTATGATGTCTGTAGTTTGAAGGGGAACTTTCGGTGGTGAAAATTTGTGCATGGTTAAGTTAGGATATGTTCATTTTTAAAAAAAGTCACATTTCTGTGAAAAAAATATCTTTGTGACCTTAAACCACCAGGTAGCGGCCACAAACAGATGTTTAATTTTCAAAATTTTTAATAAGGTTTTCTCACTGATCTGATGAAAAAAAGGAGAAAAAACAAATTTTTTAGTTTTTTTACAATTAGTTATTTTAAAATTTGCCCCAAGAACGGTGCGTCGCCTATTTCCGAAAAGACAGAATGCCTTATATTTGGTCAGATGATTAGATTTTGCTACAAAAAGATGAGTGGGGGGTTTTGACCACTGCCGGGCTCAATGCGCACAACCACAGTTCATGTGAATGCCTAGTGTTTGTTATTCGAATTGTGGTGTGTTGACTACCATAACCCGCTGTGGAGAAATGTCGAAACTTTTAAAATTCAAAACTAACTTTTAAATACCATTCCTGGTGGGCTAGGATTTTCTTTTATTTAAAAATAACTTCTTTTTTTTAAAAATTTTCACTGCCTGGTACCTTTAAAAAAGTAATCTCTAGCTTATCTGGGAGCATAGTTCTGAATTTGTTGCAGCATCCAAAATGCAGCTGGTCTGCAGAAATAAACATTTTTTTATCATTTTTATTATTACGTCATTGCTCTGTAATTGTTGCGTGGCCATTTTGAAATCTCAGTATCGCTTTTTATTTATTTATAGAACTCCTACATTCACTGGAAAGTTCGAAAGTTGCACAAAATTGGAAAAAAAGCACTGAAATACTTTCCGACGTTACGTTTATTCGGACCAAAACACTGGCTACGAATAGACGTCACTTTATTCGGACCAAAACACTGGTTCCGAATAAATCACTGGTCAAAAATGACCCTCGCCCCTTTTGGAGCGGAACTTTTGGGCAAAAACGCCTGGGCATCGCCCATTTTGAAAGAAAGAAATGTTGGATTTGAACATCCGACTATGAAGTCTTTGAAACAAAGTACTAAAAGCCGAAGGGCGTCGTGGTTTGGCGTTCCCGGCACGGTGGAAACACTGGACGTCCCCCGTTTCAAATTTCGGATTAGAAGGATGTTTCAATTCAATTCTTTCTTTCTTTCTTAATGTGTTGATGCCTGAACACAGCCCTGAGAAAAATTCATGTTACATCGAACAGTAAACATGTAATTCAGATTACCATTCAGGCTACTACAGACTACAATTTGCGAGATTCTTGCTGGAAATGAGAATCTTGTCACAGCTAATTTCCCAACAACAATATCTTGCAATCTTGTAGACGTTAGTGTTCTTATAGTTAGATCGAATAATTCTATTCGCGAGGACAAAGGTTATTCACGAATAGTCCATTGTTATTTGCGAAAAATCCTTTGTAAGAGCCATTCGATCTAACTCCACTACTAGACATTGAAAAATAACGGTTCAACTAGTTGCTTAATAGGGAAATCGACCGATGTCGTGAGCAATAGTGCGAGAAATGAGGTGTGTGATGAGTAAAGCAACTAGTTGAACCGTTACTTTCCAAAGTCTGCTTGTACACAGAATTCGAAACGAGTCGGCGAGAACGAGATAGAGAAAGAGAGAGAGAAGGTGAGAGAGTGCGCGAAAGGAGAGGGTCAGACAACGAGAGACGCTTTTGGCATGGTGCCAACTCGATGCTGTGGTGTATTCTTCACATAGTTTTCGACGTTTTCGCCGAGTTCTGGGCAGAAACGGCGGTGCTCCCATGTGAAAACGGCAATCGGAACAGGCGCACAACAGTGGAACGAAAGCGAGGAATGAGAATAACTATTATGAGTGGATCAATGCATGGAAAGATGGCAGTAATCATTATGAGTGGATTGCCCATTGTGCCGAGATCGAAACCTGTAATATCGATTAATAAAGTCGTTATAAAAAAAATATAAAAAAAAAAGTTAACTTAAATAAGTTGAAACAGCGCGAAAACAGTATTGCACTTTTATTGCAGAAAAGCAAGATTCCTACGAATTACTCTGAGTTTGCAAAAATGATCTATCTATATCGATTATTAATTGTCGATCAATTGTTGAGTGAAAAAGGCTGAAGACTAGTTCGTATGGTTGAAATGATTGTGACGTTTTGCAGTCAAATAATGCGTGTGTTCATCAATGTTTCCTCGATTTCACACTTCACTATTTTTCTTTTTGACGCGCTGTTTACATAGAAATGAGCAAAACAGTATTATTTGGCTGAAGATACCTGTTAATGGAAACAGCAGAATGGTTGCTAATGGAAGGTACGAAAACAAGCAAGGAAGGCCGGTCTGAATACTTACAATTCTTTTAATTTTCCAAAAATTGAATGTATGATGATTCATTTTTGTCGAAATCGAAACTCCACCTGAATCAGCAACACTCGAAAGAGAATCTGCTCCAATTTCTTTGTCTTCGAAGACATGGCCGTGGATCTATAATTTCGAAAGATTACTGTTGATGTTTTTTTAAAAGTTTTTGAGAGAACCTTATCGAAGAGGTTATAATCACGATACAAATGAGGATGACAGCGCCAGTTCCTATAAACAGACAAACACAAGCCGACATCCCGACCACAGTTGGAAGGTACCACTCCAGGGCACCGGTTTGAAAGTTCACACGCTGAATTTGCATAATTGATTATTTATTCATCGTACACTACAAGGCTTCGAAAGCATGCACACAAATGTGCGAATGTTGTAGAAGCGGACACCCAATTGCGGGAATTACAATTTGAACTCTCCTACCGTGATACTTTAGCGATATTGGTAATGCATGTTTTTACCTTGTACGTGACGTGGAAGTATCCTGTATTACGATCGCTGGCGTCGATATTGTAGAAGTCGATGAAATAAAACGGTGCGACCAATCTTAATAACCTATTGCTTTCGAGAAGGAAGCAAACGTAAAAAAATAGATATTGTGTCGATATTGTAAAAATTGTCTATTCATGTTGCAGACTCCCTGCTCAAAAGAGAAATTGCGAAATTAAGAGGCAATTTCCCGACAAGCTCAGTGTAAATTTAATTTGTAATAACGCAACCTGCTGTATTCGGAAGCCAGAGTTGCGTACCAGCTGCACCAAATAAATACTCCGATGTACAAAATGTAGATGACTACGCCAAGCACCACCCATTTGACCGTCGACCAACCACCGAATAGGGCACTGTCGCTGCAAAATAATTCTCATCCCGAGATACTCCGTAAAGTTCTAAATGCGAGTTTACGGCCTCTTCATTTCGAACACATTCCACCGATGGTGAAGCGAGAAAGTGAAATGAAAAGAGAATGTGGTTTTACATTTTGCACACCAATTCCGCGTTACCACCATACCGAGCAAGCACTTTGGCGCGGTACACAAAGAGATAGGAGAGAATGAGGAAGATTTGGTAGTATGTGGCAATGTAGACGAAACACAAAATAGTAGGGAGCAAGCCTGAATGCATTTCCCGTTCAGTGTTGATCAATGTGCATCGACGTGTTATTCATTTCACACACGCTCTTTCGACCGGTCTGCGGACCAGGGAGTTGGTGAAATAACAAGATTCTGATTAAAAAAAAATTAAATCAGCACCATCTTCGCTTGCAAAGATTCCGTCGTTGCGAGGAATCACCCACAAAACGAAGGATGCCATGTGGACGTGCTCAATGCGCAGCAACATTATTACAATTTTAAAGTGATACGTTCATGAAAAATACTACTGTTGTGTGTACTCTTTTTCTATACCTCGGCATGTCTCTTGCTTTGTCATGCTCGCCGATCATTTCTGCGTTTAGTACGTGATAGTAACGGAAAGTTTTATTATTTGGGATGAGTTTTTGTGAATTTATAATAGCCTTTCCAACTTCTCACAAACATAGTAACATGAAACAGCTTTGGGTATCGCGACAGTTTAAAAAAATAAAAGCTACAATTGTTTATCTTATTATCTTACCGGACGTGCAACGAAATGCATGATGGATGTAATCATTTCGCAGAGGGCAAAACAGAGCAGCAGGTAGCAATAACTGCCGATTTCCTTGCTGTTCGCCATTAGAATAGCGTAGATGAGGATAGAGTTTGTCAGCAGTGAAAGAGTGCTTGTTACTGCGAAGAAAAGCGAGTGAAATGGCTCGAAGAAAAGAAAATAGAAACTGGGAGGAATTGCGGTCGAATTCATGCCTGTAGCAGTATCAAATTGACTTAGCGAGGATCCAATTATACATAATAAAATTCCTCCAGACAGGGCTCAGGAGGAAAAACGAAAGTATGTACAATTGGGTGGAACTGTCTCCATTTCACACATCATTTCGCTTATAATCGCTTTCTGGAAGTAGGGAATCATGTCATCAGCAGTGTTTGCAGCGCATTTGAATGTAATCGTCTTCTTACTCATATTTTTCCTTTGCACAAGTAGTTTTCATACAAAGCGGAAAAAATTCTGCGCAAACAAAATGTATATGATGCTCGTTTGAATCCAAAATAATCAGACGAATAGAGAGGGAGTCGTTTTTAACACATGGCTAGTTCTTCTATCTCACGAGAACAGTTGTTTTCAATCAATTAGTAGTAATACGAAGAGTCACGAGTTCGATCCCCGCCCAGGTTCACCAAGCCCTCCATCCCCCTCGGTGGCGGTAAAATTGGTAGCAACTATGATTGCGAAAGGTGACGTGCCCATAAGCCTAGTCAGCAGGGGAGACGTATGCCGGTGAGCCCCGGCAGAGTAGTCGCTTGTCGATGTAAATTCCTCTTTCCGGTAGTAACTTTACCTCACGACGCGGCCTTCATCGCTTTCCGCGTCTATGAACAAATAAAACTAATACTCATACACCATTTCTATCGGAAAATTTTTCTATTCTTCTCTACTTCTTTTGAATTTATTGTTCAGCAGGATGTCTTCATATGCCAACGAGTCGATTCTGCACTTTCCACATGAGATAATAGGTCGATATTTGGCTGCGTTACTCACAAGGAACTATTGGCACTTTCTCAGGTGAGAGATTGATATTCACGCAAAGTTGGCGTTAGGAAGTTTTGGGAAAATTCGAGAATAAAAAATAGAATAAAAGGGCATAAGAAAAGGCAATAGATATTTCTATTTTCAACCCGTTCATGTTTTTTCTCTAAATAATATGAACTTATATAAATAATGTATTAAAAAGAGTAGGCTACTTTTTTATCATATCCACCACTCAAACACAGTAATTACAATAAACAGAATCGTTTAAAAAGAATGATATCGCGATACCCATTGCATTTTTCACAACTTCTAGCTTCTTTTATTCATTCATTCATTCAATTTATAACATGGCAAAAGTCGATTAAGCAATAATTATTCTCGTGTGTATCACAATATAAATTTACTTTCGTAAATATTCCTATCTTGCCTATCAAATACAGGGATGGAAAAATGTGATTCATTATTTATTGAACCTCGATTAACTGCAGGTTCGCACATTGATTAAAAAGATAGGTCTCGATATTAGAAAAACGTGTTTTGATTACATAGCTGATCGTGACAAGGTTATTTGAATTATATATTTCGCGATTTTTTGGCCAATTTTTTTAAAATTTGTATCTGCAATATCATTAAATAAAGAAACTAGAAAAGAAACAATAATAATTGTAGTCGTTCACATAATGCGACCGAAGTTGAAGTGTGCTTCAAAGAGTGGATGGTCTTCTCCTACAATCTGCACTTCAATACACACATAATCACCACTGCGCTCCCTTTTCACTGTGAAGCGATGTCCTTTCGAAGTGTCCTCGGGACGGCACTGAAAATAAATTTTCAGAGAAGGGACTATTGTGCAATGTTATTTCAGAAATCCTGTTGATTGAACTCACAATTTCATCGCTCACTAAAATTCAATTCACTGAATTCAAATTTGATAAGGTTCTGCATGGTTTCGTTTCTTAGGGAAAGATTGTTGAACCCTAAACCTTCCACACGCTCCCTCGTTTCGGTGAGCAAACGAGAAAACGCGTGGAATGACGAGGTTGGGTAACTGTTATCTAAGAAAGCAACCCCCTTTGAACCGTTTTCGTATCAAATAAATATGCAAAGAAAGAGGTTTAGTCCGAGGTTTTCATAAATACGTCTACACACTTACCGCTACACTTGACCCGAGAGCGCTTGAGAATTCATCCGGCTCTATGGGCTTCGTAATTCGGAATCGCCAGTTAACGAATTGGTTGAATGAATCAATACATTCTCCTCCCGCGAGCAATCTTTTCTGGAAAAAAGACATTTGTGCCTCGAGAAAAATATATTTTGTGATGTTGGCGTGACTATCTGAATACATTTACGAGCTATATTTCTTTTAAAATTGACCCCCAAAATATAACGCATTTTCAGAAAAATATGTACTCATTACCATTGCTGAACGTACCAAAATTAGTTCAGCAATCCACTCAGTTTTCACCACAAGGGAATGAATGTAAAAAGTGCGAAAGCGACAAATTTGCAGAGCCTCATCCTTTGCCACGTAGATACGACGAATCTGCAAGCTTAAGTAGGAATTATATTTTATGAAATTTAAAATATTATTTTATTAAATTTAAAATTAAACCGAAACGTACACTGCGTCTTGCCATCGCTGTTGCAATATCCATCGTTGTAGCAGAATTCAAAATATGAGAGAGGAAATGGTCATCGATCAACTCCTTTTCGAATTGTTCGTGTTGGAGTACGAATTGTCGTGTGCCCAAACACTGAAACCATCTACAGAACCTGAAAAAATCCTTTTTTTCTAAAAAATAAACACTAGATAGAAGGAATCTCAACACTGGTTAATGAACTCACTGCTCAAAATCAGCAGAAGTCAAGCTCTCATCGAATTCTGAACGGTAAAATTTTATCGATCCTGAACATTCGTTCAAAAACGAATGAGAAATGTGCGAAATGAATGATTTGTCGATGAAAATCTGTAAAAAAAATGCCCGCGTCGGCAAATATTTCCTTAAACTTTACATGGTAAAATGCCACATCCGTGATTTCAAACATCTTAGTAGCGCTCCTCAATTTTTGGAAAAACTTACAAGGCACCGAAATAGGCGCAACTTTCTCAGGGCTTCCTTGCTTCTGAAATGATTTTTTAAAATATTTTGTTTCGATTTTTTAAATATTTTTTTAATAAGAAATTTCTGCAATTAAACTGTCACTGCAACAAAAACTAAATATAATCCGCTGAAAAATGCCAAAATACGTCACCTGTTCCTGTTTGAGGCATATTTTTGTTTCGAAGTTTTGATAGATGTTTCCTGGTGTGCATTCACGGTTTTTACGCGTGCTACAGTGGGAAGGTGAAGAAGTCCGTGACGCGCTTTTCTCAGCGGTGAAATTGTAGTAAATTCCTCCCGCAAGAACTCGCAATAAGTGGCCGCTCTGTGTCTTAATTTTTTCGAATAATTCCTCGCACTCTAAGAACTATTCTCCACCCTCATCTCTCCACCTACTCTCTCGTTTCTCTATCACTTGATCTCCGAAACGAGCGGAATAAGGAGTACTGAACAATTACTGAAATAGAAAAAAACCTGAGATATGTCCACACGTGTAGCCTTCGGCCTATCTCCGGCATCGAACATAACCATGAGTCGCATCTTCTGACTAACTCGCTTCAGTACCGTCATAGAATTACTGAACTTTAAGGGTTTATCATAAGTAGCAAGAAATTTCACGTTATTGCAGAGCAATATATAATTGAAGAATTGTTTTTTAGAAGGAAAACATACTTGTCGAGATAAATAAAGATCATTTGCACAAGCTCGCAAGGCAAGCGGGAGAACATATCCTGAAATTGAGATATTTTTTTACAAAGAAGATATTAGAAAAGATAAACACAAAATGTTGGGAGAATGTGCTGATTATGTAATTCCAACCTTCTTCTGTAGTTTAGGTGGGTTGGTAAAGCCATTATCGATCTTTTTCTCTAAAGGACACCGTGATTTCCTAACGTCTGCAGAATTTCCTCGCCGCCGCACCAAATTGAAGCAGGTTAACATCGTCTGAAATTTACGTTCGGAAAAGAATAATGCTATTTATGGACAATTAGTAAGAAAAACACTGATTTTATACGGAGCAGTGGTAAATTTTATTCTCTGAAGTTTGGGGGTACGGCTAATTAAGTATAAACGCGCAGGTTCACTGGTCCCTTGTACGAATGCTCTCCATGGCAACAATAATCCTCATAGCGGAGAGATGAATGAACCACTCTCTCCGCCGAGGCAGTTGCTATGGGGAATATATAGCAGGCTGGAAGGAAAGATGAGACATGCACTAGATAACTTGTGATAAGCGGTCATTGACCATATTTTGATTTACATTTTTCAAATTTCCCGCAATTTGTGTTAGAGGGCATATTCTTTAACGTTGTCCAATACATCCAGGCAATGATGCGCTCGCTCCTCTCATTGTGGCACAGAATACGGGATCGGAAGAAGAAGAAGGAGAGGAAGAAAAAGGAGAAGAAGAATGAGGTGAAGAATCAATGCCTTCTTGAGCACATTGACATCTCCATCTTCACCGCCGAACCAGAGTGCGGTAAAGAGGTCAGTCATGCAACTCATTGAATTTTGATTGTAAAACAACCGCAAACCTTCAGAAAAGGGAGTGAAAGAGCGTGTTAAAGGGACCTGGTACTGCAAATGAAGTAAATTTCACATTAAAGAGAATTTTATTCCGATTCGAACGCAAAAAACCGCATATTTTTACGATTTTTTTGAAATTAGTTATGAATTTTCAAAGATCCCGTTTCAGGCCAGAATGACCCGGCGCTACTGTGTTTAGCGGCTAAACACAGTAGTGCCGGGTCATTTCAGCCAAAAGATTAGTGTTTAGTCCCTCACTGGAAGTTTGACCTCAAGCAAATTGCAGGATCTTCTTTCGAATTTGCCTGACGATGCGCTATTCGCAATCTTCTCTTGCCTCGACTGGTGCGTTCCAAGAGATTTCGCAATCGAGAAAAAAGGATAATCTGAATTTTGTTCTGTCAGGTGTTGCAGCTGGTTTTACCGTTTTGACCCATCTAGCGTGGTAGCTTGCTACTGTCTACTACTTGATATGGAGCACTTTTACCTTATCATTTCATACAGGATAGCGACGACTGTGTTGAAGCGAGTCAGCCAGAGACTACGTTTCTTTGCCATGGATCGATCTCGGAAAGCGCCAAAAGTACAAGCGAGCGTCAAAATATTCGCAGTAAGCCGTCTGAGAGCCTTTTCATTTCACCCTTTCCCTATTCTTTTCAAAAACAATTTTTTTGCGAGTATCTTATTCCAAATGTTGCACTTGGTTCGTGACCTGTTTTGGGATATTTTGAGTGAGAGAGATATCTCCCAAATTACGATAGAAGACAACACAAAATAACAATAAGAACAAGGGAAAGAAGAACACGCAAATACTATTATACACAGCCTCCGAAAGAGTAACAGGGAGATCGAGTTAGAGAAAGAGAGAATCGCCGAGAGAGTGCGCAAATTGAGAGAGTCAGACAACGAGAGACTTTCTTGGCATGGTGCCAATTCGATGCTGTGTTATATAGTGTATTCAAAAAGACTTTCAAAGTGGAGAGGCTTCCCCTTTCCAGAACGACTTTAGAGGACACACATTGGCTGTCAAAATAGGGAGGCGAACACTGATCCACGCAGTGCAGAGACAGGACGCATCAGCAAATTGTTACTCCAAACGTTGCCACGTGCCGAAACCGTTTGAGTGTCAAGAGCAACTATTCAAATACTACATCGAAGTCGAAGGAAACCGTACCGCAGGTTTGGTAAGTGTGTGTTTCCCTCGCAATGTTTGTTCTTCTCAAGCAGCAACACCTTTAAAAGAAGTTTCGAATCTTTCGTTCAGCAATTTGAGATCCCTTAAACTTTTAACATGATGTTCTTTTGAAATCCACAACAACCATTTCAATCATAACAACCATTTCATACAATCAGCACGTAAATAGTTTCTTAAAAAAACAAGTTTACACAATGGTTCAACGCCGTGAAAAAAGGACACCCGTAGCACGCGATGGACAGACGTGCAATTTTTAAGGTATTTCAGCATATCTATCAAAAAGGCAACTATGCCGCGCCCATACCATGCTTTATCTTCAATTGCTTACGCAAAGTACAGGCCACATATGAAGTCACCCAAGTGTCTTTTGAGGGTGTGAGTAATATTTTTATGAATATATTGCATGTATGTATTATATAACCCTCTCACGCATATACATTATTTTTCTATTACATTTCCTCAAAAACGTTATTATATGTCTCATTTTGAATAGCTAAAGTGATTTTCTCACAATTTTATATAGAAATATGTTTCCTTAAGGTAACAGTCGATTCCCTCTTCATTTCGCATTGCACTCGGACAATTGACGCTGGCTGCATTTCATTCGAATATTTGAAATTTGATGAATGCCTTGAAGAGTCAGATTATCAAAAGTGGGAAAAACGATATTTTTTATTTAAACACTTGTTTTACAGATTTCGAATGTGGATGGATGCTCAGTAGCGGCTTGCACGGTCTCTTCTTGCGAGAACCACTGTTCAAACAGAATATAATGGACGAACAATTCCTTCGACACATTCTCGAAGATCCAACAATCGATAATTTCGAGACCGAACATTTTGACTACTCAATACCTGCCTGGGAATACGGCGTTCCTCCTCAAAATGAGAGTTTATCATTTATTTTGATTTGAAAATAAAATAAAACTCATATTATAGTACATGTTACAGGAGCGATATTATCGTCTAACGAAGAGTGACGCTGATCATATTACTCGATTCTATACTTTCGCCTTGCCAATATTCGTAGTGGAAACGGAGTGGCTCGTGGAGTTGCTTAAGGTAACACATGATTCCAAACCTACAGACCAGGGTTAGAGCGAGAGAGTGTACAAAAGTGAGAGAGTCCCTCTCGATTTCCCACGCTCTCTCACTCCAAAGGCCTTTCTGGATGGTTGACGGGCCTGTGGAATGATGTGGCAAGCTCCTATTAGAATGACTTACACTCGTCCTACTTCTCTCTTTTTTAACTCATGTAGTGTTGCACATAAAAACATAAAAATATGTTGATTTAACTATTTTCCCCCAAGAAACGAATGGAAAACTGGCAAACGAATCGCATACGTACTTCAATATACTGGAGATTTCGCGTGACAAAATGTTTCCAATCACTATACGTGCCGGAGACTGTTTTGGGATCTGATTTCACGGTGAGGTTACCACGAAAATAAGCCAATTTTAAATTGTCATAATTCTTTTTCTGCATTTCAGTGCAAAAGAGTGTGTCTTACCAATGGATACGCTTATGCAATAAAACGATTCAATGTTTTAAAAGTAGTATTCCATATTGATAACTTGCACGATGGATCGTTTCTATTTCGTGCGAAATTTAACGAAAGACAGTAGGTGTTCTCGTATATTCGGGTGTCCCACAATTTTTGTCCCTAAATCTCGACTAGCATATTACTCGATTCTATACTTTCGCCTTGCCAATATTCGTAGTGGAAACGGAGTGGCTCGTGGAGTTGCTTAAGGTAACACATGATTCCAAACCTACAGACCAGGGTTAGAGCGAGAGAGTGTACAAAAGTGAGAGAGTCCCTCTCGATTTCCCACGCTCTCTCACTCCAAAGGCCTTTCTGGATGGTTGACGGGCCTGTGGAATGATGTGGCAAGCTCCTATTAGAATGACTTACACTCGTCCTACTTCTCTCTTTTTTAACTCATGTAGTGTTGCACATAAAAACATAAAAATATGTTGATTTAACTATTTTTCCCCCAAGAAACGAATGGAAAACTGGCAAACGAATCGCATACGTACTTCAATATACTGGAGATTTCGCGTGACAAAATGTTTCCAATCACTATACGTGCCGGAGACTGTTTTGGGATCTGATTTCACGGTGAGGTTACCACGAAAATAAGCCAATTTTAAATTGTCATAATTCTTTTTCTGCATTTCAGTGCAAAAGAGTGTGTCTTACCAATGGATACGCTTATGCAATAAAACGATTCAATGTTTTAAAAGTAGTATTCCATATTGATAACTTGCACGATGGATCGTTTCTATTTCGTGCGAATTTTTACGAAAGACAGTAGGTGTTCTCGTATATTCGGGTGTCCCACAATTTTTGTCCCTAAATCTCGACTAGCATATTTTTGCTCATAACTTTAACGGGTGCAAGCGGTCAGTGATCAAAGTAGTCGTCGCTCCTAATAATGACTTCCTTCCATCGATTGGGCAGAGCCATGATAGCCCTCCTCATGCGGGCTGAGCCCAGGCGTCAATCTAAGATTGATAGTCGGCGTCAGGATCGGACCGATTGGCGAACTGATTTTAAGGGTGGAAGCCCGCAAAGAATTCAAAACAGCGATAGTTATAATGTCTGGTATCGAGAGTATACAGCGGCATATTTGGCCTCTCTAACTTCAGATCGTGCAGCTTTTTCTGGAACATTTTCGAAAAATGGGGTCCTCACAAGTCGATCAAAATTTGAAATTTTGCATATCTCTGGAGACCAAGAGGGGCACTGATGGCGACCAGTTTATGTTGGACAGAGTAGTGGTCGCGGAAGTTGGTGGTTCCATCACTATGGATCTCTCTGTTGATGGGGTCGAGAAGGGAGAAGAAGCAGCTGAGAATTTTATTCTTTCCATGGACTTTCTTGTTTGGAACGGACTGGGGCCACTCCCCCGTATGCAACCAGCCAGTTTTCATGACGGTGTTGTCGTACGTGATCCACTTCATATCCATATCGATTACATTGCTGGCCCACCTCAAGTTGGATGGGCAGTCGAAAATCTCCCGACACTCATTACCACGTTTCCTCTCAGTGGAATCAAAAATGCCGTGATTGGCGACATTTTTCAGATTTTTACTCTTTCAGTTATGATGCATGATTTGACGTACAATGAATATGGAAGTATAAGTGTATGGCCCCATGGGAATGGTATTGGTTTTGAGTTTGAATACCAACGCAGTGAGAACAGAGGTTTGGTTACGAAGAGGGGGCGGTCAGAGTAGGGTCTATCCCCTGAGCTGTGGTCTGCGGAAGCTAATCTGTAGAGCCCAAACTAACACGTTGGCTTAATAGGGTTCGCCTCTAGTATTGATTGCACTAGCTATTCAGAAGTTTCCATGGTTGAGTTTCCGTAGAAAATTTTATGGAGTAATACCGGCCGAAAGTGGAAAGATGAGTCCCTCGGAAAAATTCGTGTAGAAACCAGCAGAGAGAAGCAATGACCTAGTGCTGAGGGTTGTTTGAATAGTAAGAGGATTGTCTATCAAATATATTGTATCACATTGAGAATCGGCCGAAAATCAGTTCTTTACAACTATGAAAATGGCGGAAGGGACAGAAATTGTGGGACACCCTGATAGTATATCTATTGTATCTCAGTATCCAATTCATAAAGAATAATTATATTACATAAGACCGGGTTTACGTCAGCATGGACATGGCTCGACAGGGGGTCTTGAATCGGGTGCTATCTGTAATCGTTTTTTGACTAAGTGATAATTCCATTTATGCTTTGCGGTAAAGCCGGATGATGACGTAAGAATGCAAAAGAAAACAACACAAAATATTATGATGGTGACTAGCAAAACCCGTTTTCAATTAGGATCCCACTGTAGAATCCTACAAGGAAAATGATTATGATTCCACTAGGAAATCGCAAGGGAGATTACAAAGATGCATGCCGACAAACAAGACACTTTGTGTGTTTGCGTCTTTGTGGATGCTCCTTGTGGTTTGCCAGTAGCATCCTAATGGAATCCAATAGAATCCTAGTGGAATCCAATAGAATCCTAGTGGAATCCAATTTATTGTTTTCATATTAGTATTAAATAAATAATGTTTATCATGCAATTTACAGAGCAAATTGTAATATAAATTTGAGACTAACTTAAAATAACGGCATACATGAGATACGATGTCACCTGTAGTGACAAAGAAAGTGCTCTCAGAAAAGCTGAGAGAAAGAGATAACATTTGATGGGGAGAAGTATCTAACGCAAGGATTGTAAATTAATGTATTTGATGTAGTTCGAGAAAATATTGATACTACTATTGCTTACAATATCATCATCTAGACGATTCCAATGATGGACTATCCTATTTGAAAAGAAACGATTAAATCGGACGGTGTTACAAGTAAATGGACAAATTTTGAGCCTATGACCTCTAGAGATACCAATACCATTAGAGAAGTTAAATATTGATCTGGGGGTAATATCGTAGTATCCGAAAATAATCTTATATGATACAAGAAGATCTATACGAGTTCGTCGGTCACAAAGGGAAGGAATCTTGAGCGCCACCAGTCTGTTGTGGTAAGATGTTGCGGGCAGGTCACATCTGCGGAAGACGATTCGAGTGAATCTGTGTAAAACATTGTCGAGGCGAGAAATGTTAGTTATCGTGCTAGGGTTCCATAATTCACAACAAAACTCGAGTAGTGGTCGGACAAGTGCAGAACAATTTGGTGTATTTATAATGCCGGGCTTTTGGAGATGAACGATCGATGTATGAAAGAGCAACGTACGGATGCTTTACCCATAATATTTTCGAAATGCTTCGTAAAACTCAGTTTGTTATCTTAAGTAATTCCCAAGTCCTTGATGTGAAGTTTGATGGGTAGATCAATTCCGAGTGCTGAATGGGTGCAAGAGGGGTGGTTCGTCCCAAGGTGCATGATTACTGTTTTGTAGGTGAAAGGGTTAGCCCCCAGCGGGTACTACAGTCGACAAGGTTATCTATTGTGTAAATTTTGAGATCAAGTTTTTGAGATCATTCTGAGTAGTATTTGTTATCCAGAGAAGCAACAAAAGAGACAACCCCAAGAACATGCCCTCCCTCATTTCGCAATTCCAGTTCATCGGCTTAGTCAGCTTAAAGAAGGAGTGTCAGCAAAAATAGGATGTTGAGTTTGTGATATTAGTCGCTTACCCCTGTGAAGGATAATAAATATCCAAAATTTGGAAGGTGTATCTTTTCTCCGAAGCGAAATACGCGCGTGCAAAGAAGCTACAGTGCTCAGAGAAATCAGGTTCAAGCGCCGCGCACACGTACGCGTTTAAATAAATCTGTCGGTCAACTTTCTCTGTCGTGTCGAATTTGCGTGCGCTTTCTCCCCCGCTGGCTCTGGTTTTCGCCCACCAGTAGTACTACCAGTGGCTCTCTCACATTCCCATACTCTCTCGTTTTCCACTAGTTGCTCACCTATTTTTTGATAGACTACTAGTGGAAAGTGAGAGAGCGTGGGAAATTGAGAGGGCCACTGGTACTACTACTGGTGGGCGAAAACCAGAGCGGGGAGGAGGCAGGGGAGGGAGGAGTTGCACTCTTGCTAATCAGTGTCCATCTGCATACGCGCATTTGTCTAGACAGCGAATTCCATCGCAGACGTCGGACGATTGTTTTTACAGTATTCCACCTCCCTCCCTCAGGGTAGTCGTGCAAAGATATTTGACTGACACTCCTTCTTTAAGTAGTGGAAAATAAAAAGCAAAGCCAATCGATATTTAATCAATCGTCGTATATATAACACGCGTGAAAAAAACGTGTTCAGAGGAGAAGTAAATAGTGAGCGAGTTTGTTAATCTGGCACAACCTTTCTAGATTTTACGCGACAACCAATAATATATTTTTAAGTTCATAATAGTTAATCGGACAATTTTATCACCGTTCATATTTCTATTGTGCACATTACACAACTGCGCCTAGAATGGACGTGACTAGGATTCTCGTATTGAACTGATCCCGGAATTCCAATAAGGAGAACAAAGGAACTCAGACCGCGAGGGTGGTGAGAAATAACGGAGAATGTGAGGGCAATGGAATTCCAATGGATTTCTAATGGATTTCTAATAAATTTCTAATAATTCTCTTCCGATAAGAGAATCCTAGGCGTGACAATAAATCGACGGTTTCCCTTGAAGGGTAGGTGAGCATGCTACAGCAGGAGCAGCAGAATGATAAGAGGCACGAATGAGGAGAGCGTAGAGAATGAGGAGAATACTCTATTGATGGGCAAAGACGAGCTACACACGATTCCTGCTGCAAAAGTAACGCCGCATATCATTGTAATAAGTGGAAACGTTTTCCAGTTTCGAAATAATACATTTTTTGTATGATTTTAACCTCTCTTGATGATCTCCGGAATTACAAATATGGTGCCGCAAAAAATTGTGCTTGCGCCGACCTTGCAAATACATTCGAGAAGAATTTGCATATCTCCGTGATCAGAACTGAAAAATAAATGGCATTAACAGCTAAAGTCCGTCCAAAAATATACATTATTCTTACTACCTTTGGATTACCGTTTCTACTCTTCCTTCAATCAAGTTGGCGATAAATAATGCGTTTGTATTTGTGTGTTATATCTAAGTATGTTGTATATTTTCAAAATTTAGAATTGTATTCTAAATAAATCACGCTCAATTTGCCATTTATGAATAACGCACATTTGTAAGGAATTTTATTGGTTGATGAGTTTTGATATATGCTAATTTTGGAAAACATTATTTCTCAAATATTAGCAAAAACAATTTTAGAAAAAATGTCATGTAATTGATGTAAAATCCGATCCTTGAACAAACCATTATTATCAAATATATAAAAGCCACCGTTTTCAAACGAAACACTCTTTTCGTCTCATTCTTCACAGTTTTCACGTGGTTAGCCGTCGAAATCGCACTACAACGTAATAACTCTTCGCTCATTTTTCTCTCTATGGGTCGGTAACGCAATTTTTTTCCATTCCCGACTGACCCATAACTAAGGTTTCTGGTTTTAGGCGGTGAATATTCGACCTGAAACCGCTCCCCTTTATTTTCCCCACACCTAGTCGTCCTATACGATGAAGTGAAAACAGCTTTTGTGTCACAGTTACTCGAAATCGAAAAAATGTTCACGTTTTAAAGTAGAGCTCGAGCATCTGATAGTTATCGCGAATGTTGAGAAAGATAGGGTTTAGTAGAGAAATGTGAGTCCAAGGTGAGTCCAAGGGGGAAATGTGAGTCTTCATTTCGCAAACATTCTCACCTACCGACCGGTCGAGAGAGTGTGTGAAATGAGGAGACCGTGGTCTCACATTTCGCACTCTAGTGTTTAGTGTGAAACACCACTCAACTACGAGAAGAAAATTGTTGTTGAAAAGTTGATAATAATACCATAGAAGTCATGTTCTAATATCAGCATTCACGGAACATATATACAAATATTTATTTTATCTTTGAAAATGCTGATCAATTTGCAATACTCACCCACTCGCACACATCGTTGCTATATCCATGCCGTCTTCTAGCCTAAACCTTTCCTCTGCTTCCAATTCCCTTTGGCGGTAAAACACATCCGCTTTAGTAAGCTCCTTCCAAACGCGCTCCACCTCAATGAGAAGGATAGTTTTTTTGTTCTACGAACATAAATTTAGGCAAACTAAAAAATAGGGAAACAACAACAACAACAACAATAAATCTATATCTCTAGCTATATTTCCAGCACGGCATTTTACAGGGGGTGTAGGAGAGAGGTAGATCAAAAGAGAATCATCGGAAGGGGTCAGCGAGAGAGGAGAGAAAGTGAGAGAGCCTGTATACTGGCATTTTGCCAATCCCCTGATTCGCTCGAAGGGAATTTACAAGAGCCTTTCAAAATTGTTCCCGCCAAAATGCCGTGCCAGAGACTTCACTCATTTCGGGATCGATGGCATCGCAGAGTAAATTGGCACTCCCAGACGCATAGAACAGTTTCGTCGTCTGTAACAGCGAAGATAAAGACAGAAAAAAACAGACCATGACCCTGTTTGCGTTAGGATCAACAAGGGCTCAAGAGGAGTTCGGAATACGGTGGTGCTAGGGATTTCGCAATCCGGCGCCTGTGGCCGCCGATATGCCGAGTTTCCCCTGGACCGAACTGTGCCAGGCAAGTGAACTCCCCCTTGCCCAAACTGTGTCCGGAAATCTAAACACGCGGCATCCTGCGTTTCCGTTGTGAAAGCAACTTTTTTTCGATCGCTTCAGCCTCACGAGCCTTTTGCAACGGAAATCGCCAGTTCTTTTGTAGCGATTGAAATTTTCCAAGTATTGGCCTCGACTGTATGTTTTCAGTGCAACCCTGGTCCAAATCGTGGCAAGAAAGTGAACTCTCCCTGGACCATACTTTGAAAACGTAGTGCGCATTCTACTAAAACGTAGTTCAACCTCAACAACACCTGCTAGTTTCAAAATTAAAGGGTTGTAACCCGCAATTGTGTTCTCTTTTTACATTCATCATGTTTCGCTTTGTTCACTTTGATTTTATTGTTCCACTTTACAACGTCACTCACTTACGTATTATGACTACCGTACTCACTTCGTCTTTATCGCCCTTTGTCGCGGATAACAATCGACCCAATTCGCCTGTGCCGGTCTTCTTTAATTCCGCAATTAGTTCCTCACTGGTTTTCCCAGAAGCACCTAGAAGGAATGGGTGCTTTCTTTTGAATTTTCTAGAAACTGACCTATTTTCATTTTTATTCCGTTAATACAATATAAAAAACTACAGTGTCCACCACCGTATTTCCAACATACCTGAGAACATAGCGATTAGCAGAATTGCAGTCATGATTTGAAGACGCATATTTGATGAATATTGGAGAGAAGAAAGGAGAAAGGTCAGGAGAAGAGGAAAAATGGAGAATGAAGTGGAAAACCACCGATTCGTCTCTGCCGAGCGATCGATAATGATTGCAAAAAAAACAAACACCAATCTGTTCACTAATCTAATACCTTTTGATCACTACAAACAAAGTTAAAAATTTGGAGAGCGCAGAGTGCAGCAACCAAGGAAAGAAAAAAACTGGAAAACGTAAGAAAGCAACAAGGAAGGATGTGAAGAAGAAAAAAAGGATTCCATCCAATATTTGAACAATTTGTTGCTGACATTTGTTAATTTGCATATTACTACAAAGAGGCGAGACTCAAAGGAGAGAGGAGATGGTCTTGTCATTTTCCTTTCCCAATCGAGCCCCGTTTTGTTATTCATTTCGAGTAATATTGCACGCAAATCTTTACGCTTTTTTATGTTACAATCATTTGCTAGGTCTCCACAAGCATACAAAGAACGATTGAAGTCTCTTACAGAAAGAGGGAGGAGACGGTGGAATGAGAGGGTTGACTGGGACGCCCGAGTCCAAATGGAAAAAAAATCTTCGTAGTATTGGAACAAAAGTCCCCTGTCCTGTGTTCCCAAGACCAGTACTAATGGGACTACAGTACCTTTTATCGAATTGTAATCGGAAGGACGTCAACCATGGGGAGACTCTACTATCATGACTAACTAGTAAAACCAAGAAAAAACAACGCTGAATTTTTGATATGTTGTGGATACAGTCAATATCTATCGAATGCGTTAAAATTTGGTTGATTTCGAGGGGAGCTACGTAGTTTAATCCATGATGGTCTATCGATTTCTGGTAGTCTCATGTTTTGATTATGCTCATTAGCATAATTACAGCCCGTCAAAGTTGAGCTTTTTATCAGTATTTTGAACGCCAGTTAGTTTAATTTAAAGATAATTAGTCAAGTAGGATATAGATAGCATACGGTACCCTCCTTAGTCCTTTTATCACAAACTGTTCTTTTATTTACACGTATCATCGGATTTCCATATGTATTTCTAGGGCTAGACATATTATCATGATTAGAGCAATTTGCATTGTGAGTAGAGGGAGGACTCCGCCTCGGCACTTTTAGTCTCTTCTTAGTTCTTCCTGCCGTAACGTCGTAGTCATCTATCTGCTCTCTGTTGTGACGTCATCAACTATCGATTGTCTACCGTACCTACTATCCACGTGATTGTGAGTTATTGTGTAGTCTTCTACTTATATAAACAACGTATTATTCTATTCGTTGTATTCTGCAAAGGCATAATAATAGTACACTCTGGGAGTTTGCTAGACACTTGATCTGCTATAAATATTAGTCGGACTGACATCTGGATCCGACTGTCATATAGATAGTGAAAAATGATCACAAACTGTGCCTGACAAGATGGTGTCAATGAAATTCTCAATTTTTTAAATTTGCATATTTTCCAAAATTTCGACCCCGATTATCTCGAAAACCAAGAAAAAAAACATCGCTGAATTTTCGATATGTTGTGGATACAGTCAATATCTATCGAATGCGCTAAAATTTGGTTGATTTCGAGGGGAGCTACGTAGTTTAATCCATGAAATCCATTGAGTTCTAATAGAGAGAAACCCCTCATATCGCCTCATTCCACCGACTCGTCCCCACCCGTGCGGTGCGAAATGAGAAAAGAACAATGGCTTATGACGTCATATCTACTCTCTATGACAAATTCGAACTCTTTTGGATGTATTGATTTTTTCCATGCGCATCTTGATCTTCCACCTCCCATGTCACTATAGTGTGCAGATAAAGTGGCGTCTGATGACAAAACATGGAATACCATAAGGAGCTTGAAACATCAAGTAACTATAAATTACCTCACTGTAGTTACCGTAGCTTCTTTTTCACCAGTTTATGGCATCACTACAGAGCGGCAACAATTTACGGACACTCCGAGAAGTTGATATGACGTCATAAGTCATTGTTCTTTTCTCATTTCGCACCGTACGGGTGGGGATGAATCGGTGGAATGAGGCGAAAAGAGGGGTATCTCTCTATTAGAACTCAATGGTTTTTCATGGATTAAACTACGTAGCTCCCCTCGAAATCAACCAAATTTTAGCGCATTCGATAGATATTGACTGTATCCACAACATATCGAAAATTCAGAGATGTTTTTTTTCTTGGTTTTCGAGATAATCGAGGTCGAAATTTTGGAAAATATGCAAATTTGAAAAATTGAGAATTTCATTGACACCATCTTGTCAGGCACGGGATCATTTTTCACTATCTATATGACTAATTATCTTTAAATTAAACTAACTGGCGTTCAAAATACTGATAAAGAGCTCAACTTTGACAGGCTGTAATTATGCTAATGAGCATAATCAAAACATGAGACTACCAGAGATCGATAGACCACCCATTGGTCTATCTGAAAATGTGATAATACGAAGGTGTAATTTTGGTGTACGTGGGTGGTACAATTTTTACGCGAACGCACTGATATGGGTAGAGAGAATCTCGAATCAAAGCCATGATCGGTGGAATCGGAAGATGCTCGATTGGACCCCAAGAGGGAAGAGGAAGCGAGGCCGACCGGCAAAGAGATGGAGAGATGATTTCGTCCACGCTGCTGGACCACAATTCGTGCAACTCGCAAGAAACGATCGCAAGGAATGGAGATCTCTCATGGCAACCGAGCTTTAACACCCAAAACCAGCTGATAAAGTTGTTTAAATGTAAAAAATGTAAACGGCAACAACGTTAACCACCACAATTCAACATTAATAATTGAAAAGTTTTTAATCGAACAATTTTATCGCACAGTTGCCTTTGTTCACACTGCAATTGTGAATGGAGTGGGCGGGGCTTGTGAGGGCGGAGTCTAGAGGAGGCGGGATCTAGAGGCCTAGCAGCATGAGAAGGCAGGAGATGGCGATGAGGAGAATGAGAGAGGATGTCTTTCCCGGCGAGCCCGGAGAGCCACAGACGATTCCTTCTGCAAAAAAAATACACAATTTGGAATATTTTAGACTCTAGAAGCTTATTTTACGTCACTGCAATCTTCACGTCGGAAGTTTTTTTAAAATATAAGTTTTAGTCGAACCTTCCTCCATCTTCTGCTGGAATGTAATCCTGATGCCACAATAAAAAATGCTGACGTCTTCATCGCAAGCACACTGGGCGACACGGATGTGATTAGCATCTACGAGAACATCACTGCAACAAATTAGGTATTTACGTAGACACCTGGTACAGGTTCGAACAGAGGACCGGGATCGACTACATCTAATTTCAGTCGCCAAATATCAAGAAAGCCCCCAGCCGATTAGACTACGACAAGAGTAAACACTTCGGCTGATACAAGCTAATCAGGACGTCTCAGAAAGCTGGAAGATCTACTTCTACGCTCAATAACTATTGTCCAACATCGACATTGCAATTGACTAAGGAAGCCAAGCAAGATCCATTCCCTTGACCCAGTTGCCTCGAGTTCGAAGATCCAGACCACCGCTGCCCCCGAATGATACCTCCTGCAGGTCCTTTGCCTTGATGTCAGGATAAATTTCAAAACCGTTTTCGCGAACTATGTCAGAGCAAAATATAACCATCAAATAAAATGTTAAAAGTAGGTTATCGAAATAGAAAACGCACCGTCACCGGTGGTGTCCCATGAAATTTTGATCAACTGAATTCTCACTGTGAGGCACTGGTTGCAAGGCGCCTCTACGACGGCGCAGGGGATCAACTCTCCCTATCTTTTAAGTTTAAGTGGGGCTGGGAGAGGCTAAAGTGCACCAAACGCTCACGCTAGGGTCTGCAAAATGAATCTTTGTGCGAATCTTGAATCATTGTTCAAAGATTCGAGCGGTCGAAGTTTCAAAATGAATCCTCACTTTTCAACAAAGATTCATTTGAATCTTTGACGATTTCTCTGGAATTTCGAAACTTTTCACAAATCTGTCTTCGGCATTGCGTTACTACCATATATGTGGTACCCCAGTCCGAGAATCGGATCACATGTAATTTCCGGTAGATTCCAGATACAGTATGTCCTAAAAGTACGCACGGGTTTTCTGGGCGTAAGGCATATTATGCATTGCTAATTTGAGCTAATGTAAATACGACCACCTTCGCGAACATTCTTGCTGCAATTTTTTGGCTACTGTAGCCCGACTACCGTATCCGGGGATACGGTAGCCAATAAACGGAACACCCCACAGTCAATTGCTAAACCATATCTACCTCGTGCGTTAACCCCCTAGTCAATTTGCTGAATCCACGTATTCCGGATTACGGTAGACCAGATACAGTAACTTCGATATGGAGTCCGGAGCACGGTAGTTATCTTGTAGTAGATCACTTAGGGTTTGTTGAGGTAATCCCGACTTTACCTTAATCTTACCCTAGGTGTGACACGTGAAAAAGGAACTCGCTATTCCTTTTGAGCCGTTATCCAGACAAGGATTCGTTTCGAATCCAGATTCGAAACGAATCCTTTCATTTCGAATCCATAGACCGGGCGATTCGCACCGCAAAGATTCGCAATGAGAGGGAAAGATTCATTTTGCCATCCCTAATATGCACTATGCACCGCACACCAAAATACCGTAATTTACTGTAGCACACCAAGAATGTGGAAAGTGGAAAAGTGGAAAATTCAACAATTGCATTAAACCATTCAAAATTGATTGTTTTTATCCGTTTTTTTCAATCATTTTGAGGAACGAACTCGACACGCAGCCAGTTAGTCACAAAAAGAGCCCTAATTATAGTCATTTTAACCATGAACCCGAGAAAGTGGAAAAAAGTGGAAAATGTGTTCCACTGTGGAACACAGTGGAACACTTTCCTGCAAAGTGGACTCGGTGTACGATACCATTTGGTTGTAGTGGTACTGTAGGACGTAACACTGAACACAAACGTCAATCATTTCGGAAAATATTTTTGTTCTCAATCCGAACACTTTTTCCAAACAGGATACTTTTCAATGTTTGCAATATAAAAACAATAATCTGTTTTTCTAGAAGCTTTCGGCAAGACCAGGGAGGAATTGCTGGCGGAACTTAAGAATGCTGGAACGGGAGAATTCGGGCGTTTTATCTCACTCGCAGACGGTGACATGAATGAGGCGAGTTCGGAATTGAGTGAATGGTTTGAAGAGATCGATCATATGGTATTATAAAAATGTCGCCTGTCGCTTTGGAATTCCAAATTTTCTCCTCCCATTTTTAAAAATCAACTTGGGCCTAGGCGGTACCCCCATTCTCCCTAATTTAACAGAAACCTACATGTGTGTAACCATTTTTGTGGAACTTACGAGATACTTTTTAAAAAAAAAAAATATTCGGAGATCTTCATAAAAATCACATTCATAGCACGAGCCATTGTTGTTTTTTAAAAAAATAAATATTCGGAGATCTTCATAAAAATCACATTCATAGCACGAGCCATTGTTGTTCTGAGCCCTCGTTATTATAGGCAATGCGATTGATGAAGATAAACAGCGGAGACGAGAAGAAAATGAAGAAAATGGCCTTGAATATCATGTGTGACGTCGTCAACCCTGAAGTATGTGGGCACGAGGAGGCACTTCTTCACTTTTTTATTTTCACCGAACCAAGCAACCCGGGGTGCGACCCTCATTCATCAGCTCACTGAGAGAATCTAGCGGTCACCTCTCGTGCAACCCTCAGATATATTGCTTGGTCCGGTAAAGTGAAGAAGTACCCACGAGGATAGAGTCTAACTCAAAGAGAGAGAAAATAGTACGCTCTCTAGAATGTCTTACATCCTGTACCCGGGTCACGATCAGGTACAAAACAAAAACAGCACAAAGTAAGATCCCTTGTGTATCAATGAGTTCTCATATCACGCATTGAGTAGTTGAGTAAATTGGCATCCTTTGTTGCCGATCTATTTATTGAATAATTCAAAATAAAGCAAGGAGGTACAGACCAGGTACACGAAATTCTTGAGCTGATATGATTCATGGAAGCCGCACTCTTCTGCTTCTGGTAATTTGAAGAGCTTGTCTTTAAGGTCGGACGCATTTTCACTCAGTTCGCCATAGTGGATCCAAAGTACCAAGAATTGGAAAATAGCAAAGCAGAACTTTGCAGAGATCGGTATACTTTTATAATATCGACAAAAATGAGTAGAAAAAACACCGAAACAATCTTTTGCATAAAGTCAAAATATACCAATCTTTCACATTTTTCTTTCTTTTGCGAACAAAATTTGGGGAAAGTGGGCGGACGAGTGTGTCAATTTAAATAAATCTACCAATTTTTAAAGAGGAAGTGTAAGAAAGTTCCCGCCCCTCATTTATCCCCTCGTCAGTGTCAGTTTTGCAAATTACAATTCCTCCATTCTTCTCTATCGCGAGCGCGCGTAGTCCAATTTCGGTAGGGTTGTCGCTGCGTGGGCGATCGCGTGATACGTCCTGGAATACTGTAGGGCATCTTCGCATACTCCACGATCGAATCCGGGCGGGGTTTCAGACGTCTTGTTCTTCTCTATCTTCGTATCCAGTTTGATGCGAGCTCGCAGTAGACGGTGGTGCGATGGGGTAGTCGAAGCCTTCGACCACTGACACGTCCTGCAGCATCCATCTCCGACTGACGAGCACGTGGTCGAGCTCGTATCTGGCTCTTCCACCAGCTTGTTCCCAAGTCCATCGGGAGCTCGACATCATAGAGGGAGTTTCCATGGAAGGAACTAGTGGTAGACAGTAGATCAGAGAGGAGGTCGTCGGGGTCTCTATGGGGGTCGGAATGGTATGGTCCGGATCGGAAAGAGCCTTCTTTTCGGGGACCGGATCGGAAATTGAGATCTCCACCTATCATTCGATAGTAGCTCTTCTTCTCTGCCTCGTAGACATACCTCACCAGACGTGGAGGCAGTCTTTGGGGCTCGGGGCTTCCACGACCCCCTATACATGGTGATTTTTGGGGCTCGGGGCTGTCACGTATAGGGGGTCATGGTCCAAAATGGGTTTTGGGTTGGTCCCACCAAAGTCAAAGTGGTATACTGTAACTTCACCGCGGGGGTCCCGCAACGAAAACAGAGTACAGTAACCCATGCTACCGTAACCCGGAAAAACGAAATTGACAATACAGACCCCTGGTATGTTGCATGAAGTAGACCTCGAGTCGTCATTGCCTGAGGGGGATACCGTAATCATCCTACCGTACTCTCGGCTACAGTAACCCTACCGTAAGTCGGATTTGCGAAAGTGTCTCAATCGGCTCTGGATTTTTATAGAAGATAACCCTCGAGTAGGCAAAGTGTGTGGGGCATACCGCACCTCATCTACCGTACTCCCGGCTACAGTAACCTACCGTAACACGAAAATACGAAAATGATCAAATCGGCTCGGAATTTTTGTAGGAGGTAGACCTCGAGCGGGCAAATTATTTCCGGCATACCATTATGTTCCTACATTATCCGCGGCTACTGTAACCATACATAGTCGAATTTGTCATTTTCGAATTTTCGTAGTACGGTAGGTTACTGTAGCTGTAAATACTGTAGGAACATAATGGTATGCCGGAAATAATTTGCCCGCTCGAGGTCTACCTCCTACAAAAATTCAGAGCCGATTTGACCATTTTCGTATTTTCGTGTTACGGTAGGTTACTGTAGCCGAGAGTACTGTAGATGAGGTGCGGTATGCCCCACACACTTGCCCACTCGAGGGTTATCTTCTACATAAATACCGAGCCGATTGGTACACTTTCGCAAATCCGTCTTACGGTAGGGTTACTGTAGCCGAGAGTACGGTTGGATGATTACGGTATCCCCCTCAGGCAATGTCAACTCGAGGTCTACCTCATGCAACATACCAGGGGTCTGTATTGTCAATTTCGTACTTCCGGGTTACGGTAGCATGGGCTACGGTAGTCTGTTTTCGTTGCGGGACCCCCGCGGTGAAGTTACAGTATACCACTTTGACTTTGGTGGGACCAACCCAAAACCCATTTTGGACCATACGTATACCCCCTATACGCCCTATACCCCCTATACGTGACAGCCCCGAGCCCCAAAGAAATCCTTTGGGGCTCGGGGCTTCCACGTATAGGGATACATGGGTGGAGCCTCAGGCGTGGTGAGCTATGCTCGTAGACGACCGCTACTTCCTTGAAGAAAGCAGGAAACTCCTCGAGCGGAGCACTGGATGTGGGCATAGACGGAGATAATGGATAGGGAGGCAGATCGGCCGACTCGAAGGCGAAGGACTCCGAGACGAGGGGAGTGGATGGTAAAGGAAAGGATGGAAGAGGTCAATGTTTAAGATATGCATGAAAATTGGCTCCAAATTTGTAATGCGCCCTAACGAGGAGATCCGATTCAATGGTGACGGTGGAAATAGTTAAACAAAAAAAACTATAACTATTATTTCTATTTATTTTTTTGTCTAACTATTTCCGGAGTGGGAAACACTCTAGAATGAATAGAGTAACCCTTTTTACCCCGGGCTTCTGTTTGGCAGGCAATAAAGCAAAGTTAGAACAGTAATTAGCTAGGAAGAACAAATTCAGAATGAGGTGTAATATCGATAATGTTTTGAAAGAAATATAACTAAAAAAACTGGATCTTATTTTGAGCTCACTTACCACTTGTCGAATCCCGGATGACTCTTTCAATGTAATAGAAATAGTCGTAGATTCCGACGTTTCATCCACGGCCCTTCTTGTTTTCAGACAAACCTGACAATCCATTGTGTTGATAAAAAAGAAAAAAAATAAAAGAGTATATTTTAAGCAAAATTGTTGGAAACAAAGTTTTTTATTCTCACAGAGAACACTTTTTTAATATGCTTTTTAAAATCAATTCTATTTATTTTCCCCAGTCACATTTTAATGCAGAATATCTTTTTAAATATTAGTTTTATTAAATTTGCAAATATATACGATAAAATATATAAATAAATGAGCACTCACCAGTCGCATATTCAGCGTGTCTCCGTAGTTAATGCATCCAATGATTACTCTAATCACATCCACCGGAAGATCCACAAGAGAAATTGGATACATTCCTGGTAAATTTCGATAGAATTAGTTAATAATTAATCTGGACAATGAATACATAGGATAGACAATATTTATTCTAAGAACAACAGAAAAACACGGAGGTAAGTCATTGGATTAATTGCAATACTGTAATGCAAAGGTAATGAGAAGGGATAATGAAGAGGAGATGAATGATATCATTCGCCCTGTTAGTCCTTCCGTACCATTTTCAATCGAGATTTAAGTCTTATTTGCGCAGTTGCGAGAGTCATTATCGATGCAATCGCGTCCTTAGGCTCTGGATTATGCCATGTTCAAGCGTCACTTTCTCGCTAAATGGCGTCTCATTTATACGCATTCCTTGTTTTCTTAAATTGTATGTCCGTTACATTCACCCTCTTAGAGTGCAGTGAAATGGTCAAGTACTTTTTTTCGAGAAGTGAACAAAACAGATCGAAATCGGTTGAGACCTCTGGATGCTCATCATGCGAAAGAAATTGTACCCGCGGATTATCCGCGTGCCTTAAAAATAATTTTTCTCGGGAAGAGAGAGAGAATTGCAAATATTAAAATTCAAGCTACGAATAGCGAGTAGGCGTAAATTCGAGAGAGAGAGAGAGAGAGAGAGATGCAATACTTTCACAAGTTTTTCTCGTTCGTTTCAGAGCAGACATCATTCACGACGGAGTCCAAATTCTCGATCACTCATGCGAAGCGAGATAAAATGAATTTATATCTGGGCTTTTAGGCGCATTGCTGTTTGTTTATTGGAATTATTTAATTTTGGTCACATTTGCATAAAAGCTATAACATTATAAATTTAAAATAATATTTAATGTCCCGCTTTCGTCTGTTATTTTATGATAACTTCTTTATTAATATATTAGCAGAATAAGACGTTATTAATGTTAAGAAAAAAATATTCGAGAACAAATTTATGAAGAACTCTAGAATTTCTTACCTCCTGTACCCGAGTACACTCCTGGGAGTGTACCGGGGTACAACAGGAACATGAACAGATACAAAACACAAATATCATAAAGAAAGATCCCTTTGTGAATCAATGAGTGCTAATAACACGTGATATTACACGCCTTGAATAATATTGAAATCGTTTTGTAACAGGTATGGTTATTGATACAATTTAAAATAGATCTAGGAGGTAGAAGACCAGGTACACAAAATTCTTGAGAATCTGTCTCTTTCAAATGTTCATTTCTTCATGTTCAATAGTCAGTGACGATGCGCTGTATCGAACAAGGAAATGTCCATTCTTCACTCTCCACTCCCCAGTTCCAACAACTCCCGATGTGAACCAACACCACTTGTTTAGCTTCGGAAGCTCCTGTAAAATATTACGAATATCATCCCAAATTCATATTGATAAAAGACGTTTAAGAGACCGTCCATGAGAGAACGTAACGAGTGGGCTGGGGTCCCGGATGAGAAATAGACAACGTACCCTCAAACTTTTTTCGCGGAATGAGCATCACGAATGCTGATCGCGACGGCATATGGTTAAGGTTGAAAAAATTTTTGACGGTCAAAAAAATTTTTCAAAATTTTCAGACATTTTTTCGTCAAAAAATAAAGTTTCGAAATGATTAGCGAAAAATATTCTATAATACGTATAATTACGCGCTGGTTCCGAATTTCACAGTTAGAACTGTTGAAACTCAATTTCAAAAAAGTTATGATCGAAAAATCAGATTTTTTTCTCAAAAATCGAAAATATCTTTTTTCCGACCCCACTTTTACATCCTAACGACTCCAGTTTCAGAATCTACGACACAAATTACATCGGGAACCGAGATTTTATAATTTTAAAAATACGGATTTTTGAGATATTTCTTTTTGAATTTTAAAAATTAATTTTTCCAAAAATAATTGTTTTCATAACTCACGATTTTTTTCGTAAACATACCCAATTTGGGACCAAAAATGTTCCTTATATTCATAATGCAATAATACATCGCCGATCTCAAACATCAAACCACGCTACCAGAATTTAAAACTATAATTGATAGGATGACCAATATACTAATTATCATTGAAATAACTTTGTTTTCCGATGAGGTACAACTTGGAATGCGGGTTTAAAATATTTGAAGCATAATTATGATCATTTTTGTTGTTGAGCAATTTCGAATCCATCGAAGATGAAAGGCAGAAAAAATTTAAAAAGTTAAACTGCTTCCAAAAATGTGTAATTTTCAGATTAAAAATTTATTTTCTCAAACACCATCGACTCTTACAGGGAAATATTGCAGCGTGTTTGTGCACTCATAGTAACATATCTACTGTACAAATATGAGATTGATCCCGCAACTTTGAAAAAAATCTTTTTCTGAAAAAAATCCATGAACCCGGAGTTCATGGTCCAAAATTTGGAAAAATATTGTAATTTATTTTCGCTCGAAAGTTACCCCCGCGCAAGTTTCGAGCTTCCTGATATGTCCAGAGCATGTGTGCATTCCGTGGTGGTCTGCTGAATAATCTGAGAAGAAAACAATTTTTCACTTTTTGGACCATGTTCATGGATTTTTTTCAGAAAAAGATTTTTTTCAAAGTTGCGGGATCAATCTCATATTTGTACAGTAGATATGTTACTATGAGTGCACAAACACGCTGCAATATTTCCCTGTAAGAGTCGATGGTGTTTGAGAAAATAAATTTTTAATCTGAAAATTACACATTTTTGGAAGCAGTTTAACTTTTTAAATTTTTTCTGCCTTTCATCTTCGATGGATTCGAAATTGCTCAACAACAAAAATGATCATAATTATGCTTCAAATATTTTAAACCCGCATTCCAAGTTGTACCTCATCGGAAAACAAAGTTATTTCAATGATAATTAGTATATTGGTCATCCTATCAATTATAGTTTTAAATTCTGGTAGCGTGGTTTGATGTTTGAGATCGGCGATGTATTATTGCATTATGAATATAAGGAACATTTTTGGTCCCAAATTGGGTATGTTTACGAAAAAAATCGTGAGTTATGAAAACAATTATTTTTGGAAAAATTAATTTTTAAAATTCAAAAAGAAATATCTCAAAAATCCGTATTTTTAAAATTATAAAATCTCGGTTCCCGATGTAATTTGTGTCGTAGATTCTGAAACTGGAGTCGTTAGGATGTAAAAGTGGGGTCGGAAAAAAGATATTTTCGATTTTTGAGAAAAAAATCTGATTTTTCGATCATAACTTTTTTGAAATTGAGTTTCAACAGTTCTAACTGTGAAATTCGGAACCAGCGCGTAATTATACGTATTATAGAATATTTTTCGCTAATCATTTCGAAACTTTATTTTTTGACGAAAAAATGTCTGAAAATTTTGAAAAATTTTTTTGACCGTCAAAAATTTTTTCAACCTTAACCATATGCCGTCGCGATCAGCATTCGTGATGCTCATTCCGCGAAAAAAGTTTGAGGGTACGTTGTCTATTTCTCATCCGGGACCCCAGCCCACTCGTTACGTTCTCTCATGGACGGTCTCTTAAACGTCTTTTATCAATATGAATTTGGGATGATATTCGTAATATTTTACAGGAGCTTCCGAAGCTAAACAAGTGGTGTTGGTTCACATCGGGAGTTGTTGGAACTGGGGAGTGGAGAGTGAAGAATGGACATTTCCTTGTTCGATACAGCGCATCGTCACTGACTATTGAACATGAAGAAATGAACATTTGAAAGAGACAGATTCTCAAGAATTTTGTGTACCTGGTCTTCTACCTCCTAGATCTATTTTAAATTGTATCAATAACCATACCTGTTACAAAACGATTTCAATATTATTCAAGGCGTGTAATATCACGTGTTATTAGCACTCATTGATTCACAAAGGGATCTTTCTTTATGATATTTGTGTTTTGTATCTGTTCATGTTCCTGTTGTACCCCGGTACACTCCCAGGAGTGTACTCGGGTACAGGAGGTAAGAAATTCTAGAGTTCTTCATAAATTTGTTCTCGAATATTTTTTTCTTAACATTAATAACGTCTTATTCTGCTAATATATTAATAAAGAAGTTATCATAAAATAACAGACGAAAGCGGGACATTAAATATTATTTTAAATTTATAATGTTATAGCTTTTATGCAAATGTGACCAAAATTAAATAATTCCAATAAACAAACAGCAATGCGCCTAAAAGCCCAGATATAAATTCATTTTATCTCGCTTCGCATGAGTGATCGAGAATTTGGACTCCGTCGTGAATGATGTCTGCTCTGAAACGAACGAGAAAAACTTGTGAAAGTATTGCATCTCTCTCTCTCTCTCTCTCTCGAATTTACGCCTACTCGCTATTCGTAGCTTGAATTTTAATATTTGCAATTCTCTCTCTCTTCCCGAGAAAAATTATTTTTAAGGCACGCGGATAATCCGCGGGTACAATTTCTTTCGCATGATGAGCATCCAGAGGTCTCAACCGATTTCGATCTGTTTTGTTCACTTCTCGAAAAAAAGTACTTGACCATTTCACTGCACTCTAAGAGGGTGAATGTAACGGACATACAATTTAAGAAAACAAGGAATGCGTATAAATGAGACGCCATTTAGCGAGAAAGTGACGCTTGAACATGGCATAATCCAGAGCCTAAGGACGCGATTGCATCGATAATGACTCTCGCAACTGCGCAAATAAGACTTAAATCTCGATTGAAAATGGTACGGAAGGACTAACAGGGCGAATGATATCATTCATCTCCTCTTCATTATCCCTCCTCATTACCTTTGCATTACAGTATTGCAATTAATCCAATGACTTACCTCCGTGTTTTTCTGTTGTTCTTAATGTTAGAATAAATATTGTCTATCCTATGTATTCATTGTCCAGATTAATTATTAACTAATTCTATCGAAATTTACCAGGAATGTATCCAATTTCTCTTGTGGATCTTCCGGTGGATGTGATTAGAGTAATCATTGGATGCATTAACTACGGAGACACGCTGAATATGCGACTGGTGAGTGCTCATTTATTTATATATTTTATCGTATATATTTGCAAATTTAATAAAACTAATATTTAAAAAGATATTCTGCATTAAAATGTGACTGGGGAAAATAAATAGAATTGATTTAAAAAAGCATATTAAAAAAGTGTTCTCTGTGAGAATAAAAAACTTTGTTTCCAACAATTTTGCTTAAAATATACTCTTTTATTTTTTTTCTTTTTTATCAACACAATGGATTGTCAGGTTTGTCTGAAAACAAGAAGGGCCGTGGATGAAACGTCGGAATCTACGACTATTTCTATTACATTGAAAGAGTCATCCGGGATTCGACAAGTGGTAAGTGAGCTCAAAATAAGATCCAGTTTTTTAGTTATATTTCTTTCAAAACATTATCGATATTACACCTCATTCTGAATTTGTTCTTCCTAGCTAATTACTGTTCTAACTTTGCTTTATTGCCTGCCAAACAGAAGCCCGGGGTAAAAAGGGTTACTCTATTCATTCTAGAGTGTTTCCCACTCCGGAAATAGTTAGACAAAAAAATAAATAGAAATAATAGTTATAGTTTTTTTGTTTAACTATTTCCACCGTCACCATTGAATCGGATCTCCTGGTTAGGGCGCATTACAAATTTGGAGCCAATTTTCATGCATATCTTAAACATTTGGATACTGTATGGCATATTCAAAACACACCTTCCGTTTTTTTCAGAGTTGCCAGTTCGAATCTCCGCGCGAGTCACTGACACTCTCGCTACGAACAACTGAACCCATTTTCCTGCTACCCGTGATGAACTACTTCTCCAACCATAAGCAATGCGAACCCGGTTGCACCAGTAAAGTAATTATTTTGACTACGCATTTTTGTATTGAAAATTGTGCTCGCTTTTTCCTGCATGTAGCATTTAGGAAATGGTGCCTACAAAGTGAATGCTTTGCAGGATCGTCGGGTGGAACTGCCTAAAGAACAGGTTCTTCAAGTCGTTGAAAAGCTTTCGGAAGCTGTAAGGAATCGTCCCTTCTGGAGATTTCTCGTATTTCTGGGAAACAAAATCGTGGATTGTCTGGAGGTCGCCGAGGCATGCTATAGACTACTGAACATACAGGAATTAAAGATCGTCCTTGTGCACAAGCCATCCAGTGCCGACTGGTTAGTTTTTTTATATAACAATCATTTTAAAAATATTTCGTTTATTTGCAAAAAGAAATTGAATAAAGAATTACTGGTGCAGTGCCGCGAGACAGTCCATTTCCAATTTTACAACAACATACGTCTCATTTCACAATATTATAATTTGAAATTAGTTTATCCTTAATTGCCCAGGGAACTGATCACGGAACAGATCACGAAACGAATCAAACCCCGCGACATCAGCATTTCCTTACGAAAATGGACATTTCCCACGGGTGAGCAATTTCATGCACTTTTTTTTCTAAGCTATTCCTTTTTTTATAAGTATTCCTAACCTCTATATATTCCCATTCTTAAGATTTTCTCGTTAGAGTGGCCGAAGTCGTGTGGAAAATGACCTTGGAAGAGCTGAATTTGGAGAATATCGATGTGTCGGCGCAAGTTTTGGACATTATGAGACAGTATTGTCGAATTCTTGAAATACAAGACGACATCGATCGAGAGCAGGCTACGATTCTAGTGGAAGTGAGTGGATATTTTTTTTTTAATTTTTAAAATTATTTATTAATTATAATTATTGGGGGGTTAGTTTTTCTTTTATCGATGTGCTATTAGTAATATTTTAAAGGAGCTTCCGAAGCTAAACAAGAGGTGTCGGTTCACATCGGGAGTTGTGGGAAAAGGGGAGTTGAGATTGAAGAATGGACATTTCCTTGTTCGATACAGCGCATCCTCACTGACTATTGAACATGAAGAAATGGATATTTGAAAGAGAAATATTTTTCATAAACTTATACTCGTATTATTTTTTTCGTAATATTTATAACGTCTTCTTCTGCTAATAAAAAAAATTTATCATGAAAGAACAGACGAAACCGGGACATTAAATATAATTTTAAATTTGTAATGATGTACAAACTTTTATCCAAATGTGGCAATAATAAAGTAACACCAATCAACAAACCGTAATGTGCAACTAAAAGCCCAAATAGAAATTCATTTTGTCTCGCTTCTCATGAGTGATCGAGAATTTGGGCTCCATCATGTATTGTGTCTGCTCTGGAGAGGCACTTGCATAAATAGTCCAAAGAGCTCAAGTTTACAGGAAAAAAGATACTTACTGCAAATGTTGTATCCGTTAACTATCGATTGTCTGTACCCGGGTGTATTCTGAGAGGACCGGAATGAGGAGGTGAACCGAATTTGCTTATTCTCAATTACGGACAAATCCTGGAAAAGAACGATGTTTTGCTAGAGTAAAATTGGTTGAAAGTACCAACCTCAACGAGTTTATCGCAGTCGGACTCTTGTAGAAAGGCAACGTGACTTTTGTCCGAAATACAGAGCGAATCCAGCTTTCGGTTGAACATTTTCGATATGATTGGCCTCCATTCAATATCCGTCATACCAAAGAAATAGTTTGTTCCAATGGGCATGACGTTAGATTGCTCGATACGAATTTCCGAACAACTATCGGCTAATCTAAGTAGGAATTCAACTGCAATTGAGACACATTAATTGGATTGTTTTTTTGTTGAAAAAAAATCGCTCACCAGGATTAGAAATTGACAACTTTTTAACGGATATACGAATATTCTTGATTCTCTTTGCAGCAATAAAGTTCAGGAGCGAATCACTGGAATTTAATTTTTAGAATGGGTCTAAAATCGACAGCAAACCAGTGGAAATTTTGCGGTACGCTAATATCCAACTTGTGGACAACCATGCCTTCTAGAATATGCTCAATATGGTTCAAATTGAACCCCTCGGCGCGGCAACGAAGACATAATGTCTGGACTGTCCACCCCAATGCTTGTTTGATTTCATTCATGACTTCCAGATTGTTAAGAGACGGGATCGGTAAAAACCGACCACCCTCCGGACACGTGAGCTAGCAATGAGATCTGGAGGTCCATACTGGGGTGGGTGGAAGGTATTGTGCCCGCATTGCACAAAACACCACTTATTTCTATTTGCCGGCTCCGGCCTAAGAGAAATATGGATTTGAGTGAAAAAATGTCGAAAAATCAAAATTTCTTAAACTGAAAAGATAGACTCTATTTATTATTTGCGTTATATTTTTGGTCATAGGAGGTTGCAAAATTAATTTTTTGATCGAATTTTGCGTGATTCTAAAACCATTTTTTTGAACAAAAAAATTATGTTTATAAAAAATTAAGTTGGTATTTAAACGACCTAACGCCCATGATTTCTGTGCGCAATGTGCACTCCCACATAATATCTATCCAAATATACAATAACCAGGTCCCCAATGAAACGCCGATTTTTACGAGAAATTTTTAAATTTTGTAACCCATTATGCGGAAAACGATATTTTTAATTTCACTCTGGATAAACATTCTTATATTTGTTGGTAGGGGCATAATAGTATTCCGAAATGTGCAAAGTACATGGCGGAAAAATTTGGAGAGGGTATGTCCACTTGATCGAATGAGGTTTCTTCAATACACCATCGATTTTTCTTTAGGTACGAAGTAGACTATGTGTAATTTATCTCGGCTTCCCGATGAAATACTGGCTCCAAATATGGATCAGCATGTTCGGAATTTTCTGCTTGACAAATTTTCCGTTGAAACTGTTCGAATTTAGAGAAAATTGGAAATCGAAAAAAATCGATAACTGAAAATGTTCTCAATTTCAATGAAAAATGGTAAAAATGAAGTTATCAGAACTTTTCATTATATAATATTACGTGCACTCATCGTACTACAACTGCTGAAGAAATATCGAATTGGTGCATCCACTTTGAAAAAAAAATTTTTTTTTGAAAAAATCCATGAACCCGGGTTCATGGTCCAAAAATCCAAAAACTTTTTGTCTTCTGTGCTCGCTACCATTCGGTCTCCGAGATTCTATCATAGTGTATGTCGCGTATGTAGTCTCAAGAGACACATTGGATATTCTCATAATGAAATATGATGAAAAAAGTTTTTGGATTTTTGGACCCTGAGCCCGGGTTCATGGATTTTTTCAAAAAAAAATTTTTTTCAAAGTGGATGCACCAATTCGATATTTCTTCAGCAGTTGTAGTACGATGAGTGCACGCAATATTTTATAATGAAAAGTTCTGACAACTTCATTTTTACCAATTTTCATTGAAATTGATATCATTTTCAGTCATCGATTTTTTTCGATTTCCAAATTTTTCTAAATTCGAACAGTTTCAGCAGAAAATTTGTCAAGCAGAAAATTCTGAACATGCTGATCCATATTTGGAGTCAGTATTTCATCGGGAAGCCGAGATAAATTACACATAGTCTACTTCGTACCTAAAGAAAAATCGATGGAGTATTGTTGAAACCTCAGCTGATCAAGTGGACATACCATCTCCAAATTTTTCCACCATGTACTTTGCACATTTCGGAATACTATTATGCCCTTACCAACAAATATAAGAATGTTTATCCAGAGTGAAATTAAAAATATCGTTTTCCGCATAATGGGTTACAAAATTTAAAAATTTCTCGTAAAAATCGGCGTGCCATTGGGGACCTGGTTATTGTATATTTGGATAGATATTATGTGGGAGTGCACATTGCGCACAGAAATCATGGGCGTTAGGTCGTTTAAATACCAACTTGACTCAAAAACATAAATTTTTTGTTCAAAAAAATGGTTTTAGAATCACGCAAAATTCGATCAAAAAATTAATTTTGCAACCTCCTATGACCATAAATATACCGCAAATAATAAATAGAGTCTATCTTTTCAGTTTAAGAAATTTTGATTTTTCGACATTTTTTCACTCAAATCCATATTTCTCTTAGGCCGGAGCCGGCAAATAGAAATAAGTGGTGTTTTGTGCAATGCGGGCACAATACCTTCCACCCACCCCAGTATGGACCTCCAGATCTCATTGCTAGCTCACGTGTCCGGACAGGGCCTAAGGTGGTCGAGTCTTACCGATCACGTCTCTTAATATTCATTGTGTCATATCGTATCGAATCGTGTCTTTTGTTGCAAGGTGGAGGAAAATTGAAGAATTGTTGCTCATTGTTTCTTAGAAAGATAGAAATTTCAATGTACGGATGCGTTGCGGACTGAAAATATATTTAAATATAGCGGAAATAAGTCATTTAGATTTTAAAAAATAATAATATTCGGTCAAGTTTTTAATCAAAGCCTTTTTTATCCAAGACCGGCGGTTAGGTGCCTTACCGAGGTGATATATATCTCTCGACTTCGAACTTTGCGAAAAGCATCCACCCTACTTCTTATCGTATTACTGACCTAAAACAAGCGACATTTTTAATTTTCAGGAAAAAAAATATTTGAATTCCCGCAATTCTGAATCTCGTTTCATAGAATTGCTAGATCTAACTAGCTCAACACATCGAACGGAATAAAGATATCTAAAAATGAGAGAAAAATATGTTGAGGGCTTACACTAGGTTAGACCACACTGTAGGGGAGCAGTAACAGCCGCAGCAGCAGTAGCTGTGCAGTAGCCTAGACCACATTGTAGAGTGGGTAGCGCAGAGGGGGGGTAAGGTATTACAAATACACAAACACTCGTCCATAACCTCATTTTCTTAATGAAAAAGGTACGGAATTCAATCAATCAATCAATCATTTATCATGCCAAAGTATGATTGAATTGCAGTAATATGTAGTATCGTGGAGCCACATGAAAATTACGATGTCACGACTGGGTGACAAAGACAAAAAAAAATTTTAAAAAAAATTCAGGCCTGCCGGGCGCGCCAACATCGAGATCCAGTGGTCAATAATCACCGCACGAACACAGGTACGGTATTTTCGTTTATTGATTGACGCGGTGAAGCTAAATATTGTTCGACATTGTGAATGAAGGGAACGGAAAAGGTTTTTCAATACAAGTGTACTTGCAGCACCTGCAGCACATGTAACAGCTCCTGCTCCTACTTATGCAGCTCCTGTCATGGTCCCGGCCGAGCCGGACGTCGTGGCGAGAGATGGCGAGAGAGAGCGCCAAACAAGAGGGCCAGACAACGAGAGGCGTTCTTGGCATGGTGCCAACTGGATGCTGTGCGTGGCCATAGACCGTGACCCGCCTCCTGTCATCGTTACCCGTGGATACTACCCGGCTTATCTATTGTTGAGAAGAAGAAATGACAAGAAATCAGAAGATCTCGAGTGCTTCGACGAACTAGATAAAGATGTCAAATTGGGAAGTGAATGAGATGTCGTGTATTATAAGAATTGCTGATAAGATGGAGGCTTCGGTTCTATATAAAGAGTATATGACGTCAACACTGAAGTGTCCATGTTGCAATGCAATGCCGAAATTGGGGTTCGCATTAACGTTTCCCTTGACAAGGGAAATTGACTGATGAGATAGACCCACTAATGTATATAATAACCATTAGTGTATCAACTGTAAAAAAGAATTGGTCCGCGCATATCGAGTTTTAGAATAGAGACCGATTAAAGAAATCTCTCAAAAATAAAATTTCGTCATTTTCCGCAGTGTACTTACTCTTCCCGAATGAAAGAGTCAGTTGGTTTGTGGTGTTCGGTGTAAGGCAACGATCAACGATGAATAATCAATAATAATTCATTAATCAGAGCCAATTACAAGATAAATGGTGGAGGGAAGAACGGTTTGGGAGGGGTGAATGAGTGAAGTGGGCAACGTTAACGGAGAAACGTGTACCTTGAATGCGGAGTGACGAGCCACTTGACAAGCGCTTCAGTGAGTCGAAGCTACGTCGTTGGCAAACGGGTGGATGATAATGAACGGGGAAAAGCGACGTAAAACGGGCGAGAACTTGGTAAGAACTGAAGAGAAAAACGAACTGGGAAAGGAAAAGGGAAACATGGACGGTGCGGTTTCAGAAAGCTACCGTAACCGTGTATTTCGTGGTGAAAGTCAGGGGCGCTTCGGACGCCTCGGAGCTACAGTATATTTGAGTTGGCACGTTGCCAAGTATGATCGTGAAGTGGTTATATTTGGTAAATTGATTATTTAATTGATAAATATTGTATTTGGGTATCAATTATATGGATAATTGGTACACTGGGGGGAGGGGGAGAAGAAGGGGGGAGGAGAGATGGAGAGTGAGAAAAGAGGGTGAAAAAAATAACGAAAGAATGAACTACGGCAATCGAAAAGCTACAAGGACAGAAGTGATGAAGCTACTACAACAAACAATCAACGACGAAGAACAAGCATGAAGCGCATGCCAGTAAGCTACATCTACAGCAAACGGATACGGGAGTCGAGAAGATCATCTTCTGGAATTGCCACTTCCTTGATGTTGATCTGGATGGTGCTACGTCGAAATCGTTGCTGGATAGAGCCACGTCGTGAGTTGCATGGAGATCGGAGTGACCGAAGATGGGCAACTGGAAAGATTGAATTGAATTTTTTTTGGAAATTATTACTATGGAATGTAATGACATTGGAATCCTCCGGTGGGCCTATTGGCAGGAGGTGGCAAGTTTGCCAGGGGAATGAGTGGTGCGGGAAGTTGCGCTAGAGTTGCGCTTATTGGCTGCACACTCTTGAAGGTGATGGTTAAGAGCAGGGAAGCTACGTGGGGGTTGCTTGAGTATCTTGTCAATACGGGAATCGAATGAGCCACACGTATCGGAGAATGATCTCTGGGCACTTTCCCAACTGGATATCAATTGATTGTAACTACCGTGAGCTACTTGGGAAACTGTGGCAATAGTAGGCTGAATGAATGCTGACTGGATGTACGGAATTGAATCTGAATGCATGCCACCTGGATCGTCGTCGAGTCTCTGGACTCTGCCACTGGAAACTTTCCTCTCAGTTGTCTTGTCGACATGAGATGGATTGTCAACAGCTACGTACGACTCGAGCTTCTGGATAGTGAATGGTTCAGCCACGACAGAAGCGGAGACAATGGGTACATCACAAGTGAACTGGGGCAACTGGACAGAAGTGGGCATAGTCTGTGAGCCAACTACTAGAGCACCGATGGAGCTCTCGATGAGTCTGTAGCCACTTGGAAGCTTAGTACTCTTAGACTTGTCGAGCAGTGCCAGAGTATCTCCTATGCCAATCAGTAGATCAGTGATAATAGCTACTGTATCGGTGAAATGGTAAGGAATGGATCGAATGATATCCTTGGCAACCTGGAGATCAGACTTGGATAATGGATGGATGTGGATGGGAGGGAGAATTGAGTCTCCTTCTTTGACAACGGCTTCGATCCGATGCGGGCCATGGTTGGTCATAACATCCAGTTGGACAACGTCATAGATAGCTACTTCAGGAGAACTACCGAATCCGGAGAGATAAAGTTCACTCTGATAGATAGGAGTGAGTGCCAATCTGTTCACTAGATCACGAGAGATAAGCGACAATTGGGATCCGTGGTCAAGTAGCACGTGTGCCTTGGTGGCATTGTGTGCATGTGGATTGGAGAGAGCAACTGCCACAGTGAACAATCGGGTATCGGATTGGGTCGGCTGTACTACTGCATTGAAGTGAATAGTAGTTGCCACATGAGATGAGTTCGTGAGATCCTCGGCCACAGTGAGTCGGGCTTCGGATTGGGTAGCTACGTCCTCTGCCACAGTGAGTCGGGCTTCGGGGTGTGGGATGGTCAGATCCTTGGCCACAGTGAATCGGGCTTCGGATTGGGCAGCTACATCCTTTGCCGCAGTGATTCGGGCGTCGGAGTATGCTGTTCGGTTGTCCAGTTGTCCAGCCACGGTGAGTCGGGCATCAGACTGGATAACGGGTGCTGCTGAATTGGCCAGAACCTTTGCCTCAGTGAGTCGAAGCTACGTCGTTGGCAAAAGGGTGGATGATGATAATGAACGGGGAAAAGCGACGTAAAACGGGCGAGAACTTGGTAAGAACTGAAGAGAAAAACGAACTGGGAAAGGAAAAGGGAAACATGGACGGTGCGGTTTCAGAAAGCTACCGTAATCGTGTATTTCGTGGTGAAAGTCAGGGGCGCTTCGGACGCCTCGGAGCTTCAGTATATTTGAGTTGGCACGTTGCCAAGTATGATCGTGAAGTGGTTATATTTGGTAAATTGATTATTTAATTGGTAAATATTGTATTTGGGTATCAATTATATGGATAATTGGTACACGCAGATTTTAAATTTTTTTTCAAAAATCAATTTTATTTTTTTTATAGAAGATGTAAGCCTATGATGTTGAATGCTGCGATAAAGTGCCTTGTATACTAAATGCTTCGCACGTAGGCAGATTCAGAATGCTCTATTCTCAGAATAACTGGGCATAATTTTTGAACTATCACTTTTTGGAGAAGTCTTTGACTATTTCTATTGTAAATTTTTTTTGAAAGCCCTGATCCTCAAGTTCTCTACATGTGTGGAAAGGGGAGACATGTAGGTATTCGCTATCATGTGTGCACAAATGGGAAGCAGTTGAAAAGCAGAATCTATGTGTCTGGATGTTTTCCCAAAAAAAACGATCTGTGTAAAATTTTTATTTTAAATTTTTATCCCAGATTTAGTAACCCGATTCTCTTTACCAATTATCAATATAATGCTGAAGGTTAGTTCAATAAGAATTATTGATGGCAGGTCGTAGGTATTTCCAACAAGCGAAATCGGCTAGCTCAAAGTGTGGCCTCAAAATCGGCAAGAACTTTCGCATCAGCCTTATATAATGCGAAAATGAAACTAGTCTTTTCCATGTTGTCACCTTATTCCAAATTGCGGACTTTTCCGGCATATCTTTGGGACAGACTCGTCGATAGAAATTGTCACAAGGATGTATAGACTTGCTGACCAAGTCACTTCTTAAATGAGTGAGGAAAAGGTCTTCCGAAAACAAACTTCGAGCGAGGTTCTGAAATAACAAGGTGAATTGAAATTTTCACTCGGAATGAAGAGGAAAGCAATGAATGGATAGATGACAATGAATTACAATAAAATCGAAAAGAGGAGAACAATGAAAGTGCTCTCCAAATGTGATAATTTTGAAATCGATTACAGTATTTGTCGAGTTCAATCTCAAATTATGATCTTTTATATTTTAACTATAGTAACTTAATCCCGATAGCCAAGTCAAATTGACGGACATTTTTGAGTTGAGTTTTAAAAAAGCGCGAAAAGGGATTTGACAGAATTTCGCAAACTTCCCACACTGATTCAGGACGAGATTTACAGTGGATATGGTAGTATCCAACTAATACGAAGTAAGAACCATTTTGGGAGGGGCCAACACAGTACTCAGAATTATGGACCGATTTAGGGCATAGTGTATAGCAAGATCGTTTTAAATAAAATGCAAACGTAAAAAAAAAGATGCCAAAATGAAAATTCTTCGGGACCGAATTTTGTGAAGTGATGGCAAAACGGGGTAAACAATAGTGGTATAGTAATGTGCAAAAGGTGACAAAATCAATCGGAAAATTCACCTCGCATTTTATTCGCGGGTTGAATTTCCTTATACTCCCCTGCAAATAATCGAATGGGACGCAGGGAAAGTTGGCGTCCGGCCGGCGTCAGATTCTTCTCTGCCGCGGCACGCGCGGCTCGTTTCAGGCGTCTCACGCGGATGTGACGCGGCGTCTCGTGTGTAAGCGATTCGTCATCTTCCGAGGATGAAGATGACGAACTGCTTCAAATTCTGTTAAGAGGCGCGAGATTTCGTGCCTCTACGGGCACTCTGAAGCGAGTTTTATTCGAAAACAAGTTTTCCGCCAAAGTGGCGCGGCGCCATGCCCAGAGGGGTCCGATTGCGAAATCGATAGCACCAGCGTGTTCAGCATTAAGAGAGGGGATCGGTAAGATTCGACCACCCCCCGGACACGTTGAGCTAGGAATGAGAGCCGGAGGTCCATACTCGAGTATATGGAGTACCTCAAGCTCGCATTGCACAAAATGACCCTTATTTCCTGGTACTGCCTCTGGGCTAGGAGAAATATAAATTTTAGTGAAAAAATGATGAAAAATGAAAATTTCTCAACTAGTGAAGATAGACTCACATATTTATTTGCGTTATGTTTGGGGTGCCCAGATGTTGTAAAACCCATTTTCAAATTGATTTTCGGCTGGTTCAGAATATGATTTTCTGATTGAAAATTTCATGTTTTTGAAGGAAATCGTCACTTTTTGAAGTTTTTGCACAACATGTCCATATAGGTAATACACCTCGACATAATATGTGTCCATATCACTCATTTCGGGGGAGTTCCCGAGATGACGTTTTTCAGGAAAAAATTTCAAAGTTTGAGACCCGTGATGACCATAACGAACTTTGACATTAAATTTTAAATTTTCAGTCCCTATTTCGCACTTTATGAACAGAATAATATTAGAAATATGTAAAAATACTTTTCTAAGCTGTTTACATGGCGTATTTTTATGTTTTTGACTTCTTGCTTTTTGAAAGTTCCACCACTGTTTCAACCCTTAGTTCTCCGGATTCATATCTCATCCATCTCAATACCCAGGTGTATTTCGTGATCGTGGATGAGCACAAGTTGTTTAAAACTCATTAACAAAGAATTTTTCTCTTGATAGGTTTTTTTGATTTGGATAATTTGAACTCGCAAAAAATCAAAAACTGAAAATTCAAGAAAATTTCAACAAAAACGAAAAATAATGGACGTATCAGTAGCTCTAACAGAAAAATCTTTCGTATTCTAGTTTTACTATAAATATTGAAGAAATTGAAAAATATTTCATCGATTTCTGAAGAAATTATTTTTTGACCAAAAACCATGAACCCGGGGTCATTGTCGAAAAAGCTGCAAACTATTTTTCGCCTATCTTCTCTTCCGTTAGGATTCTGATATCCAAACATGGTTTGTGTTGTTCCTACTTTGGGAATTGTCATGTAAGATAATCCAAATCTACAATTAATTTAAAAAAATTTCTTCATATTTGATCATGACCCCGGGTTCATGGTTTTTGGGCAAAAAATAATTTCTTCAGAAATCGATTAAATATTTTTCAATTTCTTCAATATTTATAGTAAAACTAGAATACGAAAGATTTTGCTGTTAGAGCTACTGATACGTCCATTATTTTTTGTTTTTGTTGAAATTTTCTTGAATTTTCAGTTTTTGATTTTTTGCGAGTTCAAATAATCCAAATCAAAAAAACCTATCAAGAGAAAAATTCTTTGTTAATGAGTTTTAAACAACTTGTGCTCATCCACGATCACGAAATACACCTGGGTATTGAGATGGATGAGATATGAATCCGGAGAACTAAGGGTTGAAACAGTGGTGGAACTTTCAAAAAGTAAGAAGTCAAAAACCTAAAAATACGCCATGTAAACAGCTTAGAAAAGTATTTTTACATATTTCTAATATTATTCTGTTCATAAAGTGCGAAATAGGGACTGAAAATTTAAACTTTAATGTCAAAGTTCGTTATGGTCATCACGGGTCTCAAACTTTGAAATTTTTTTCTGAAAAACGTCATCTCGGGAACTCCCCCGAAATGAGTGATATGGACACATATTATGTCGAGGTGTATTACCTATATGGACATGTTGTGCAAAAACTTCAAAAAGTGACGATTTCCTTCAAAAAACATGAAATTTTCAATGAGAAAATCATATTCTGAACCAGCTGAAAATCAATTTGAAAATGGGTTTTACAACATCTGGGCACCCCAAACATAACGCAAATAAATATGTGAGTCTATCTTCACTAGTTGAGAAATTTTCATTTTTCATCATTTTTTCACTAAAATTTATATTTCTCCTAGCCCAGAGGCAGTACCAGGAAATAAGGGTCATTTTGTGCAATGCGAGCTTGAGGTACTCCATATACTCGAGTATGGACCTCCGGCTCTCATTGCTAGCTCAACGTGTCCGGGCAGGGTCGAATATGGTCGAGTCTTACCGATAACGTCTCTTAAAAGTTATCCATAGGACCAAGTTTGAGCGATTTCGATTTTTGACCTGTTCCAGCCATTTGTTGATCCTAATGCAAACAGCGGGGCCATATGGCCTATCTATTCAATATATTTATGTTGAATGCTCTTTTTTCCTCTGCCCAGTCGCTTGATCGAAGTGTGAGGCAGCATAAATAATATGACAAAATTCTCTTTATCCTCTCATAAAAGAGAGGGGTGGCAGTCGAAGGAGAGGTTTTTTTACATTGCGCCTTCCTGACCTTCCTTTTCCTGACCTGGATACTATTTCAATCTGAAAAAAACCAAAAAATATTAGTTAATTTTGCTATTTTTGCCTTTCCATCTTTCCACCTGCACTGCGTAGTGGCTGTGCAGGTGTTTTGAAAATTAGGAAAGTGTTGAGTCGCTCGTTGGCCAGTTGAGCTTTGAAAAATGTCCAACAATTCACACTTTACATCCGAATCTCTGGAAAATTCGCTCCTGATTGCTCAACGAATCCTTTTCCTATTCTCCTCCTCATTTCTCATACTCGTATTATACTGCCTCATTAGGGAATCGCCTCCCCACTTATCATCGATCAAGAACTACTTAATTCTCATCCAGGTTTGACCACTTTGAACAAGGATAAATCAATAATTCAATTCCGTATTATTTTAGATTGCATTATTCAGCAAGGACATATTTATGGACGTGTTGTTCGAGCCAATTCCGTTGTTACCCGTGCTGGGTGCATACTGTCGAGGATTACTGTGCCTGGAAAATGTTCCCATGCTGTACCTAACGGTATTGTGAACGACTCATTGCAATGAACGAGATGTCGTATCACGACGCGCAGGCAACGTCTCTGGTTTTCTCGTTTTCTATAGCGTTCCTCCGCTCGTATGCGTGAAAACGTTGTATTATCATTTCAGAACGCGCTGCTCTTTTTCTATGAGATGATCGGTGTTTCGATCATTCTCTGTACTCTGTTCAGACATCAACAACTGCTGCCGGAAAATCATTGTATGAAGATAGGAAATGTAAGTTACTGCTATTTTCGTTTACAAAAACAACCGGTTCCGCAGAAAGTCGCCATAATTTTCCGTGCATCGTTATTCGCTTCTTTCACCGCTCCTTGTATTGCCTGGCTTTATTTTGTGCCAGCGCTCGATAAATCGTATTTTGACTGTATCATTGATACGTTGCGTAACGAGGTGATGTATTTTTACACATTTTATGAAATCATTTCCAATATAATTTATTTTTATTTTTAAACATTTTTTAAAATTTTTATTTTTATTTTTAACTAGCCGGGATGTGTTGAGGTTAAATACACTACGCTCTATGCGTACACTACGCTCTATGCGTACACTACGCTCTATGCGTACACTACGCTCTATGCACAGTTCTGAGTGCAGGTTCGGTCCAGGGGGAAATCGGTAGCTGGCTCCAGGTTCGGTCCAGGGGGAGCTCGGTATCCTGCTCCAGGTAAGGTTCAGGGGGACCTCGGTAGCCTTCTTCAGGAACGGTTCAGGGGGACCTCGGTAGCCTTCTTCAGGTAAGGTTCAGGGGGACCTCGGTAGCCTTCTTCAGGAACGGTTCAGGGGGACCTCGGTAGCCTTCTTCAGGTACGGTTCAGGGGGGGGGGGGAGTAGGCAGCTTGCTTGAGCTTCGGTCCAGGGAGGAAGACTCGGTAGCCTGCTCCAAGTACGGTCCAAGGGGAGTTTAGCATGTTGGGGAATGTGAATCTCTAGAAAGAGTACTGGCTTATTCCGTTGCAAAAGGCTCGTGAGGCTGAGAGCGTTCGAAAAAAGTTGCCACTACGCCACTTCGTGGCTCCGTGGCAACTTTTTTCGATCGCTCTCAGGCTCAAGAGCCATTCTCAACGGAAACGCAGGATACCGTGTGTTCCTTTCCCGGGCGTGTTCGAACACGTTTCCGACATCGCAAAACATTTCCTCTCCCACGCTCTGCGAATCAATTGGAAACTTTTCAAAATTTTCGATTTTTTTCATTTAGAAACGTGTTAGAACACGTTCAGACACGTTTCCGACATCGCAAAACTATTTTCCTATGGTCCCCCACGCTCTGCGAATCAATTGGAAACTTTTCAAAATTTTCGATTTTTTATTTTAAAACTCGACAAAACAGGTGAAATCGTGTTTCACGTTACTCAAGAACGTGTTAAAATGGCTTTTGACACTTGCGAAAAATGCGGCAAACGTTTTGCCCGCGGCGGGGTTCGAACCTGGGGGTCTCGGATCGTAAGTCAAGAGCGTAACCCACTTGGCTATGGATTTGGTCATTTAAATATTGCAAAATTTTAAAGGGATTTTGGTCTGTTGTTGTATGCAAAAGGATCCGAGAAGCAATTTTGAAGCGATTTATTAGGAAGCTTCCGGATACATGATTCCGGCCTCCAGAAAGGGGTCAGGGGCGAGAGAGTGTGCCAAAGTAAGAGAGTCACTCTCGATTTCCCTCACACTCTCGTTCTAACTCCATTCCTGCGAGATTGCCGGCAAGAGGAATGATTTGGAACGAATTGTGCGAAAATTTCATGAAATCGCGTGAAATCAAGTGAAATCAATCGATATTTCACTTCAAAAATCGGCAAAAGATGCTCAAATGTGAATCTCGTTACTCAAAAATGGGTTTGGGCCACATTTGACACTTGCAAAAAATGCGGCAAAAGACTATGCACCGGCGGGGATCGAACCTGCGACCCTCGGATTTGAATTCGAGCTCGCTACCGACTTGGCCATGAAATTATCGATTTTTGGTAAATAAATTTTGAAATGTTTTCAGATGGGTTATCATGTGCAAAAGGATCTGAGAAGATTGATTGAGTTTGAAGCGATTTATAGCGAAAAAACGACGAAAAAATGTCCGTCACGCGGAAGGAAAAAAACACACCAACAGACAGACATTTCAAATTCCTAGTAGTGGAGGAATATATTTTTGAACATAATTTAGTCTAACGTCGATGTGACATGGATTCGAGAACGGACCGAACAGTACTTGATGTTCGAGCCAAATCCCATGTTCTTTTGTCTTATAAACGTCTTTATTGGGGTAAGGTTTGATTTTCTGTGACCGAACATAGATAGTCAAACCCACTTTTTTGTTTTAATTTGGCCGACAACTCAAACATAATATAAGCAGAAAAAATCGGGCATTTGGAAATGAGTTACAGCTAGTCTCTGGAAATCCTTGAGATACGTGTCAGATGCAATGTACGTTTCAGTTGATCGTGCTTGTAACGGCATTTCTACTATGTCTATTCGTTCATATGTTTAAATTACTGCAAGAACAGGTATTGACAGATGTAAAGACTCAATTAATGCAATACATTATCTCAGAAAATCTCGAGCAGTCATACCTTGAAAATGGTGCGCAGGTCCCTCACCATACTGTTATCTCAGGTACAAACAAAATAATTAATTTATAATTACCATTAATAATAATATATTGTTATTCTTAAGTTGCTGGTCCCTTTCTTTATAATCGTCATTCCCTTTACAATTCTGCTGTCTAGCATTTACTTCGCTATTCCATTCGGTAATTTCTAAAATATTTATAGACACCTAAATATGGTATGCCCTTTCAGGAGTTTGCTTGGTGTTCTACTCGTTAATGCCTTTCCATACGGTTGTGCATAATACAATCTTGGTGGTTATGACACCGACATTTAGACAATTTCTGATTGACAAAATCAGAATAAAGCTCCCATTTTTCGGGGACGGAAGATCCACAGCAAATTTGAAGGTTCAATCGACAAAAATTGTTCCACAACGCTAGGGAATACGATAAATTGCGAAAACTTCGGCTAATGATTTTTGTTTTTACTGACCTATTACTTCTCCAAAAAAATCCGATTCTTAATCCTCACCGATGCCACATGATACGGTGGTAGATTATTTATCCACAACTTACAACGAGAAAACAGATAGATGAGAGAGCGGAACAACTATTAGTTTCCTCGATACAGTTGTTATGTAGTTTTAATTTTAAAAAAATAACGTGCTTATTGCAAAAAAAAGATTTATGCACAATATTTGATTTCCGTGTGGGCTCCATAAACTTCGTGGTAAACCGAATAGAAACTTTGCAATATCTACGGTCCATTCTTCGTTTTGTACAAAGCTTCGCGCTTCCTGATCATACTCATCATATCGAATACTCCAGCAACTGCATTCTCCACGTTTGTAGTCATCTAAAATATGTTTTAAATAAAATATTTTTAAAAATAAATATTAAGATTATGTTCTCGGACGAAAACTAACAGCATTTGTATCCTCCACATAGTTGACGAGTGATTGAGTAGAATACTCAATAGATCTTCCAGCTTGAATCCCTCCGTCCGGCGTATAGGCGCGATCCAACTTGGACAGCATCTTAGACGTCTCCATTACGGTAGTCTACAAATGTAATAAGTGAAAAACGCACATAAATTCAGGGATGCATAATCATGACTCCCAAAGGGGCGGAAGTAGAAAAATTGATGACTATTTTCAGCTGGACGAGAAAATATTTTTGAAAAAAAACTCGCTAGTGATTGCTCGACTTGATCACAGACAGCCATGAACTCATTGTAGTCCCGCGTGTACTTCTCACTTTGCTCCAGCTGAATATAATATTATTTCTTTATTATTTATGTAAACTTCAACATATCATAACATTGTCTTCAACGACATGATGGATTGGAACAGTCACTAACCGTGAGATTATCTCGATTTCTGAGCAGCTGGCCCATGCTGTTGCTCATCTCACAGAATGAATAACGCAGATCCTGAAAGTTTTTTTTTATTTTATTGGCATGCTGAAGCAATGCCTCCTACTGCCGGACAAGAACAAAAAGATAGATCGACTTTTACAAGTTTAGGATATAATATTGTTTTTGGTAAAAGCCGGAAAAATCATTCGTACCTTCAAAATGAGCTGCTTCGAGAGTCTCATGGGATCATCGAGAGGCATTCCATCATACGGTGTCTCTTCTACTTTGATGGGCTGACGAGTGGCGCCGTGAGGAGTGGATGGATTAGGTCCAGACGATGTAGATTGTGGTCCGCCATGGGAGAGGGGATTGTTGAGGGAGGGTGAAGCGCCTTGATGAATAAAAGAAGATGGAGAAGGGCCTTGCCCCATATGGGCAACCTGAGGAGGAACTCCCAACGACGCGGGTGAGGGACCTTGGAGGCCGCCAGATGGGCCAGTCACCGAGCGGGGCCCTCCCATAGCGTCAACTGATGACGGAGCGGATCCTGGCCCAGGTGCACCCGAAACGGAAGTCGGTTGGGTCACCGGCAATGTTTGCACCAGTAATGCATCAGGCCCAGTATAGGTAATTGAAATCGAGGTTTGGCCTGGAACTGAGTCGGGTCCCTGGTGAGACATCGGTCCTTGTACAGATCCCGGTCCAGACACAGAAAGGGGCCCAAAGCCGGGCACGGAGCCAGGTCCTTGAGGTACGGAAAGGGGTCCATGACCGGGTACAGAGCCAGGCCCGTGTTGAGGCACGGAAAGAGGATTGTTCGACGCTGGTTGAGGAATAGAGCGGGGTCCTCCGATAGAAGGCATTCCCTGAGCTGCCGCCATGTTGTACTGCGGTCTGGCTTGGAAAGTGCCAGACAGTGAAGAATACTGTTGAGGATTCATTCCGGGAGGCGCGGGATTCTTAAATAGATTTTTTAAAAGGTGTATTGAAATTGATTTTGAAATAATTTTGAAAGGAAATGAGATAAATATCGAATTGAAATGACCTACAGTGGAGAGCTGTTGATTATGCATGAATGCATTATTGGGTTGTCCTAGGCCTGCGAGTGGATAGTTCATCTGAAAAAAATGAGTGGAAGTTGTCCGAAAACAATTCAACTAATAAAGAATAAAATTGAATTTAAATTCGTGATTTTAATTAGCGCAATCATCAAATATCATTAAATATCTACTACCGCAGAATTCACCTTCCGTCGTTCATTTGTTTAAGCGGAAAAGTGGAAAGTAGTATTATTAAGACTAATAATACTACTTAATTAATTATTAATTAATTATAAATTATAATTAATTATAATTAATTATTAAGACATCATCTGTTGGTAGTACCTGATTAGGTTGATTCGTCTGTTGGGAAGGTAGCATCATCTGATGTTGTTGTTGAGGCGTGTACATCATAGGCTGCTGAGGCTGTAGAAAAAAGTTTTTTTTAAAGAATAGAGAAAATATACAACTAGATTAACTGTATTTGGGTAAAATGTGGATACCTGCATTTGGTTTGGCTGTTGATTTGGCTGCTGAGGATATCCAGACATCTCGGCGAATCAAGACAACTGGGAGATAATTGGGAGATGAATGTTCAAGAAAAAAACGCTTATTGAAACAGCGCGCGTCAAATGTGATGCGTACGCTTACCGTATGATTGTGTAAGCATACCCAAGCGGGATTAGAGCTGCGTCGGATTTATGATCGCCTAATTTAAAATAATAGCGTCTCTATGAACATGCATTTCTTCCAATGCGAAAATATATTAGAAAGTATATTTTATACTTCTGTGCTCCTAATACATATAACGTATGATGATTAGATTTGTTTTGTAAAACAACAGAGCGAGTAAAGAGAACTGAATTTTAGTTGACGAACATGATCACAAAATACCCCCTCCCCTGTGTCAATTGAATTTTAAAAGAAAACATAAGAATGAGGGAAGCGACTAGCCGAGTGTATTCTATGGGCTCACATCATTCGTCCCCAGTCTACTCCTTCCCTCCAGAAAGGGGTCAAAAGAGTGGGTTAAATTGACAGGGACTCTCTCGCCTTTCAACGCCTTCTCTGTGAATTCTGGGTATTTGTTCAAGTTTTTATCCTTGTGGATGTCTAGCAAGTGCTCATCTGTGACTAGTAACCTGTGATGTGTGCGATTATCGGGTGTCTCTAATGCTGGATTCAGAGTCAAAATGGGGTGAGTCTCTTGACTTTGAACACTCTCTCGCGAATTGACTGGTCGTATGTGCAGAATAAGGAGTGTTTTGACCCCCCTCAAAATGATAGGGCATCGACAATGAAGATAGGATAACACACTTCTGCACTTCCCCTCTCTCTTCCCTCTTCTCTTCTCCCCTCCAACGTGGCACTCTCACACAATTCACCATGGTTATCACTCACATGAGTCAGCATTTCGAAAGTCGACTGCTCTGCAAGACATCGAGTTGGCAAGAGCATATTTCGTTGTCTGACTCTCTCGTTTCACACACTATATCAATGATTCCTTCTTTCTCTAACTGCTTCTCGCCGATACTCTTTCGGAAGCTGTGCTCTGCCTCATTGAATCCTCATCCCCTCCCCTCCCTCATTTTGTAAATGTAGCCAAAAGCAAGTTTGAACTCGAAACGGAGGGGAACAGCAATAGTTCGCAGTCGTGCAATCTTGCAAAATGATTATGCTGCCCACAGCATCTAGTTGGCACCGTGCCAATAACGTATCTAGTTGTTTGGCGTTTGTTTGGCTTGTTTGGCGCGCTCTCGTCATCTCTCTCTCTTTCTCGCCAACACTGTTTCGAATGCTGTGCTGTGTGTTACCATTATAACTCGAAATTCGTGTTAATGTGGTAGTCGCTCTTCCGTTCGATGTTTGTGTTTTCTAAGCTGCACAAATCTCCAATAAGTTGGCACGCGTCATTTTATTATTTTGGATGTGAATTTGTAATATCTAATGGTAGGTACCTCCGCCATCAAAAAAATTCGGAGAGTCCCACCCCTCCCCCACCTCCCCATATCTTCCCCATTTTTCTTGTCAAATCTCAAATCGTATTGCGTTTCGTTCGTAGATAAATTAGTATTATTATAAAGTATAAGGGTGTCCGGAAAGTTTTTTCACTTTTTCACGGAAATGCTCCTCCCTCTTTTCCTATTATCCGCATGGACTATTGCTATAACACGTTAGTGTGAGGGCCTGCTCTTACTACTTTTCGAGCTTTGACTAGGGAGATATGACACACATGGTGCCTTCTGTACAACTGCAAACCTACCATACTCAAACCAAAAATTCAAAAGTTTTAAGATTTTATCTGAAATAGCAGTCGGAAAAGTTCGCCCAAAGTGGCAAATGAGTCAACGGATGATTGCGGATAATTTCTGAATAATTTCATCATCACAAGAACAAATTTTCAACGTGTTTTTTGAACCGCTGAGATTTTCTACGTAAAATCGGTGGCTATGAATTACTATTCACTTATAAATGTTTATAAGCCATGTTTGAAGGGAATTGGGGCTGAAGGAGTAGGAATTTTGAAAATGTCGAAAAAAATATTTTTGGCGATTTTCAAGTTTTCACTTTTGACAACAAGCTCCTCTCGATTTTAGCCTTTGGAATAAAAGTAAAATTCACTCTATTCATAGTAATAAAGTTGCATTTTATTTGCTTTAATATTCATCTAGATATTGTTTTGCCTATTTGAGCTTTTGAAATCGATTAATTTCGTATTGCATCACTACTAGGTAATATTTGGATAAGACAACAGCATAAGAATTTTTGCCTATTTTTTGTATTGATATAACTAATAAAAAATAGTGACCAGGAGGTGCAAATTTTCTAAAATTTTTGAAAAACGAAAGTGAAAAAACTTTCCGGACACCCTTATAGAAATGGTGAGTGGAATCGCGGAAAAACTGGGTGAGTGTGGAGTTGAGACAGATAACGACAAGACGGCGGAGCAAGTATATACGGACATCGACTTCGGGCCGGAAGTGAGGCTTTATTCGCATGTTTCGAATCCACCCGACTGATATGACGAGAAAGTGTGTGCAAAAGTGAGAGAGTCGCTCTCGATTTCACACACTCTCTCACTCGAAACCCCTTTCTAACATAAGGTCGGCCGGCCTGTGAAATTATGTGTATTGCAGTCGTTATCGTTGTCTGCTTAACAATAGTGCAAAAAGTAATAGCGTATCGATAAAATATGATGTAACAAATAGAACAACATACTATATTTTAGAGTAACAACATGCAGAGTAGTAAAGTTCGAACTGTGAGAGTGTGTGCCGATCGGTGAATGAGAGAATGTCCGAAATGAAGAGATCGTAGTCTCCCTTTGCTCAATCGAACAATGGTGTGAGCAGTGATCAGAGAGGAAAGAATCTCTGTCTTGAAACATTAACAATAAATTCACTGGTTGCAGGATAATCTTTCGCGGCTTCCCGATCTTTGCCTCTTTCAAATTCTCTTGTTACTGAGCAGGTTCATACTGCTTAATGTATGACAAATCGTTTTGAATATTTGCTGGTAATAATCGACAATTGCAGGAATGATCTTGACAATCTCAAAAAAGTTAGCAGGAAGATGGGTGCAATTGTCGAAGAGCCCGAGTTGCGCAAGATAAAATCAGGCGGAGGCCATCTCTGCATATTTAGAGTAAGTCTGATCGTAAACCTCGAAATACGATAAAACACGCATTACAATTTCACTAACTTCAAATTCTATATGCCAATATTTAAAGTTCTAATGCGAAACATGTTAATCCCGCCAGGAAAGAAAACAAAATATTTGTAGAAAGTTGATCGCTAAGTAGTTCATGTGCATAAATCAGTATCATTCCAGCTACCACGTGGACACGGTTTCGAACTTGAAATGGGCAAGATTAAGTTGGCAGAAAACGACGATCGTGAAGTGAACAGCGATGTTGTATTTGTCTACGAAGCCGAATTCGTGAAAGGAAAAGGATACAAACATGGAATAACCGAGAGAAGAACGACTACAACTATATCGCGAGTTGTACGTTAATTGAAAAGAGAGATGTAGATTAATTTCTCCGATTGGTTGTGCGGTAGAATGCATACACAGAGCGGGAAGCCAAACTTTCCAAACCAAACTTTCCTTACTCTGGAGACATTGTCTCCAGCTGAGATAGCATGCAAAAGCGAGAGATCATCTCTCATTATCTCTCGCCCGCTCTCTCGAGTCTGCATGCTCTCTCAGCTGGAGACAATGTCTCCAGAGTAAGGAATGTTGGAGACTTCCCGCTCTGAGTAGTGGGAAAGAGCGTCTCTTACATCAATATTTATTGGCATCATTGTCAGAATTTAAGTGTTTAAGGAATGAATCTCCAGAGATTAAGGGGACAATAGGGCGGAGACTTTTTGTATGCGTGTCTATCCGACACAATTAATGAATGCAAGTCTAAATGTTTCCTTCATCCAATCTTATGAACAAGATTTTCTGTTTGGATAAATAATCGGCATCTACAATATCTCGATAAACTACACCATTTATTATATTATAACTTTACATTGTGTAAAATTTATTCATTTATTAAAAAAGACACATATTGAAAGAATTCTGCAAAAAATAAATTCAGGAAGCCCGTTTGCATCGTTCGCCCTGTCCGAAGTCCATGTTCGATATTCTCGAAAAACTTCTGAACACTCGAACTGTCGATGTCGTCCGGCTTCACAGTGTGAGTCTTTTTTTTCGGAAATTGATTACGGCAATAGCACATGGGCTCAAAAATCCCGATTACCTACAAGAGAAAATAAAAGATGATAGTAAGGGCGCAATTCGTGAATTCCATACGGTATTGGTATGGAAGTTGTGGACTGCATGAGGCATGATGTCGTAGTATAAGTGAAGTTGATTCTCGTGACCACTTTTATCAAATAAAAAATTGTGTATAGGTCGGTTTGGATGCATCGCTCTTGGAAGGTCTTGTCTCTAGTACGATGGGGCAGTCTCTAAAAGAGTTGCATGTACTCAACTGTAAAGTGAACGCAACACACGAAGATTTCGAGAAGTGAGTTTTTTCTTTCTTTTATTGTACTTATTATTATTCCTAATGATGTCCTGGTTTCTGGTATAAAAGTAATGTAAAAAGTGATAGATTATAAAACCTGTAAATTTGTCAGATTCACAAACTGGATCAAAACGACGAGGACGAAAAAGCTTACTGTCAAGAACACTTGCGGCCTTGTGCGTAGTTCTTTTCTCAACGAGAACTTTTTTATCGAAATGAATGGACAAATGACCTCGATCGACATCGAGGCGAGCTTCGTGCAATATAGTGTAAGACCATTTTCGAGTATTAATTAATTTGTAGAGTTTGGGGATTCGGTTAAATAATTGTATTAGTTCTCTTCATTTCACACACTCACTAGGCCGGTCGATAGGGGAGAGAGTGTGTGAAATGAAGAGAGCTAATCCAATTATTTACCCGAATTTCAAACTCTGTTAATTTGTGATTTTCGTTCCCCCAGTTCTGGATAAAACGAGATCCGATCGAGCACTTTACTCATACACGCGTTCTGCTTTTCAGAAAGCCCGTTTCCACCCTTTGAGGGATATCATTCCTCATCTCTCTCATTTCTCCATTCTAAATGTGCCATCAATGGTTGTTGCCGCAGAGTGGCTGGGAGAGCTACTCATGGTGAGCGCGAGGGATGCAAGTTCGGTCCTCGTTTTGCGGCGTTTTGAGTAAGAGCTCGGTAATACGGCTGATACGATGAACATAGTTAGAGAAGAAGTGACTGCCCGCGGGAATACACGAACACCAAACCGACATCCCTAGTGAGCATGCTTATCCACAACATTGCTCGTCTTTGAAATTATTCATTTATTTATTTTCCGATAAAATGGCTGTTAGATTTTTCATCCAAGGTAAAGCTAAAAACAGGTAAAATCTGTTATGGATGTAGATGTTTGATTCAGACGCGTCTGAGATCAGCAATAGCCTCATACGACGCAGGGAGTTGGCGAATTTGTACTAATCGTTTGCTCACCGTGGAAGAGGTGAAAGCGCAATTCAAGGACCCCGAATTTGAGGTGAACAATTTCCCATTTTGAATGACAAAAATATTCAATTCTAGTACGAATTCAAGAGAGGTTGTCACTACATCGCAAAGAGGAGCAACAAACTCGTTAGCAAGTTCGGAATACATCGTGTACATGGACTCGATCCGGTGATGATTATGGTCGTGGTCGAATCGTGGTCTCGAGAATTCAGAAACGAAGAGAGAGATGGATCGCCACGTCCACGCCATAAGATAAAATACAATCGCCCGATGAATTAGGTTTTAGATCAACTGGACGAACGAATAGTTTAATATAATTAACTAATATGTCTATTACTTTAAGAAAATTAATTGTCAAAAAATTCATTAACCAATTATGTATGCTTGTTAGAAGGCAATCTCAGTTATGATTTCATTGGACCAGTTTCTTTCGTAATGTAATCGTGCTCCTGGAATAAAAAATTACACTTATTAATATTTGAATTACTGAGACACTGAGATACGGATGGTTAATAAGACCACCTCTTGAATCCGTAAATAATAATTATTTATCTACGCCCGAGGAGCAAAAGGATTTCAAATTTTACAAAAAATAAGGGGAAGATATGGGTGGAACTCTCCGAATTTTACTTGGGGTGACGGAGGTCTTTGATGACGGGGTGATTTGTTAGCACGTAAGTTGTGATTGTGAAACGACCACCTCCTGATTCCCACATGATTCCAAACCTATAGACCAGGGTTAGGACGAGAGAGTGTACAAAAGTGAGAGAGTATCTCTCGCTTTTTCATGTTTTCTCGTAACCATATCTATTGTTTAGGAGCGGCACGTTTCATTATTTTCGACGAGTGTTTGTGAATTTGAATTATATAAACTTCGAACTGGAAGTTTTAATTTAATTGCGAAATGAATTCGGATAAAATGAGAAGAGTAAGTAAACAAGCACATTCCATTTCCAATGAAACCATTCATCATATGACCCAGGTTTCCAGAAAGGGGTCAGAGCTGAGGAAGTTAGTAATCATGAGCGGTTAACAATGCCTCTGGCTCTCATGCTCTATCTCGGTGTAAAATCTTTTCTCAGGTGAAAAAAATAAGATCAGAGACACCGGGATTCTCTCAAACAGTTAGTTATTCTCACGAACGAAACTCTGCCTGTGGGTAGAACTTCTCACCTTCTCTCTTATGACCGAACTCGATTACCTTCCCTTTCTCACCCATGCCCAGTGGGCGATAAGAGAGAGTACATGGATCAAAGAGAAGCCAGACATCCAGTCTCCTCCCCTTCCTTCTGCCCCCTAAAGGTGGGAATCAGTTACGACCGTGTCAAACCGGGTGTTACTTGTTCAGGCTATAGCGTTTTATTCCGCTCATGCCAAGTTCGGAAGCCCCATTCCACCCTTACCTCTTATAAACTCTACCGATTCATCCCCACCCCTCACTCAGTCTACTCGATATGGCTCAATACTACTCCACCATGCCCAACATCTCTTCCTCTACGTGAGTTTTTTTAAAAACATCTCTTCTTCTACGTGAGTTTTTTTGGCGTTGTTGGAACCGGGGTCGTCAACCGGCGAACACAGAACTCATACCATTCATTATCATTTTGTATTTTGTGGGTTTGAAAATACAATTTAGTGCTCTCTATTCGATCATACAACAATTTTTGGTTGGAACTTTTCTTGCTTTGAACGAAATTTCTTTTGAAAAAACGGTCATAATTTTAATGGAACTGTCCTGATTCTAAAACGACACATTTAAAAAAAATCCTATCTATGATTTCTTCTAGTAGCGAGGAAGAGATCTTGCATGCCTTCCTTCGTCGGTATCTGGGAGATTTTTCCGTGCCGCACCACTACGAGCTGCTACCGTACTTCGGACCGGCGGCGGTGGCGTGCGAGCATCACACACTGAACAATTTGGCGTGGCGCCAGTCACTGATTAAGGAGGCTGCCGCAAGGGGCAAGCACCTGGCGCCGGAGGAGCGCACCATGCTCGCGCGCATGCCCGACGCCGCGGAGCATCTCCGCCTGCTCTATAGGCACGCTGCGCCGGCGCCACGCGACTACGCGCCGCCGTCGGGTCCTCCCGCAGCGCCAACTTCGGTGAGTCACTGTCGAAAAGAGATGTTCAGACGTTTTGGATCTTAGGAAATCTATAAAAATATAATCGTTTCCAAATTTTATGAAACGAGTAGCAACCAAATCATGGAAAAAATATAGTGTTTCATAAACGGCTGTTCCAAAGCGTAACCTGAGGAGTGGTTGCGTAATACTCACGTAATTTATAAATCGTGCAGATTTGCATCAACAACGATCGGTATGGCGGAAACCTGACGCCTGCCGCTGTTCGCCGTCCCGCGCCCGCATCGCGCCCAGTTCTCGCCGCCACACAGGTACTGTAGATGCGTTGCATAACAATGACGTAATACTGTCCATCAATTATTCTGAAGCCGCAAGTTCATTAATATGGAGCCAACGATTGCGCAGTCATGACGCAATCTCTTTCTTTGCAGTCGCGCATTGCCTTCCGGCCTATCAGAGCCGAGGAGGCGGATCTTCAAAATCACGACGCGGCGCCCATCCCGCGCCGGCGCGTCGGAAGCGCGAGGCCCGCGCAGTCCAAGGTGGCGCCAAGAGAGGTACGCGATTTTTTTTGCTGGGAAATAGGATCAATTAGCCATTAATGACGCAATAATATCGGGTCGGTTCAGGCCGCCAAACGCCCAGCGCCCAACGATGAGCTACTGAAAAAGAAGATTGACGACATTCTCGCGAACTACGAGAACGAAGCGCCGGCGCCGAAGGTGGCGCGAGTGAGCGCGCAGGTGGGGCCGCGCTACCCTGCGCCGGGACTTGTCTCTCAGGGATACGGCAGCTGGAAGGAGCCCACTATGACGTTCGTGAGGGACTCCCGCAAGAACAAGTACCGGAACAAGCCTGAGGAGCTACAGCAGGTGCAGCCGGCTGCAGCAGGCCGCAGCACAGCAAAGGTGCCGCAGGCTCCGCCCATTGCTGCAGCTTCGAACGGGCATCAGCATCTGCAGCAGCAGCAGTATTATCGGGAAGCGCAGGTGGGCTTACTTTCATCCTCTTCTATATGGCTTGATTACTCACAGACGCGCTTGCAACCACTCATCATTCTTTTTTTGCAGCAGGAGAACTGGGCGCGTGTAGGACATGCAGCAGGTGCAGTCGCATCGACCGAGGGATGTGGACCCACGGTGTCCGTCCAGTCTATGGTGAGTTTCAGATCCGTTGAGATAAACCAATTATTTATCGAATCAATATTGTATTTTTAGGCAAAAATGTAGTATTATAAACTCTGCATCACGTTTTATCTGCAATTGACCACTGATTTCCTGCTTGGTTAGCAAATAAGATTTAGTAGTTATTCAAATGTTTCAGATCGTCGACCCGGCTGCAAATTCGTATGCTGCTGCTGCAGCAGCCATGCAGGCCGACTGTCTGGGACAAATTGTGAGCAATCTTTATACATTTCCCTTTATCGTTTCAATATAATGATGTGCATTTTCCAGTCAAGACTGTAATTGTCTTGCCGTTTTCTCCTCTTGAATGATATCTTGAATTCAAAAAATTGGTTATAATATTCTATATTTTTGTGCAGCTCGATGATGATGCTGAGGTCGTCGTCGCAGCTCCCAATCCTCCTACTCCTTCCTCCAATGCTCCACTTCAACACAAATCGGTGAGTTACTGTTGCTAATTTAGATTTTAAACATGATTACGTTAGGATGATATAGGAAACTGTAGTTTTCGAGCAAGTGTGTGTCAATAATTTACAACATTCTTGTACAGACCCACCCAACCACCAGCTTCACAATGCCGGGCGGCCGCACCAACGACGACGAGGTCGGTTCATATTTATAACATAATAATAATAATATTATTATATTTGATCTGAAATCTTTGATCTTTAGCTTTCTCTTTGGTAGATCATTTGTATTCTAAAATCCAACAATGCCTCATTTCAGACCAACTTTTACTTGCCCGAAAACTAGGGTGTGAATAGGCAGCAATCATCGATCGATCGATTTTCTCCACTCCTCTCCAATGCTCCGACCAACTCATCTGCTCATCTCATGTAATATTCAGTTTATTTCTAGTGATTCCGTATTAAATTCCATCATTCAGACTTTATTTGAATATCGAATCGATTTCTTAAACAAATTGCAATTTCCAAACTAGCCGCGTCCGAATCGACCTCACTGAAATTGGAATCGGGGGTGAGACCTCTTTCCCTTTTTTAATATGCGTAATTTAACTTTGATATCTATTATGCGAGTTGATATTGAGTGATTTTAATATCAAGCACAGTATTCTGAACACACACTTTGCTTCACTTTTCGTTTGTTCTCACATATTATCACTTTGTTTATTGAAAGCAATATTATTTAATTCATGTTTATCTAGAGCTGGTTCCTTATGCATCGTTGACTTGTGTTTACCTATGTAGCTGGTAATAAAACATGAGAGGCACAATATTAAATATTTTAACTTTATCTTCTCGGCTAAAGGAAACGTGATTCTACGAACGAAAGTTTTACAGGGACAGTAAACAAAAAATCTGGTTAGTGTGATCGAAATTCGAAGAGCAACGTAGGGATAGAAGTAGCGCGCGATCCATCAGCTATCAGCCTATGTGATGCAGAGGTAGAGCGTTTTCCTTGCCTGTCTCGCTCCGACCTGGGTTCAATGCCCACACTATTCATGTCTTTTGCTTTAGTTCTTCCCATGGGACGGAATTCGTTGCGAGACCTTTGAAATTTGCGGGAATTCAACGGTGACTTTACTGTCCTTTTAATTGTGCTGGGAGCGGGGGAGGGGGATTGGAGCTCCTAAGTCGCGTGCTGGGGGACATCTTTCTCTGCGAGTGCATGGCCCATGGGCATGGGGCCCATGCAGCATGGGGCCGTGTCTTGAATGGCGGATTTCTAGAACAAATTCGATTCCTATTGTTACGAAGATACATATATTTCAAAGTCTTAAAGGGACCTTGCAGCGGGCAAAAACAGATTTTTAATTGTCATAATTTTTTATTGAGCTTTATTCGTTATGATCTACTGAAAAATGAAGAAAAAAAATAACTTTTTAGCACTTTTTTCAATTAGTTATTATAATTTGAAATTCGTCTCAGGAACGGTGCGTCGCCTATTTCCGAAAAGACAGAAAGCTATTTAAGTTGGTCGGATGATTAGATTTTTAAACAAAAAAGATGAATGTAGTAGTTTTGACCACTCCCGGACTCAACGCGCACTACCAAAGTTCATGAAACCTCTGGTTTGAGAGAAATGAATTGTGGTGTGGTCGCTACCATAACCTACTGTTAAGAAAAGGCGAAACTTTGAAAATTCATAACTAATTTTTTAAAAAATCGCACAAATATGCGGTTTTTAGCATTCTTCCGGGAACAAGATTTTCTTTTATTCAATAAATAACTTATTTTTTCACTGCCTGGTCCCTTTAAATATGCTTTCGGCAATGTTTATTATTCTATAAATATACAGTCATTGTTATTTCCCCAATGAAAACTTTCAGGCCCAGCCGGGCCCGGACAGGCCCAAATGGGTCCACGCAATGCGTGGCGCGAATAGAAATAAATTCGAGACAAACTCTGTGCAGTCAAAGAATTCTGGTCATTCGTCATCGGTAAGTGTCAACAGAAATTTAATTAACTAATCTTCAGTAATTTGAATTCATTAGAAAATTTCGTTCTATGAAAAATCAGTTTGTGGTTAATGATCCAAGAGATACTGTAATATTTCGCGTCAACCTCTATCGAAAGTCCTTTCTTGCAATCATTTCTTTCAACGAAATGAAACGTAATACAGCAAATAATGTTATTTTTAATCAATAACATTAAATGACCAATGACTTGAGCTCGTTCACTGCACAGAGTTTGTCTCGAATTTCGAATTGTGATATAGTTTTCTAATCACTGTACAAAATTGTGTTAGTCGGATTCGGTTTCCTACCTTTGCTATCGCTCATTTAGTACCGATTAAGAGAGCATCCACGAGAGGCCGGGGCGCTGGGGGAATATCCACGGATGGCTTTTTTGCATCCTATCCCAATAACTTGGGGGTGAAGTCAGTTTCACGAATGCTGATATTAGGCCAAGTAACTAAGGTTCTGGGTCCCGCACCGAAAAGTTACAGTAACCCCACTTTCCGATATCGATTTTTTGACATTTTAAAAAGTATTTTTTTTATTTGTTTTTCTAGGTGTATGTTGCGAAAAAAAACGACAATGAAAATATTTTCGAAGCGATAGGAAATCGATGAAGATAAAATTTCAAATTTTCTCTGTTTTTCGACCGTCCTGAAAAAAAATTGCCCATCTATTGTCAAAGTTCTTATGATTTTTGGAATCCTCGAAAAAACATCAGACAGTCTACTTTATGGACTCCGGGATTTGGGGGCGATGTACGTAAATGTGGTCTGAATGTTCAGACACTAACCGACCCTGGCGCGTACCTGGCGATATTTCTCATCCTGATTGCGAAATATCACGTGTATCAAGTGATATATTATTTGCCTACGATTATATGAACATGACTGACACTTTGGTTTCATCCCCGTGTGAAAAAATTTCAAACATTTTTTTCGAGTTTTGTTCATGGAATTTTCGCGAAAACTTTTTATTCAAAAGTGGTTGTACTTGTTTGAGATGTGTACAATACTTGAAATGTAATACGTCTGCACAGTATTTGACTTTGAATATTGCAATATTTGACTATCATTATACATTCTACTAAAGAAAATACATTGTAAAATTCAAAACAAACACATTAATTCTGGACGTACATAACACTTTTATCGTCAAATACGGTGCAGACGTATTACATTTCAAATATTGAACACATCTCAAACAAGTACAACCACTTTTGAAAAAAAGAAAATTACATTATCATGGTCGAAAAAAATGTTGAAAAATTTTCAACCTAGCGATGACATAATTGTGTCAGCCATGTTCACAGAATCGTAGGCAAATAATGTATCACTTGATACACGTGATATTTCGCAATCAAGAAGAGAAATATGGCAAGGTACGCGCCAGGGTCGGTAAATGTCTGAACATTCAGAAAACATTTACATACATCGCCCCCAAAGCACGGAGTCCATGAAGTAGTCTGTACGATGTAGTTTTTGACGTGGATTCCAAAAATTGTAAAATCGTTGTCAATAGATGGGCATTTTTTTCAGGACGCTCAAAAAACAGAGAAAATTGAGATTTTGACCCTTCTTCGATTTCCTATCGCTTCGAAAATATTTTCATTGTCATTTTTTTCGCAAAATAGAAAACCTAGAAAACCTATAAAAACCTACTTTTTAAATCGATAGCGGAAGGTGGGGTTACTGTAACTTTTCGGTGCGGGACCCAGAACCTTAGTTACTTCGCTTAATATCAGCACTTGTGATGCTGACTTCACCACCAAGTTATTGGCATAGGTTGCAAAAAAGACATCCGTGGGGTAAGTCCGGCTTCTCGTGGATGGTCTCTTAAGATACAGGATCGGTAACCTCGTAAGGACAAATTTTCGAACGAAATTTCGCTAAAATGGGTGGACCTGGCAGAGCATGGCTTTAGTTGGTATACATTCACAACATCACTGGCAGGAATTGATAAAAGCTATGGGTATTTTTGTGTATTACGGAGGAAAGACACTACGCATTTGTGAGTTTGGACTCCCAGTTCTCAGTGCTGTGCACTGACAAAAGGTGATAAGCGGCTAATAATCGGACGAAGCAGGGACGGAAGAAGCTGATAAGAACCGCGTAGAGATAGTAACATTCTCCAAGGAATCGCCACCATGGGGAAGGTGATCCAGATCGTATTCGGGGTGAGTTCATTTAAGAGACCGGCTCGGTAAGAATTGAGCACTGCCGGACATCCGCGCGAGGACTTTCGATTTAGCCCACCATATTCATACCATGGACGTGTCTCAGGACCCTATTTACAAAAGTACTCGAATATGTGCGAATATCAGCTAGGAATTTTTCTTCGGCAATATTTTAGGCATGCTCAGTGTGCACCGAAAAACTACTTGAATAATTTTCCGAGCGATTGGAAATATTTTATCCGAATTTATTTTTCGTGATTTTTAAAATTTCTCCTCAAAGGTTTAAATTCGGGAAATAATTTCACGGTGTGCATTGCAGCGCAACATAATCTGCACACTGTGGTGGATGCCATATTACGTGCCATCATTTCGCATGAAGCGAAAAATTCGATTTTACATTTCAAAAAATCGTCCTGAAAAAATCTATAAGTGGAATGTCACCATCTCATAGAATTGTTCTGCATTCATGGTACTTCATTTACTGAAGAAGTATCAAATCTATCCATCAACTTTGAAAGAAAATATTTTTTTGAAAAATCCATGACCGGGGGTTATTGTCCAAAATCAGAAAAAAAAAATTTTCCAAAAAAAAATGTTTAAACTGTTGATGCGAAGAATCATAATTTCGCCAGTAGGTGAAGAAATGATAAATAATTTTCATCAATTCCAAAGTGAATTTTTTTTGGAAAAAAATCATGAAAATATTTTCTGAAAAAAATATCCAAAATTGCAAAATAGTTTTTCGTTTCGTGGTACGAGTTGAAGGCACTAACGGTTCATTCGAATGTGAATACAGAACGTATGCATAGGGTCCACAACGTCCGCCCACTTCTCGCGCACCCGGATTTGACAAAAAATGAAATTTCGAGAGCACAAGCGTAATTCGAAACGTTATGAGTCATATTATGGCTTGTTTTGGAGCTATTGGAGAGCGCAATCGATTGCGCCTATGTCAGGGATGACCAGAGAACGTTGAGATGTCGAAAAAGTGAAAATTAATTTCAAAATCGTTGAAATTGGGCTTATAACTGAACTCACAACTCCTGATATGCCCGCATTTCATTCTCTTGAATTTTCTGGGAATATTACAAGAGAAAAAGAAATCTAAATTGGCGACCCTGAATTGTGCTCTCGTTTGCAAAAAAACTGCGAGAATACGAGTACGAGAGTATCGACATACCGTTTTACTGTAAATAGCAACGGTTTTCGCAAAAGGGGAATTGAACTTGCGGGTGTGCGTTCATTAGGCAAACGCGCAACCCACTGCGCCATGCAGGCAGATGCGTTCTCTCTGCTATTGCGCGCTATGTTCCTCCACTCCCGCTGCGCTTTGACACGTTCAATCCTCCAAATTGAGACGCCAATGCACTCTCAATACCTTTATAAACTACTTCTCTTCTAGCACAACATCAAAATATTTCCAATTAAGCGCGCTATGTCCCTGGAAAGAAGGGCGAATAGGCTCCGCCTCCTCCTCTCCCCATCGCGACTTTCCCCCCTCTCACAACAGTCGAAGTGCGCGTGGTTTTGGAGGTGTAGCTCGGCTCAGAGATAAGATATCGACCTAAATCCAAAAGATTCATCTTAATCACACATGTAGGGACATGTTGACACTTAATTTCACCCCACTCAGTCAATTCCGCTGACCACGTTGCGGCCTCTACGTATGCATGGGTAACGGAGGCAGTATGGGATTTACAAAAGATTCATCTTAATCACACATGTAGGGGCATGTTGACACTTAATTTCACCCCACTCAGTCAATTCCGCTGACCACGTTGCGGCCTCTACGTATGCATGGGTAACGGAGATAGTATGTGATTTACGAAAGGCGATAAAAATATTTTGAGTCATGGATTTTTCAAAAAAATATTTTCTTTCAAACTTGATGGATACATTTGATACTTCTTCAGTAAATGTAGTACCATGAATGCAGAAAAATTCTATGAGATTGTGAAATTCCACCTAGATTTTATCAGGATGATTTTTTGAAATGTATATTCGAATTTTTCGTTTCATGTGAAATGATGGCATGCAATGTGGCATATACCACCATGTACAGATTATGTTGTACTTCACTGCACACCGTGAAATTATTTGCGGTCTCTCTATATTTGAGGGCAAATTAAAAAAAAGATGCAAAATCGACTCGGATAAAAGATTTCCAATCGCTCCAAAAATAATTCATGTTGATTTTTCGGTGCACACTGAGCATGATTAAAATATTGCCGAAGAAAAATTAATCCTAGCTCATGTACTTCAAAAGTTGCAAAAATCACATTTTCGCCACTCCCGCGCCATATGCGAGCCGGGTTTGAGCCGGGTTTCTCAGGGTACAAATTCGAATACTTTTATAAATATGTTCCCGAGACACTTCCATGGTATGAGTATGGTGGGCCAAATCGAAAGTCCTGGCGCGAATGTCCGGCAGTGCTCAATTCTTACCGAGCCGGTCTCTTAAACCTGCAGGTACAGTTAATCCTACTTACAGCAGCCGCCAATATTATATCAACTTTTGTATTTTCGTCTATATCTCGGTTGAAGATTAAGGAATATAATTAAGTCTTTGAAAGTGGTAATGTGCAGCGATCCTTGATGATAAACGCTGGTCGATTTACTTTGGTCGTGCAACCAGTCGCTGCAAAGTCACTTGTTTGTAGCAAACTCGATTTTTTGTTTTATTTTTATACTAAATTCAAAAAAAATGTGCTTCGTTGTAAATTTTTCTGAATCTCCATTAAATATTATATTTTGTAGGCCTTGGTGGTCATTGCGATACTGGGAATATTGGGAGTTGGAATAGCCTCGCTCATTACCGTTCTCAACGTCCAGGACATTGAGAATGCGGCTCCCAGTTAGTTTCTATTTTCGAAATGCTCATTTGACAATCCTTGACATGATTTCATGAACCTGATCGGCCTATTAATTCGTGTGCTTTGTAACTCTATCTCAAACAAATAATAGTGAGAGTCACTGCTTCTAGCTTCTTATCTCTGTCAGCATCTTTCAATGAAAGAGCCATTAATCCGCTTCTTATCCTGAATAATCCTTCCGACCAAACACCATACGTGATCATGAAATACAGTACCATGTTTTTGCAATTAAAGGTGCTACCGATGTCCCTCCAGCAACGATTGCGACTGTTCCCGCCGGCGGTACCACAGGTCCAACCATACCTACTGCGCCTTGTACCCCGCCCGACTGTGAGATTCTAAAATATCCGTCTGTTATTTCACGAAACGAGAAAACATGCGAAATTATAGGTGATGCCGATACAACAATTGCGACTGTTCCCGCCGGCGGTACCACCGGTCCAACCATACCCACCGTACCCTGTACCTCGCCCGACTGTGAGATTCTAAAATATCCGTCTGTTATTTCACAAAACGAGAAATCATGCGAAATTGTAGGTGATACCAACACAACGAGTGCGACTGTTCCCGATGGCGGTCTCACCGGTCCCACCATACCCACCGTACCCTGTACCTCGCCCGACTGTGAGTCGCTCAAATATCCGTTATTTCATGAAACAAGAAATCATGCGAAATTGTAGGTGATACCAACACAACGAGTGTGACTGTTCCCGATAGCGGTCCCACCGGTCCCACCATACCCACCGTACCCTGTACCTCGCCCGACTGTGAGTCGCTCAAATATCCGTTATTTCATGAAACGAGAAATCATGCGAAATTATAGGTGATGACGACACAACAATTGCGACCGTTCCCGCCGGCGATGCCACCGGTCCAACCACACCTACTGTAGCTTGTACCCCGCCCGACTGTGAGTCGCTCAAATATCCGTGTGTTAGATTCATAAAACGAGAAATCATGCGAAATTATAGGTGATACCGATGCGACGATTGCGACTGACGCACCTCCGGCAACCGACCCCGCTCCCTTCGAATCTAACATCCCCACTCCCGAGCCTATCACCACCACTGATCCCCGATACGACTCTTACAAGGGAATGTCCAACCTCCTCAAGTACGTTGCTTGAACAAATCGTCCAAAAGAAATGTCAAATAGTACAGTAAAATATCTCGAACCTGTGAAAGGTCACATTTTTCCAATCAGCAGTGCAAAAATAGTTGCATACAACAGGGCATGGATGAACACTACCGTTGATCCGTGTAACGACTTCTACGAGTACACTTGCGGTGCAGGCAAGGCGGGGCAAGCAATGAGCTTTGATATCTCTGATGATGCAATCACCGAGTCAATGCTTACTGTGCTCAAGAACAATAACTACTTCACCAACAAGGCATGTCATTATGTCCTTGATCTGAGCGCAAAATCAATATTTCAGCCGAAGCCAGTCCAGCAGGCGAAGTGGTTCTACGACGTGTGTGTCGCTAGTGCGATCACGTTGGTAAGTGATCCAATTGGTACACAGCACGCGAATTCGGCAACTCGTTGCTCTCGAGGCACTACACACTCATTGCAATGTACATATTACATTTATAAAATGATACGATCAAACAAAATGTCGAACTGGGACTTCCTGTGTTTACCGAGACGAGAGAGCACGCAAAAGCGAGAGGGTCGCCAATGTTCCTGTATGGTAAACAACGGAAGTTCGTTATTCGGCTTTTTGGTATGATCGTATCATTTTATAAATGTAATACCAACCTCTAAGTTATCTTGCAAGGTACGTCTTAGAGAGCGAAACGAAGATGATTGTGTCGAATATCAGCAAAAAATGACGGTATTTCAGGAAGACAAAGTAGCTCATTCGAAAAAGATCTTCACCGATATCCGTAGAAAAGGCGTCGGATTCCCCGCCCTCTTTCCGACTGAGACCAACGATGCCACACCAGACGAACTCGGAACGTTCCTTGGTAGGTCACCCCGCGCAATCTCATTATCTCATAATAAAAACATATTATATAAAAAAATAAAGGTAAAGGTAAAGTTGCTACTGGAATCAAAAGAAAATTACGGCGACTAGCGACTACTCTGCCGGGGCTCACCCGTAAGGCCCCGGCAGAGCAGTCGCTAATCGACTTGTTCTAGGAAAATGCCATGAAGTAAATAACAATCTAGTTATGGGGCTAATATGATTGTTCTGTTTAACAATCATACCAGTGGAAGCTAATCGATGGAGACTTCAGGTTACACCATCGGCAAGTACGGCTACTCCTCGCTTGTTGATGCCGGCGTGGACACCGACTGGAGAGATCCTCACAATGCCAAGGGAGGCTACGCCCTTCAAATCGATCAGCCTGCCACCCTCGAGTTTGCCACTTTCTACACCAAGTTGTACGACGACTACAAGCAGCAGTAAGTGGGAGGGGCATTCTGCGCCAGAAAAGCGAAAGGCCGAAAAAGAATAGCCCATGCAAGTGCGAGGTAGAGGCCACAACCGGTTATAGCTCAGTGGCATAGTTTCTGCTCTATAGTGGGAGTTTACGTGTCCCCCTTCACTTTTCTCTTTTTCAGTTTGACCGATGGTATTCTGTCCGTGATCAACTCTGCTGCCGTTCTGATGGAAATGGACAAACCCGATCAGACGCAGGCTCGCGCCGATGCACAGGACGTAGCCGATCTGGACTACCTCCTGGCCACAAAGTACTCGACTGACGAAACCACGAGGAGACAGTACGCGAGAATGTACAATCCCCTCTCCGTCGATGGAATACAGAAACTCGCCCCCTTCTTCAACTGGAACAGCTACCTCACCAACGTGAGTGGCCTTCGGATATTATGTGCTATCCATAAATGTGTGAGCTTTTCGAACCGCTTTCACGTAGCACGCATACGTAGTAGTATTATAACAGTATTTCCTTTGCAGGTTCTCGCTCCCATCAACTTCCAAGTCACCGGAGCTTTCTGTACTTTGACGCTGGAAGTGGACAAACTGTCTCTGCTCTCGGCCGATATCGCCTCTGGCGCCATCAAGTCGCGTACCGTCAACAACTACATCTACATCAGCTTCCTCAATAACATCTACTTGCCAGCTGCGGATACGAAGGCAGGACCCTGTCCCATTTTCCATTATTGAACATGTTTTACATGTCCCCTCACCTTGAAGTGATGTCGTGGATACTGCAAGACTCAGTGAGATCTGGCCAGCTAATCATTAATCGATTGATATCTTGCAGAAGACCTCGGTGCTCCACAAATACCGTCGTGAGAAGCGTCCGATCAACAGGAAACTTCGTCGCGTGCCAAAGAGCGACGAACTTGCGTCCGATTTCACTGCTAACGAGGCAAATTGCGTGAACACCATTTCATCCTACCTCACCTGGTCCAGCTCGAGACTCTACGTGGACGCCAACTACCCCGATGAGACGTCCAGGAAGGCCGTTAGAGAGCAGGTGGATTGAGGTGAAATAGAGGAAGAAACTAATGAACGAATTTAGACCAACTCGATCATCCGTTCAATTCTCGTTGCCTTCCGTGCTCAAATCGACATTCTCGATTGGATGAGTCCCGCATCGAAGAAGGGCGCCTACCAGAAGATCGAAAATCTCGTAGTCAATATCGCCTTCCCCGATTGGGTTCTCGATGACAAGCAGCTGGCCGATTACTATGCGGTATGCTAGAATCTTTCACAGAGATAGATATATTCGCGATATCTAGTATTTGTTTGCTGTTTGTTTCGTAAATAAGAATTGGAATATCACAAACGTACTTCAGACACTAACCACCAAATCGACAGACGACTACTACACGCAGCTGGACGCATTGAAGGCCTTCCAACTCTACGAAGCTTTCTCTCCTCTGGTCGGAAATAAACCCGCCTACCGAACCGACTTCTCCGGCCCCGTCGCCATCACCAACGCATGGTACCAGGCGGGTGATCTCTTGTCAAGGATCGAGTTTTACTTCCTTGACATTGCTATTTATCTTAATTCATATCCCTCATGTCCCTGGCCCCACATGTCCCCGGGGGCTTGTCTACTGACGAGGCCCTCCCACAGCGAGGCGGTCAGTGTCTAGACCAAGGGCCGAAACACTGATCGCCATTTCCTATGGATGATCTTTGATCTCTTCTCATTAGTTGACTAGAAATACCACACTTTCAAAACACTTTCTATAAATATTTGTCGCAAAGTGAATTTATGAAACGTACTCACCATTAGTTTGAAACTGACAACAACAAAAATGAAGCTATTAAATACAACAAGAAACCGATTGCAGCCCGAGGTGAACTCGATCACTTTCCCTGGAGGAATTCTGCACGCGCCCTTCTACGACTTCAACTACCCGGCCTCGATGAACTACGGAGGTCTCGGAATCATCGCCGGGCACGAGCTCACGCACGGATTCGATGATGAGGGAGTGCAGTGGGAGGGCACTGGCATCCTTAACAGGTATTGTTCAAGTTTAGTTTCAACGTTTAAATCAGTATGTGAGATCACGTCGACTGGCGAGGGTCGAATTAACGGAAAAGTCATCCCGGCAAATCAGAAGCGCTCCATGAGATACGGCTGCTAATAATTGTCTTCATAGAGTGTGATTTTGAAATGGATTCATTGAGGCAGGGTAGTTGAAGTCGTAGAAGGCCGCATGCAGAATTACTCCTGGGAAAGTGATCGAGTTCATCTCGAGCTGCAATCGGTTTCTTGTTGTATTTACTAACCTTATTTTTGTTGTTGCAACTACATTTCCAGTTGGATGGACGACAATTCGACGGCGTCCTTCACCAAGATGGCCCAGTGTGTCGTCGACGAGTACAGCAAGTTCTGTCCCGTGGGAACGCCTTGTGTCGACGGAGACCAAACGCAGGGAGAGAACATCGCCGACAATGGAGGTACGGTACTACAAATGAAATGCCCATCAGAAGCAATAAACCGTTCCGTCGCTGACAAAGACAGGAATGAAGAGCGAGGCGAGAGATATGGCGAGGTATAGAAAGAATCGCACACCTAACGTCTATTTCAAATACGAATAATTTTAAAATTGGCAACAATCATTATGTGTACTAGTGGGATGAGTATCCGTTTCCAGGCATCCAGGCTGCGTACAAGGCTTTCAAGGCGTACGAGGCGCTCCACGGGCCTGATCCGCTCCTTCCCGGGGACGCTTCAATTTTCGACGCCGATCAGCTGTTCTTCCTCGGATTTGCGCAGGTTATTCATTGCTACAAAACTCTCTCTGATTAGCAAGAAGCCGTGCAGGTCTGGTGCCAGTACCCGCCGCCCCAGAGTCTGCTGGAGAGGCAGATTCTCCTCGATGCTCACTCGCCTTCGCTCTACAGAGTGCTCGGAACCGTCCAGAACATCCCCGCCTTCAAGGTGGATGTGATGATAATCCATTGCTAACCCATCGTTTCCATTCAGAAAGCATTCAACTGTCCTGCCGGTTCCACTTACGCTCCCGTCGAGCACTGCAATGTGTGGACCTCCGAGCCGACCGGTGGTGAGTCTTTTTTCAAGATTAGATTTCTAATAGCACATATTTCAAAAGTGGTATGCGTTCTTTCAATCTAATGGGATTCAACTCATTTTCCTCTCTCTACTGTTTGTTTAATTGTAGGTTTTTCTCTGAGTGACTCGTTATTAGATTGCCATTGTATTCCTACTGAATTTGTCTTTATTTTGTACCGCATTTCCTTGTGATCGCATATATATATATATATATATATATATATATATATATATATATATATGTATATATATAGGTGCTCCCCTCAACGAGAAGGGCGAGCCTATTGTTCCCCACAACGATCTTAACATTGCTCCCTTCGAGAGAATCAGTCCCCAGGACATGGCCAAGTACAACTCCTACCAGACAGCAATGAATTCTCTCAAGGTTTTACATAATTATGATTAAAATTTCCCCATTGTTGACGATGTAACAGGCGTTTTGGTACCGATTTATCATGAATAATACGGGTGCCACAGACTTTTCGGTACACAAAATGCTTGCATTCAGGCGGCTGCCGACCTCTCGGTCAACCCCTGCGAGGACTTCTACAACTACGTGTGCGGCAACTACCCCGGAGCGACGAATGTTATGAGCGACATGGACAATGCGATCTCAGTTATGATCAGTGACAAGCTCGAGTCGGCAGATTACCAACCGACGATCAAGGCCAGTTCGTTGTCCTTTTTATTCCCAGTAATTTTCAAACACATAATGAATTAGTGGATCATTGTACAAGATATATTTTTAAAAAAAATTGAAATATCATTCAAATTATGTACCGATTGAATTGGTGTTGTTTTTGTCTTCTTTTTAAAAATAATTTTCATAATTCCAGGCCAGCAAGGCGCTCGGCAAATTGCAGACGCTCTACGATTCCTGCAAGGTCGAAGCTAATCAGTCGACGATAGCAACGACAAACTACTTGGAGCCAAGGTCCTCCAGTTCCGCAAGTTCATCAACCAAGACATTCCGTTAATCGGCGGAACCGGAACCGTCAAGATCATCAAGGACAACTACGGATCAGCCCTCGGATATCTCTCCTCCCAACTTGGTACGTGACGCAATCATTTGGATATTCCGAAAATCGAGAACAAATGAAATTTGAAATCAACAATCACGAATCACGAATCACCAAAACTCGCGAAAAGTGTTTAAACAATTTCGACAAAATTTCGCAGGAATCGACACTCTTGTGTCTACGGAAGTCGACACTTACTGGATGGATCCGGTTGGAAAGGGCTACCAACTTTTCATCGATCAACCGACGACATTCCACGTTCGCGCCTTCTACGATGGAGATGCGTGGAACTCTCAGAAACCCGGCTATTTGAATCAGGTATACAAACTTTCAGAAATCAGGAATATAAGCCAGACAAATCAAATATCACGGTATACAAAAGGTATACAAATTAGTTATACAAACCTATTACAATGCATTGTATTTAACACACACAAAGAAATATTACTGCAAAAGTAGAGCTCTTTGTTACCTCTCGACATTTTACAGTAATTATGGTGTAAGAACTTATTGTACATTATCACGAAAAGATTGGATAGCATTGAACATTATTATCTTCTCATAGCGTACCGCCTATTCCTTGCCCCCATGTCATAATTTACTGTATCTCGCCTTCGGATTTCGAAAAAAATACAAAGTTCTCTTAGGTTGTGTCGCTTGTGGAGGCTTACGCCAAGCAGGACAGGACGGCCGCACTACCGGATAACTACAAATATCTCATTGACGACGCACTCGAGTTTGAGAGGGTCAGATTCGATCGTTAATAAAACATACGATTATTAATTGGCAAACGTTGGAAAAATGCGACGACTACAATAATTTTTTTTAAATTAAAAATTACAACAAAAATAGTATACAGGACTTGGCGATCACCTACTCGGGCACGGATGCGGAGCGTCGTGAATATCAGCGACAGTGGAACCTCATGAATAAGGCGGACCTGCCGGCCGCCGTCGACTGGGACAAGTACTTCGGCATGATACCGAAGCAAGCGCAGGATTGGATCAACAAAGCGGGAAATCAGATCGTTCTCAACGAGGTTTGCCCCAGTCATAATCAAGTCTTATTTGTCCTCTTACTTCATGTCAAATTTCCAATCCTGTTGCGCCATCTTTATTTATTTATTCATTTATTTGATACACCCGCGAATAAAAGAGACGATGAAGAAAAAGAAATATCTAAAAGTGAATGAATACGGATGGGGAAGGTGAGGGGAGGGAAGCAGGCTAGACAGGGAAACACAATTGGCCACTTATTGGGATGAGGTGGAAGAAGCCTCAGAATGGGTAATCCAACTACGGAACACACAATTATGCAGGAGAGGTACACGTCCGATCTCTTTGCGACCTATCTGCCTGGCAGGGATGCGACTGTCGTCAACTATCTCTTTATCCGTCTCATTCTCGACAACTCCGGCCTCATTCCTTGCTCGGGCCTCCCATGCTTCGCAGCACAGCGGGCGCTCGCAGAGAAGAAGGTGCCCGAGCACACCGAAAGGAGGTACGAAAAAGAGATGTTATCTGATTCGAAAAGAAATGTTTAACAATATAAGGGGAAAAATTATTTTTTCCTAAAGTGGATTGTACAGCACGAATTATAAATGGTATACTGTAGCATGGCGCTCAGGGAGCTAAATAGCCATTTGTAGATATTTTGGGGGCATGACAGAAGCGCAACGACCTATTTGGATTGTTCACTCAAAGAAATGTCTGTCATATCTGGCTCTTGAACTGCGCTTGTATGTTATATATAACATACTGTATGTTATATATGACATACAAACGCAGTTCAGGAGCCATATATGACAGACATTTTTCTCTGTGTTCTAACTCACATTAAAATAGTCGTACAGATGTGTACAGTAGCTCATCCGACTCGAAATTGAATGCCCCCACGATGTGCATTTATCCGCAAATAAGCGGAACGACACGATTTCAAAAAGCGAGGAACAAATAATGATCGTGCTCATTCGATGTCGCACGGTCTTGTTACATCACCGTTGAAGGTTCAAATCAATTCTTGAAGTTGGAACAGAGTTATTCGCCGAAGCGCTTTTGTGTTGCGCTTCTGTCATTCCCCCGATATTTTTACACACCATATAGTTTCGTTAAAACTAGATAGAGATAAAATATAGAATTAATATATTGCAGTCGTCTGCCCTCTCGTCGTCGTCGTCCTCTTCCATCATATGCTATTCTCGATGAGACGAACGAGTTCGGAGTGGCATGCGCCGACATGACGTCGGTCATTGCCGATGCGCAGGCGCGAGTATACGTCGATGCTCGATTCCCGACTCAAGACGACAAGGATACGATCAGAAGGTGCGTGTTTTCCACTCGTTTACATATCCCAGGAATACTGTTTTTGTAATTGCTATGATCGAAACCACAAAAAAAACGTGAAAAGGAAGCAAATGACGCCCGTTTCAGTTCGACGCTCGGCGTCATGACGAATATTGTAGGCGCTATGCGAGGAATGATCGAGCAGTTGGATTGGATGACTGACGATTCAAAGGCGAAGGCAATTTTCAAGGCGTCCAACATCCAAGTCAACGTCGCCTTCCCCGATTTCATTCTCGTCAACGATCAACTCGATGCGAAATACAAAGACCTCGAATTCGATCCTGACGATTCGTTCTATGCCATGCTCGACAAGGTATAATATATATATATTCGGTTGGTCAATAAGTTTTGCCCGATTTGATGTTTGAACTTTGCGTTGTCGATTTTCCGCCAGTTCTACTTAGCAAGCCTTGTGTTCATAATATGTTGTAGGAGGACTGTTAAGTAACAACTTCTATCTTTGGTTTCTTTTCGCACTCTCTCGGGCTCCTTGATATAACATTGTGTAAATTTTGTGAGATCCGCTGAAAATTCGAGAAAAATGTTTATGGATTCCTTGGCGTCAAGAATTTTTCCCAGAGCCTCAGCTTAGAACCAATTATATTATCAACAGTCATCTTCAATTTTATGGTAAGAAGGAGCCGCTGCTATATTTCTTTTATAAGTTATGGTTCTCGATATTAGATAAGTCCGGAAAAAGTAATATCGCTTCGATTTCAAATCACGATGTCGAATGCAAAGCTATCCAGGTGTAGTAGTGCACGATTTACTCACTGACAATATAACTTACTTTTCCAGTTGAGACTTTAAACTGTGCCCTCCTGAACTTTTCGAGAAACAAAAAAATCATAAATTTCGAAACTTGCAAATTTTCAGAAAAATTCCAATTTTTGGTGTCTGATTTGATAAAGTGAACATGAATCGACCAAAGCCCCACTGAACAGCAATACTAAAGGACTTTTGCTGCAGAATGGGCGGCATAACCAATCGCTAAATGCTTCACTAAAATTAAGACACTTTGGGAAAGCACGTTTTCGTGCTCTGATTTCAGGAATAATCGCAATTCTCAGATAGATCACCGATGGTAGCACCTAGTTCAATGTGAGTAGTACTATTGTAATGATAGTAGGTGCCCTTCAAAATCAGATCGGAATGGGAATTCAATTCGGTTCAGCGACATTAAATTCGGAAAACGAGTGGCACCTTGAAATTTCGCGCGCAGCTTTTATATTTGTGACATCGATTAACTCGATGTTGAATGTTGCTTCCATGAACCTTCTTGCATTCAGGACAGACCACTCTTTTAATAAATAGGTTGCATGGGATCCTAGCTCGATCCCTCATGAAACGGCAACTCGACAAAAATGCCGAGTCGAAACCGACCTGATGTACTTTCTCAACTCTCACTTCTCGACTAAATGAATGGGCAGCATCGAAGTAGTGGGCGATGAAAAGGGGAAGACTCACTTTGTATAGTGAGCGTACAGGGAATTTGATTGCAGACTTACAAATGAAGCGCGATAGTATTTTGAAAAATTACAAAATCGGGCAAAACTTATTGACCAACCTGATATTTTGAATCAACGGGATTTGGGAGATGTAAGGAAAGCTATTCTTCATTCAATTTCGGTGATCATTTGCTTTGTGAACAGGTCACCGTCTTCAGCATCAGCGAACAGTTTAAACTGCTCGACGCAATTACTGCTGACAGAGGAGACTTCCTCGGACAGACCGCCGTAGTCGACGCCTGGTACGATGTAAGTCGTCACTATTTCAAAATGATACCCACACAAAGTGTATAAGCGGTGCGTGTGCGCTCTCTTTGTTTAACTCGGTGTTCCCCAGCATAGCTTTCATTCTGGGCGATTTTTTCGCCAACTTGTGTTTCGGCTACCGTAATCGCTCCCGATCGATCAATAATTGCAGCCCGAGCTCAACTCGATCACGTTCCCGGCGGGAATTCTTCAGCAGCCATATTTTGACGTCAACCAGCCGGCTGGCTTGAACTACGGTGGAATCGGAGTCGTCGCAGGACACGAACTCACTCATGGTTTTGATGATGAGGGAGTGCAGTGGGATTATGATGGTCGACTCAACAGGTGCATATTTCATTTATTCATAATGCAATTCATGTCTGACACTAGAGTTTGAAAGTCGGGTAAATAGTTGGACTATTTCTCTTCAGTTCCCAAATATCTCTACATCTCATCCATTTCTATATCCAATATCTCATCATCCGACCTGTGTAGAGAGTGCGTGAAATGAGATCTGATCCAATTATTTACCCGAAATTCAAATTCTATCTAACACTATGAAGTCCCATAAAAATGGGCTTTCGCACCGTATATACAGTTATTAAAATATTGTTTTAGAATTTATCAATAAAATAAAATGTGTTTTACAGCTGGATGGACAAAGCCTCGCAGGACGGATTCAACAACATGGCTAAATGCGTAATTGATGGTGAAACACAACGAGCATATTTTGAATTCACAAACACTCGTCCAAAAATAATAAAACGTGCTACTCCTAAACAACAGATACGGCTGCGAGAGAGCATGGCAAAGTGAGAGACACGCCGAGGTATAGAAAGAGAGTGCACCACCAGTAGTCCACAATCATAACGTATCGTTTTAAATTTGTAATACTTATCACAATAAGAAGTTTTACATTGACCTTTAGCCATTTCTGATAGAATTATTAGTGCAGAGGAAACGCTAGGTGTGACTTTTTCGCTTCCCTTAGAATGCACTTCTTCCAGAGTACAGCAAGTTCTGTCCGCTTCCTGAGACGGACAATCCGCACTGCACAGATGGACAACGCACCCAGGGAGAGAATATCGCCGACAATGGAGGTACGGTAGCTTGAGTGGAATACCGTACCAACGAATACCGTACCGAATATTTACTTTTTCATGTCTGACAGAGGATAATCTAATCATTCTAGTCGATTCATTCGATTAAAGGAATCCACTCGGCTTGGCGTGCGTATGAGACTCATATGGAGCTAAATGGTCCCGACCCGATGTTCATGGACAGAGTCTACTCGCAGTACACTGAGAATCAACTCGTCTTCCTCAATTTTGCTCAGGTTCTTTTTGTTAACAAAATAATAAAAATATAACTTTTTCTTTCTGAAGACGTGATTAGTAATACTTTAAGAGAGAAAAGAAAAATTAGATAATTGAATTGCAGGGTTGGTGCATGCAGAAATCGTTCATGACTGAGTCGTATATCTCGAACAAACTGATGACGGATCCCCATTCTCTCGGACCATACAGAGTCCTCGGTACCTACCAGAACATTCCCGCCTTCCAAGCCAATTTCAACTGTCCTCTCGGATCGAAGTACGCCCCAATGAAGCACTGCAATGTTTGGGTGCCGACCAAGATGACATAATTGATCTACCCCCACTGTGTATACTGTAATATTAAATTAATTAAGTATTTTTAATTAAGTATACTGTAATACTCATATTGAGCATATGAATTAGTCGGCTCTAATGATGTAATAAACAAAGGGTTATCTGCTGTGTCAAGCGAACAATATAGTATTTACGCAAAAGGATAAATCGATAAGAGCACGTCAACTCCACGGGAAAAAAGCTCACTTAACAATGAATAGTGCAAAGGAATAGCCGCAATTTTCTTCCAATGTTTTTTTTTCTTCCAATCTTCCATTTCCGGATGATTCGAATCAGTGAAAAATTAGATCCCACAACTTTCTCTTCGCTTTTTGCCGTCCTCTGAATTAATAAGAACCACCTAAAATATTGATTCACTCATGGTTTTTTTAAATGTTGTCCTTAATCAGGCCTCGTAGCCTCTCCATGATTACGCACAGTATCATTGCTACTGCATTTGAAGGAAATGCACACCATGCACGCGTGGTGTGCCTATCTACCGTATGCGCGAAAGAATGATTGAAACAAAGGCAGTCTCCCCAAAAATCAGCAAGAGAAGGTGCATGGGGCGGGGGTCGAACCCCCGTCCCCTAGATTGATACTGTAGAAACTTACCTCTGAGCCAACTAGGCCGATGTGGAACTGATCAACTTAGCTCGCCCCATTCTCGCGGAATCGCCGCTCAGTGGAATCCTCTAGACACTGGGGGAATAACAGCTACAGTACGCTAAAATTCTGTGTGGGAGAAAATTCACCACGATTTTCAACAATTCAAATGAGTGGGCGGAGTTTTAGTACTATTTCTCAAATGCTGCTTTTATTGCACTCCCGTGAGACTGTGTACGGCTCTTGATAATTTCCTTATCCGTCCTAGCCCAATTTCAGTCGGAAAACGTAACGAGTGTCACCTTCGTGAACCTTGTTTCACGAAAAAAAAACATTTGAGAGTAGGTTTCGTTTTTTCCCACTCGTGACCGTGCCAATCCTTTCCGATCCCGAGCTATGATCGGCAAAGAAAAGAGTTCAACAAATGCAGAAAAAATTGCGCATAATATCTCTGTTGAGAGAGTAATCCCCGTATTAATTTAGAAAAAATATTCTGAGAAATTTTTTTAAAATCAGACCTTCGAAAATTCTCGAAAACCAAACGTATTATTGCATATTATGAAAGAGCACGCCAAGTAGTGTTAGATAAAAAAATTATGAACAATATAAAGGGACAACTATGAAAAAAGCTCTCTTCCTTGCCGGTTCACTAAGCCTTCCGTCGTCCCGGCGGTAGTGGTACATAGCAACTTTGGTTGCGGACGGCAACGAGTCCCTGAGGCCTGGACAACAGGGTACATAGGCCTCGATAGCAAATCGGCCTTCTCCGTGATTCCCGGCAAAGAATTCGTGTTAAAGTATTTTTGATTCTGTTTCAACTAGGGTGTTTCAACTAGGGTCGCACGTGCACTGCAGTACACGCGTGGGGCTAATCGAACTACCGCTATTGTGAAGATGTAAATTCATTTCGAAAAGTCTTAATATATCGAGGAACATGTTTTCCATCGATATCACACTTATATGCTGCTCTATTGTGACGATAATCGTTTGATGTACTAGCAGTGCACTAGTGTACTGCACAGTACAAATGCACTGTTTTCGCCACCCTAGTTTCAACTTTACTTTTGCCTTTCCCTCGTCTTGGAGGCGGCCGAGGTCAAGCGGTAGGAACTGCAAATTAATATCAAATTTAATCTTGCCATTTTCCCCGAAAGCAAAAAAACGGCCATAACGGCGTCCCACGAATATTTGGTCAACTCTCACAGGGGGGATGATATTCGCTTGTCCAATGAAAAGACACCAAACATGCTATAAGTTTGAACAAAAGTGAAGTTCTCACATTTCATAATTCTCGCTCCTCAAGGTGCGAGCCAAAGCGGAGGATGTTTTATTTGATTTACAAATTTCACTTATTTCTCAAAATCAGAGGAAGAAGAGTGGATAATACTCGCACTCTCTTCATCTCATCCCTCTCTAGTAGTGTTGTTATTTGGAATAATCTTATTCGCGAATAACAAAGGGTTATTCGCGAATAATCTTTGTTATTCGCGAATAGAATTATTCCAAATAACAACACTACTCTGTAGTTTCTCTGTCCGTTTCCCTCTCCTCTTCTCCACTACACTCACACACAGTCTCTCGTCACTCCCCTCACACTATATGTGACGTTTATCTTTTGCAATACCACGGAGCGTCGTGGCGGGCGCTTGTGAGCCAGCTTCTAGGCCGTAGATTGTGGTGGAGAGAGTGAGGGAGGGATCCCTGGTCGGTGCTCGGTCTACGACGACCGGGCGTCCGCGCCAAGCAACGCGTCACTAGGGTGTGCGACTCGGAAGAGTTGAACAGCCGGGTGGATAAGGACAACCGTATGGCTCAGGCCCGAAAGGGAGCAGGCAAAAGGTTGCGCGCGTTGACAGTGGCCGGATAGCGTCTGCGAGTAGATCGACCTGAGTAGCCCGCACAATAGACTCTCGACCCACAATCGTTTTGTGTTTTTTAATGGTGGTTTTTCAGCCCCTTTCATTTTTCATTTCGTTTTCCTTTTCTCGATCCAGTATTATTTTGAATGGCTAAAAAGACAATTATTTCCGAAAAAAAAAACTTGATAAAATCATAGTCATTATAAACCTCAAATGAAATATTTTTTGATTCTTAAAATCATTTGACGAAAACCCTGTATACTTTTGTATTATACTTTATGGCATAAAATTATTTCCGTGAAAGAAATATAAAATTGTAAATGAGAGCCGACGAACTGCTTGATTTTTATTTTGCTCTTTTTATATATGTGAAATTCACACACTACCACCTTTCGATTCAGTTTAGGGAAATATCAGCTTCTTCCTAACTTTCCCACAACCCCTGATCTTTCTCTGGAGGTTTGGAATGATGTGGTCGGAGTGTATTTACATCGGACCGATAAGGAATTGGTGCTGACTCAGTGGAAAATATTCTGTCAGAACCGTTAAATGCTCCCTAGTTCCTTCTTTGCCGTTTCTTCGATTTTTATCCATAGATATGAATTTATTTCACGAAATACTGTATAGTTTACAGTTCGGGTAAATACTTGAACTCTTATTTTCGCACAGTCTCTACGCCGGTCGATGGGTGGGAGTGTGTTCAAAACGAAGAGATCTAATCCAAATATTTACGTGAATTTCCAAAATCGGAACTTCAGGATAAGCATGGACCCCTCTCTTTTCGGTGTTCCACTGCATATCTTTGCGTTGATCTTGAAGCACGTGGATAGTGAAGGCACGCTTAAACTGAGGAAGGTAAATACTATTTATACATGATATAATTTAATATATGCTTAATTAGCGAAAGAGCATGTGAAAGTGAGAAATTCTCACTTTCGAACTCTCTCACGACATTTCTCGACTATTTTCTGCAGTTTTGGAATCATTTGGGTTGTTACGCTTTCGAAATCATCAACATTTTGAAATTATTCAGGTCAGCAGACTGTCGAAGGCAGTTGTTGATGAGTGTATGAGAGACCCCAAGATCAAGAGCATTACTGTTACGAAAGACGTGAGTATCTTTTAAGAAAATTAAATTTCGAATTTGATGAAAAAATAATAATACCATGCAGAAAGTATGCGCACTCTTCGAAATCACGCTCGACCTTGCTCGAAATGCGGATTTTATTCCACTGTTGCCTATTACCAATACTGGAGGCATATGGAAAACGAAGAGAAAACCACGACTCGAAATGGTTTCTTAATTGGACAGTATTCCCACAAAAATTGGTTGACGTGACCCAATTTCTTCCAGCGACAGGGATGGATGTAGAGTATGATCTATTTATACTATTTTGCCGCCAGCCCTTGTGGGGCTGAGGTATTACAATTTTAAAGTGAACCGCTCATGAAATTGACTACTGGTGTGTGTACTCTCTTTCTATACCTCGGCGCGTCTCTCGCTTTCTCATGCTCTCTCGCAGCCGTATCTGTTGTTCAGCACGGATTATCAATGCTTCGTTATGCACTCTCTTTTGGAGTACACTCAGAACGAATGCTCTCCGCACATCTGATTCCAGTATTTTTTCAACACAAAAAATACATTTTTTGCAATAATTTGAAAAAAAATGAAAAAAGTGTCAATTTCAGACCGTTCCCGACAAAATCGACGATATCGATCGGTTCTGCGGCTTATACAATGTGGAAAGCGACTTATTTCGACAGTGTCACCTTCAGAATATGATAATGGATGTGAAAAAGTGCGAATACACGCAACTAATCGATATAATGCCAATTATCTTTCCCCAAATTACGGTCGACCTACTGACAATGCGCCTGTTGGAATGCGAAGACAATTGGTAAGAGACTATAAATTTTTAATTAGTAATTGGCATTCTCGGTTCCTATCAGTGAATACTTGCAGGGATCATCTCAAGAATTTCGCATCTAAACTTGAGCCACTCAACTTCGCCTTCATAACGTCTCTTTCCGAAACACCAGGTACAAATTGCATAATGTCATTACCACATCAAAATGAAGCTTTTTAGTAGGTCATGGTGTTATTTTTGGTGTTATTTTTATTTTTGGTATTCTTTTTGAGAACCCTGCAAAAATCGAGGATTCACTTGAGATTCAATATTAAAATTTTAAAAAAAATGTTTCGAGATCCTACTCTTTCAGTTGACGTCGTTCGGGAAATGGCGAAATCGGTGGATAAATTGGTGTTGGAAAGTGTCGATCGAACTCAAGAACCTGATCTAGTCGGACTCTTTGTCGATATTCTGAGCTCAAAGTGCAGAGACCTCGACTGCATTGGGTTGCATATGGATGACGATGATGCGATGAAATTGATGAATGTGAGTTCACTCCATATACGTTTACTATTTCGATCGAAACCGAGGGTCTAGAAAAAATAGGTAGTCATAATCACGAAGGTTTCGAAATGTATTAACCTTATGTTTTCCTAGCATTTACCTTGACCTGTATTATTTGTTTGCCGACTTGTGAGCCTACCGTCTGAAAAAGTTTTTTATTTATTTTTTTGTTTTTCTATTTATCCCTACTTTGTAGGTTCTTCCTACCATTCAGAAGCCGTTCTTCTTCCGCGCAAAAGTTAGCGACAGCGTACAGAGAAAACGCCTGCAACGAGGCGAAGTCTGCATAGATGTGTACCCAGTCGTAAAAGTGCACTTGGAATTCCCACACCACCGAAATTGTCTGCAAATCACACATGAGCGCTTCGTTGCAAAATGTTCCTAATTTTTCTGATTTCATAGATTATTGTGATTCACTTTGAAAGCACTATTATATCTGCATTCTAAATGGCATAAATCTTGGTGATTAGTAGTTTTAAAACTGATCGAAATATTTTTATTTTATCTTACATATAATATTCAAAAAAATTTAAAAAAAAGAAATAAAAATCACCCAATCATGTTGCGCAAAACAAAATACACATATACTATGTTTTTGCCAGTGTTTCGCTACTTTCACAGAAAGTAGCGAAACACTGGCAAAACTGTTTCAATTCTGCCCACTGGAATCAACCCACTTCTTGACAACGCCATCAACTAAATGACTAAATGACGTAACACGTGTACAGTAATATTAGAGTTTTAATTTGTTATCACATCAGGTGATGATGTTCTTGTTCTCTTCATGCTTTGCTCTCTTTGATCTTTTCCTGCATTTACAAAATCATGCAAACTGCACAGAACAACCATTTTCCCATGGCGATCCTTGCACGTGTACATCTCTTGTGCAGTTTTGACTAGTATAAAAGGGGAATGAATAGAGAATTCATTACTATTCAGCGATGACTTCTCCTCTAGTCGTCTTCCTCCTTCTCGCTCTCGCAGTTACTGCCACTGCGCAGCAATCGGCACCGGACAATGATGCAATCGCCGAGCCAGCTGTAAAAGCCGACGAGGTAAGGGCACCCATCACATAAGTCATCTAGGTCTGACACTGAGGAAGTGACTGGCTATGTTAGCGCAGAAAAGGCTCAATCAGTAGGCAGGGCCCAGCAGCGCAGCGCACTCTACTCGTTGTGTTTGAGAGGGGAGAGACACCATCGATTTTGCAATAAATGGCTGGTTCACAAGCGCATGCTGGAGCTCAACATAATTTGTGCGCAAAATGATCGGAAAATTTTCCCCTTATTTTGTGAGATTTGCTGAATTTCGGCAAAATTAATGTGCATACCGGGGGTGTTGAACCCATCACCGTCGGATTTTAAAGCATCGGTTCTACCAGCTGACATGTGCAGAAGATATGCGCGAGCTTGTGCCCACGTTCACTTATTTTGACCTGGAAGGGCGCCGTAGAAAACTAAACTTCTTTAAGAACGCGCTTGATTGGATTCGTTTAATACAATTCAATCATGGCCCTTTGAAAATTCGAAAAAAAAATTATCGAATACTCATCGTTCCAGGGTGTGGCACCCTTGTCAGAGGATGACGACACTCTAGAAGATGATGATGATGATGATGACGAAGAGCCAGGGCAAAAAGTTGGCGCGATCGACGGAGAGACTGGGGTGAGCTTTGCTTTATATACATTTAAAGCAAATTTTTTTCATTTGTATTTCGAAATGAAAAAAAAAATGAATATAGCGAAAGATCGGCTACTTGTGGTCCGTACTGCTCAATCTCTATTTCCTCTTCTGTATATTCTTGCCAACATTACAGGTTTTCAAGAAATCCAAGAGAATAAGAGTGAAGGGCCCAAGGCCTCCTCGTACCAGGAGACCAACTACCAGGAGACCAACTACCAGGAGACCAACTACGAAATTCCCCACGGTCGGGTTCCTCTTGCTTTGAATGTTGATTGAAGTAAGGTACGGTTTGGCCTAGATTGTGTTTACCAAAAATACAAAGAGAGTGTGTTTATTACCTAGTTATTATCTTTTAAAAACACTTTTTATAGTTTAGAGATGTATAGTCAATAATAATTTAATTTTACAGAAATCGACGAGACACACAACACCATGGAGGGTTCCTAACTCAGATCGGGTCAGTTTCCCTGTACTTGTGTTGTTAGATTGAATAATACATTGCTATGTTGTTATTCGCAAATAGAAGTATTCGATCTTACAGTACTAACCTGTACTAATCGTCATTACCATTGCCAATGATGTTTTGGAAAATGCCAAGAACGAAATCTTGATAGGCGCTTATTTTCCACTTGTTCGGAACAGTAAACACGTCTTTTCATGACTTGTTCTACACAGAGAGAAAACATACTAGGAATACGACATCAAGTTGGCACGCCTACTAATATATAAGTAGAGCCTGCTAATCGCCTACTTATATATTAGTAGGCGTGCCAGCTTGATGTCGTATTCCTAGTATGTTTTCTCTGTGAGTACGCATTGCAGTTAACCCGTAAGCCTCCTCCGGTCATCTATCCCGGCGGGCCAACGAAGGCGCCAACGACTAGGAGACCGCGCCACTCTAGACCTACACGACCACCCACCACTGTACGCTCAGCAATGCTTATTGGACTACCATTTAGTTGCGGCTCACATGATTCCAAACCTACAGATCAGGGTTAGAGCGAGAGAGCGTGCAAAAATGAGAGAGTCCCTCTCGATTTCACACGCTCTCTCACTCTAAAGGCCTTTCTGGAAGGTTGACCGGCCTGTGGAATGATGTGAGCTACCTAGAACTTTAAACCTTCTTGGTTGCAGACTCGCCCCTCTAAGACAGAACGAGTCAAGAAAGTTTGGGCGAAAGTTGGAGATGGAACTCGCATATTAGTGGAGAAGTCAAGTATTGCGGCTACTAAGGCGATCAAGGCATTCGAGATAGCAACGCAGATCGCGGAAGCTGCGCGCGCGGCGGCCGATGCAGCCGCAGCTGCGTTGGAGGCCCTCAAGGCAATCGGCAATTCCTCCCCCGAGCACCGTACGTTCGTTTTGGAGTACACTCAGAACGAAAGCACTTTCTAATGAGTGTGTCCTACGCAGAGATTTGACGACTAGTGTATGATACACTTCTCTAGTTTTCACACCTCTCTCGACGTGTCTCAGTGTATTCATGCTCGGTGTACCTTCACATAGTTAGCCAACATGAATATTCCCAGTCAAGGCAGAGCAGTCATTGAAATCACCGCTAACTCACGATTGGAAAATTTTTTTTTCAGAAGCGAGATTGGCGGCCGCGGAGGCGGATTCTGTTGAAAAGGAAGGAGCATTAGCCGCTGCCGAAGGTGCGGAGATAATGGCCGAGCTGGAATCACAGGCGAAAACAGCAGAAGCCTACAAGCAGGAGGACGCTGCATTGGCTGAGGCCGGAGAAGTAAGATCACTACTATGCTAACATACACTATATCAGGCATATAGTTGGTATACTGAAAATCTTCAGAATTTAGGAAATACAATGCAATTTTCAGCAAACGGACTAATCATCTACCGTCTGAGTGGAAATCATCCATTTATTTTCAAGAATTGTTGTGTTCTGATATTGAAAGCTCAAATAAAATTATTCTCCGTAATGCAAAGTGTTACTCAACAGTGAATCCGCACAGCCACTGGTCGTTAAGTAGAACATGTGCATTGCTCTCCTTGATCATTATCATTATTTATCGTTGATAAGAAATTGTGAAAAATAAGGCCCTTATGAATAAGGATGGATGGCCGAGTGGTGTAAGGCGTTGCTTGCCAAACAAATACTCACGAGTTCGATCCCCGCTAGCCTTCCACCCCCTCGGTGGCGGTAAAATTAGTAGCAACATTGATTGCGTAAGGTGACGTTCTCCAGACGCATGCACAACAGGGGAAGCGTAGTCTTGTGCAGCAACCGGCCTTGCCGGTGGCACATGATTCCAAAGCTACAGAGAGGGGTCAGGGTGAGAGTGCATGCTAAAGTGAGAGAGTCCCTCTCGATTCTACACACTCTCTCACTCCAAAGCCCTTTATGTAAGGATGACCGGCCTGTGGAATGATGTGGTGGGCATCAGCAGAGTGGTCGCTTGTCGATGTAACGTCCTCTGCTCCGTAAGCAACTTAACTTTTTTGCCTAATGAAATATTATAGGTCCGAACAGCAAAGGTGGATCTGAAGATATATTTCGCATAACGAAATTCAAAAAAAATCGTAATGTCCGTTAAAGGGACCAGGCAGTCAAAAAAATAAGTTATTTTTAAATAAAAAAAATCCTCTTCCCGGAAGAATGCTAAAAACCGCATAATTTTGCGATTTTTTTGAAATTAGTTATGAATTTTCAAAGTTTCGCTTTTTCACTACAGCGGGTTACGGTAGTGACTACACCACAATTTATATCTCAAAAACCAGCTATTTTAAGGGAATGTGATTGTGTTCATTCAGTCCGGGAGTGGTCAAAACCTCTACAATCCTGCTTTTGCAATAATATGAAATCATCAGAGCAAATTAAACAGCTTTCTGTCTTTTCGGAAATAGGCGACGCACCGTTCCAGAGTCTAATTTCAAATTAAAATAACTAATTGTAAAAAAATGCTAAAATGTAATTTTTTCTGCATTCTCCATTAGATGATAGTGAGAAATGTTCAATAAAAAATTATGAAAATGAAAAATCTGTTTTTTAGGCTGCCTGGTCCCTTTAAAGTCGCAGAGTGTGAGGGATATTGAGAGAGCGTTAATGGTTCCTAAAAGAATCTCAATCAACCCTTCAAAGCGCTCTCCGATCATTAGTATTTGTATGATAAACAGCTCGTAATCATTGAATCCAAAATCAAAATCAAAGGAGCCGATACCAGGCATAGTGGAAAAATCAGCATGGAAAAGCTGCCGACAACTACAAGATGATACAAAAGGAGATCGAATTCGGGGTGAAATCATTCCCAGCGACATCTTCCGATCTTCCTTCACAACTTCTCTACATCTACCAAGCGAGGTTAGTTGGTATATTACTTCAAATTTTCTCCTATTTCTGACTAATTTATCATTCCAGGATGAAATCTATTCTCTTTGTTACTCTTCTCTTCTGCCTCTGCACCTCGACAATGGGAGTCAAGACTTGTTTCGTCTTTCCGTAAGTCTATTGATTACTTTTCATCGCCCAGTCAACACCCAGGAAGGGTCGAGGGCCGTTCTCCCGCCCTCCAGTCAACTACCCCTTTCTGTAGGAAAGAAATCATTTGAGGAACCACCCTCCCCCTCTTTCTTCCTATAAAACACCCTTTTCCCTTCAGGACCTCCGGCGCTGGCCCGGCTACAACAATCGACTGCTCCGCGAGTCCGGGTGAGCACCGTAATCTTGAGTACCGTAATCTTGGAATCGTTATGGGACCTAAGACTTTTTGCAGATCAAGATGAGAAATCGTCGGGATGTTTCTACCGTCGCTACACAGATGACTCGGATGTGAAGGCCGGTCTCATCGAGGTTTGTATTATTAATTAATTAACAATTACTTAAGTATTTTCGTAAAATTTAAAAATAGATTATAGTCCGGTCAGATCTCAATCTGACAGGACGGAATAGCACCGACCGTACACGTTCGAACAATCGATAACGTGCAAGCTACCGTAGTTTCGCAATCAACCTTGATAAATCGATAATTAAACTATTCCAGGGGGGATGCGGCAATCTCCAGTGCCGTGGCGACAAGGAAAACTGTCGCTTCCACATGGGTCAGTCTTAATTAAAATTACTTTTGTCTGTGGGTTTACTATCTAAAAACGATATATTGCGAAACATATTTATTCTGTTGTTGTGGACTAGGAATGACAAAACGAAAACGGAATGCCAGAATCAATGCGGAAAATAATTTTTTTAACTACCATTTGCTTGCACAATTCTCGCATAGTATGATTGTGTTCACTTCTACGGATTTTAAGTAACTAATAAATGCCATCAACAAACTAGTAACGGTTATATTTGCATAACTTTATATAGCGCCCTTGCTGGCATGAATGCCGTTTTGTCATCCCTAATGTAGAGACCCGTTTGTGTATCAATCAGAAATCTTTGTGGCGAATTCTGAATCGAGATTTGAACTTACATTTCGTATTCCTTTCAGATTCCGAATCGGGTCTCATGGCGACTTCCAACTTTTGCTGTTGCTACGGTGAAGAGTGCAATACTTTCGACAAGGCGGAAAAAGTCGGAGGCGAAGCCATGTTCTAGATCTTAAGACCTTAAGATCTCGAGACCCTAAGATCCCCAGCTCGCCATAGGACGGTAGGGTACCATGCCTCCTCAGAACTATTTGGATCTGTTCCGCATTTGGGTTGGGGTTGTTCATTGTAATGCTGTTTTTGGGTGCACCCTGTAATTAATGCTTGATGTAATAAATGATGAACTATCAATTTGTGAACTTGTTTATTCTGAATCAGGCAGCGCGAGCAATCAAAAAAAATTGTGAGAGAGAGAGAGTTAAAAATTTCAAAAATCGAAAATTAAGTCCTGGGAAAGGACGGAAAGGACGAACCGAGAATCTTGTCTTTCAGGCAAAGCGCGCAAATTCAAAATGTGATTTTTTAAACTACGGTAGTGCGCTGTGTTAGGGACGGAGCTCTGAATATTTGAGTACGCTTTTCGCGCTACTACCTGCGACGCTTTAGCTCCCAATCTACCGTATACCTGTGTCTGTATATTCAGTGACTGTTTTGGGCACTTTCGGCTGTCTATTTTTGAGTTTTATAAGTGATTGTGGATTGGGAGCAAGGAAAATAATACGTAAAAGAGGAAGACGAATACTTTCAGGCAAACAAAAACAACGCAGAAAATCGATTAGAGGAGTCGATTCCGAGAACAAAGCTGTCAAAGTTTCGGCTTTTATAACTGGGAAACAACTGTTCGTGATATTAAGCATATTTGGGCGGCGTATTCGTAAGATCTTTTTTGATATGTTGTTTGGAGTGCTACTTCCTAACTTATATCAAAAAATGAAGCGTGAATACGCCGCCCAAAGCCACGAAATTACGCTTTGCAATTTACGCAGCGGAGGATTACGGTAATATCTTTTTGTTGTACAGCGTAAAGGTCTTTCTGTGTTCATTATTTTCATGGGGTTGCATTCTAAAATTATTGTTCGATTTCAATTGATGTATTTATAAAAGAATAAAAGAAAGGAAGATTGTTCTACTGCGATTTCAGTTTTGTCATCATAATCATGAGTGTGACCTAGCGAGACTAGGAAGTCGCTCGGCTTGAACTAAAACGTCGCATGTGGAGTTCACCTTTCGAAGCAATTTTCTTGTTATTTTAGTTATATTTTGCAAAAAGCAAAAAGCTTTTTGTATTCTCGTTCTTTTGTTCAGCGACGGACGTCTATCATCCAGCGCTCAGAAAGTAACGTAATTAAAATAAGAAAAGGCTCTGAAATTATAACCGCTACGCGGACCGCTACGCGAGGCGAGCTTTCTGAATAGGCCAACCGCAACACGCACGCACCACACCAGATTTTCGTCCTCCCGCGAATTCAAAATTTTCGGTTCGATTCCTGGTAACTTTAAGCGGCCCACTCGTTTTCACACACTCACATTCGTTACGTAACTCTTTATGAATATATTTTTGGGGGTTTAGAATAAATCAGAAATTTCAGACGTGCAAGACTGGAAAACACGTCGTGCACCAGTTCATAAAGCAAGTTAAAATCGAAAAATTGTCCATTCGTAATCAGGTGCGCTTGTTCTAGCGTGTTTTACTTAAAATTAAATGAGCTATATCATGATTTGTTAAATATTTTCATTAACGAAATAGGTTGCAGGACAATATGTTTCTGTTCACTCTCTCGTTCTCGCACGCAGCCGACATAATCAGGCTGAGCGACGTCAGAAATTCTGGCGGCATCTGGAAAGTCAGGAAATCAAACGGCATCGAAATTGTAACTCTTTTTTTTGTTTTTCCTCCATTTTTTTTTGCAATTCTGAACTAGAATATGAAGTTGCTTCAAAACTTATTCTTCAAAAAAACTTCAAAAATTAAAATCGATTTATTTCAAAAGAAAAATATTTTCAGAGCATCCCAATAAGTCTGCACCGCAGCGTGGAGCAGCTCCGCGAGTTGTACGCTTTTGAGAGGCAGCGCTTTCTACGATGCAAAATCAAGACACTTTCCATGGACACGCCAGTGGAGATATTAGCGTGCATGAGGTCTTTCCAATTCTCTTCCTGCAAGCGACTCTCGGTGAACTGAAGATTGTTGAGGAGCAAACGCCGAAGAGAAATGGTTTGTAGATCAAAATTTTCAGAATTTATTCAAAAAATGATAAAAGTGAAAATCGCTATGTATGCAAGCGTCACGTTTTCAGGGCACGAACTCTGGCCATGTTTAGCAGTTGGCCTGCTAGCGTCGAATTCACAGCACCGCTTACGCTCGAGAAGGCTTTCACAGGTGATATTTTTCAATTTAGCGCTTTTTTCCATCACGACATGGTAGACGTACACAATTACGGTTCAGAAGGAGTCTTGATAGAAATCGCGAAGTCTGTGGACAGAATCACACTACGTCCTCGCGGGAACAGAAGCATGTCCCTTTCATAGTCGATCTGTTCAACTCGAGATGTAGTCATCTGGATTGTAGAGAAACCGCTCTGAGAGAGAAAGAAGCAACGGAGCTCATGGACGTGAGCCTATTATTCAGATATGATGTTCGATATTTTCCGATTAGTTACCGGGAAAAATGGATCATGATTTTTTTTAGGCGCTCTGCTCGGTGCAAAAGCCCATTTCAATCATCGACAATCAACAAAAACTCATCGGCCAGCTGCATCGAAGTGTGGAGCAGATACAAGGGCGAAGAGGCGCATTTCACATCAGAACAGTTGGACAGCATTCGAAGAGCTTGTACTGCTTGGAAATTAGACATGAACGCTTCGAGAGCGTTTTGACACACTTCTATTACTCGCTATAACTCCTGTGCTTGTCCGTGGGACGTTGTATTATGTCGGAAAAGTCCTCGTGAATTTGAAATACAATAATCATATATTGTTGGGTTTTGCTGTTACATGCGTAATAAATAGATATACGTATATCATTCATACGCTTTTGTTCCCGTATCGTTTAGCTTCCGTTGAAATAAAACAATCTAATTATATAAATGCAATAAAACAAAATATACACTAGCCAATCGGGTCAACTGATTCAAAAGACTCAATGGGCGAATGCATGAAACAAGAAAAAAACACAAGGAACGCTAACATATCGTTCTGCCAAATCATAGTTGGCGTTCAAGGTACGGTATATTTTAGACGCAAACATTTTCAACGAGTCATAAGTTCACGATGCATGCGATGTGTCATTCATTTCTTCATTTTCTTTCCTTTATTATTTCCTATTCTGTTCTCCTCTAATGTGGTCTTGTTCTAACATATTAGGAACAAGTCATATTCCGTTCAGCTAACGATCTCTCGAATACACTTCCAATCTAAATGTATGAATAGTTCATTTATAATATGATTCATATAAAAATTACAAAAGTAAACTTCCGTCGTTTCCCACTCATGAACGTTCATAATGCGTTCGCGTTTGCTCTCTAAACTTTGGCAAACGCAGCAAGTAATTTTATCATATGGATTCCTCTGCCTATTAATAATATTCCTATTGAGGGAATCATGTACTTTCCCCTGCTCGAACTCCCACTGGAAAAAATCGAGAATATAATTGCATATGCTGATAACGCGGACTTCCTTGCATTTCGGAAGGTAACAAATCGTTGCAGTCTCCAGAAATGGATTGTGTTCGTGAAAATGAGAGTCTATTTTGCAAATACGCTATATTTATCCCTAGAAGAAGCGTTTGCCGTACATCACAATATGATCTATTGAGAATTAATAAATTTAGTTTTCATATACCATTTTCTGATTCATTAAAAACGAAAAATAATTTCCAATTTCAGGTGTGCAGACTAACAAAAAATATTGTGGACAGTTTATCTAAAAATATCAACGTCGATTTCGTTATGGTCATAAAAGTAAGCTCCTAAAAGGGTGTTTAATCGAGTGCGAAATGTGAGACAACGGTCTCTTCATTTCGCACACTTTATTGTCTATCGACAAGTCTCAAGAGATTGTGCGAAATGAAGAAGCCTTGGTCTTTCATTTCGCCTTCTCGTGTTGAATGTACGGAAGAAATAGAGCTTCATCATTCGAAGCCTGACCGACAGGGAGCAAGTGCTTGAAAATTATCGTGCGTCGATCCCTCTCTGGAAGCTATACCGGCCATTGCCTTCTTTCATAAGTAATACAAGTAATAGCAATATAATTTCTAAATGACTTTCCTCATGTCTCTTCGCCGGTCTAAGTACGAGAGCGTGTGCGGAATGACGAGACCTGCCAGAAATCTAATGCGCAAACAAGCAAACAAATGCTTACAGGAAGGCGCGCACTACAAGTTTTCGTTCACATTTGCTCGAGGTGCGGACTTACTCCCACTGTATGAGATGGGCAACGCTAAGCTGATCGAGAAGGAAGCACCTATTTGTCTTAAAATGGTGAGCTTCACCGACTGAAAAGTGATTTTCAGCTAGTTTGTTCGGCTATGGTCCATGCATTCTTCCAATTTTGTGGTAACTCCTTTGTATTCTGTTTTTGCACCCCTTCTTTAGTTTCCAGAGGCGCACGATGTTTAGGGGAAACAGCACTACTAATGAGATTAGTTGTAACAGCGTTAAAGATCTTTTTACGTTTTCAAAAATCTTTATATTTTGTACTTTTTCAGATGATGCCCTGCTCCGCTGCGCGAATTCGTGCCATTCACTCAGCCGAGAGCGAGTTTTTGCGTGGTTGTCACATTGAAAAGCTCACACTCACTATAGCAGAACCTGAAGAATTCGATGTTCCTGATGCATTTGAAGCTCTTTTTCCGCAAGTTTCGGTCAGAGAGCTTCGTATGTTCCTGGGCCCTCATAATAGTAGAGCGAAATGGTGAGTTGTTTTCTCGACCAAAGAAGACTTAAAATTAAATAGAAAGTGTTCCTTTCTGTTGACATTTATCAAATGAATAAATAGAAATTAATAAAAAAAACGTTTTAACAATGAAACATATTTTTTCAGGGATCGTTATGTCGCTACGAAGAGAGCACTCAATCCATCACAAACTCGAATTGCACTTACAATTTCATTTTCCGAAGGTACACTTGGCATATAAGACAAGTGCATCTAAAAAAGAACCAAGTTAGTTCTAATCACTGTTTTTCCATTTTAGGATGTATTCTCGTATTTTAAATCCGGGACGCCATTTTCAATCATGCAGTGACAAAAAAGAACCAACGATTAAATTTATGATGAACCGTAGTGTCATTCATACGGTGACTATTATTTGGAGTATATCATCATAGTGTCATCTGTCATTCTGGAGCGCTCTAGAATGGTAGATTCACCATTTTGGAGCGCTCCATTTAGGCACATCTGCCATTTTGGAGCGCTCTAGAATGGTAGATTCACCATTTTGGAGCGCTCCATTTTGGCACATTTTCCATTTTGGAGCGCTCCAGAATGACCGATTCACCATTTTGGAGCGCTCCATTTTGGCACATTTGCCATTTTGGAGCTCTCCAGAATGACCGATTCACCATTTTGGAGCGCTCCATTTTGGCACATTTGCCATTTTAGAGCGCTCCAGAATGGTCGTTTCTGCCATTTTCGAGCGCTATATTTGGGCAGATTTGTCTTTTTTCATTATCGATGTGTAATCACGAGTGTAACATGAACGAGTATATTTCGCAGAAAATACGGAACAAAGTCACAGTAATGAAACGCATCTTTGGCCTGCAGTATTTCTTCACGAAAGAAAGATTTTTGAATCGAATAATTGATATTCTATCTATTGCAGACAGGCTAAACATGCGTTTCACATTCTTTAAATAGGATGTGATATTTTCAGAACAAATGGAGGTTCTTCGGCTCTTCCAATCTTCAATCTCCTTCCGCAGGACGCTGATGAAGTCGATAATCCTGAGTATTTCGAATAATAAAGATATTTGAAAATAAATAAGGATATTGACTCAAATCTGCAAACAACAATAAAAAAAGAGGTGGGAAAATCATCTTTTCTTGATTCTCTCTGCAGACATGATGTGGCTAGGCACATTTTCAAGAACACAGTTAGTTACAGAGTAGAAACTAACCAATAGATCACAGATAGCCGCGTCAATGTCGTTGAAGTGGAGAGGGAGCAGAGCAGTCGACCGCTCAGAATGAGCGCAAGCGATGGGTGTGAGAGTGACAATGAAATAGATGTCTGGGATTAGGGGTTCTGCATATATTCATAGTTGAATTTGCTTGGGTAATTGTTATTGTCCCTCTCACACCCATCGCTTGCTCTCATTCTGTGCGGTCGACTGCTCTGCTCCCTCTCCACTTCAACGACATTGACGCGGCTATCTGTGATCTATTGATTAGTTTCTACTCTGTAACTAACTGTGTTCTTGAAAATGTGCCTAGCCACATCATGTCTGCAGAGAGAATCAAGAAAAGATGATTTTCCCACCTCTTTTTTTATTGTTGTTTGCAGATTTGAGTCAATATTCTTATTTATTTTCAAATATATTTATTATTCGAAATACTCAGGATTATCGACTTCATCAGCGTCCTGCGGAAGGAGATTGAAGATTGGAAGAGCCGAAGAACCTCCATTTGTCCTGAAAATATCACATCCTATTTAAAGAATGTGAAACGCATGTTTAGCCTGTCTGCAATAGATAGAATATCAATTATTCGATTCAAAAATCTTTCTTTCGTGAAGAAATACTGCAGGCCAAACATGCGTTTCATTACTGTGACTTTGTTCCCTATTTTCTGCGAAATATACTCGTTCATGTTACTCTCGTGATTACACATCGATAATGACAATAGACAAATCTGCCCAAATATAGCGCTCGAAAGTGGCAGAAACGACCATTCTGGAGCGCTCCAAAATGGCAGATGTGCCTAAATGGAGCGCTCCAAAATGGTGAATCTACCATTTTAGAGCGCTCCAAAATGGCAGATGTGCCTAAATGGAGCGCTCCAAAATGGTGAATCTACCATTTTAGAGCGCTCCGAAATGGCAGATGTGCCTAAATGGAGCGCTCCAAAATGGTGAATCGGCCATTCTGGAGCGCTCCAAAATGGCAGATGTGCCTAAATGGAGCGCTCCAAAATGGTGAATCTACCATTTTAGAGCGCTCCAAAATGACAGATGTGCCAAAGTAGAGCGCTCCAGAATGGCGATAGATCAGATTTTGAATATGTGAATACATTAATGGAACATAATGCCCTGGAATGACAATATACATTACCGAACATGTGATGACAATTAAAAACCCAAAATAATGAAATACCAAAATACTTTTAAAACTGAATCATATACTGCCATATCCGAACAACTGCTCATTGAAAAGTACTGAAGTGGTTCATTTTTTAGATGCACTTGTCTTATATGTATCATTGTAGTAATAGAGGCGCTAGATAAGGTTCATTTTTTTCCAGTATTAAGCTTTCGGATCTGTCTTCTTTCTATAGAAAATATAAAATGTATGAACAATTCCCATTTTAGATCATGAATTGCTTCTGGAAATTGCCGATGCAATCGACGCTATTTTTCTGAGTTTTCACGAAGAGTCGATCGTTAATTCTATTGCTCCGTATTTAATCGATGTTCTGAGAAGAAAATGCACATCGCTCGCCTATCTCTCTGATGATGTTGATGCAAATGGGGCTCAAATGATGCGCAATGTGAGTTCTAATTCGAATTGTCCAGTTCTTATTGCACATATATTTGATTGTCTAATCAGTTAACTCTCGCTTTGAATGTTTCAGGTACTTCCAACGATCGGGAAGCCATTCTACTTTAGATGCGGAATTGTGAAGGAAGTGCCGGAGACAAATGAGAGGAAGGGAGAGTTCCACATTAGAACAGTCGAGAAAAACGATTGGCGTTTCCTGGAAATCCGACACGACAGGATCAAGAGTCCATACTCAGAGTAAAAACTAGGGTTCTCTTATTGGAATCATATGGAATTGTGAAATTTGAAGAACAAAGGAACGCAGACCGCAATGCGTGCGAGAGAGTGTGTGAAATCGAGAGGGTAGTGGTCAGTTCAATTCCAATTAGTTCCAATAAGGGAACCCTAGTGAAAACTCTAGTAATCTTCATCACTTGATCTATTGTCGACCAATACATTTCGATATATTGTTTCAATTTAAAAATCATTTCTTTAATTGCGTTTCATTTTCAAACTTTGCAAAATTGAATTATCTAATAAACTATTATGGAATATCACATAATATGGGGTTTAAAGAAGGGACGTTCAAGAATACGTTTAAAAAATAAGTCCGGCTGTGGACACAGTTCTAAAAGAGAGCGCGTCACGCGTACGTGCCTCACTTGGCAAGATGAAGAGCCGTAATCGAAAATTTTGTCTCTCAGTTTTACACGACCCCTCTTTCAGCCTTCAGGTCCCCTTTCGTATGCCGCAATATTGCGAAAAAAAATTAAAAAGCTTTCTTTTTACAGACCCGGTGTTTCCTTCTTTGGTTTAGTGATCTTAACTACGGTAGTCCAGCTCGGGTGCACTTATCATTCCTAAATTGAACCGTTTAAATATTTTTTCTATAATTAATGATATTTTTTTAGATTTATGTGAAATTCATAAATAGTTCGGTAATGACCTCGAGAACACATCGCACTTTAATTCAATTTGAATTTATCAAATTCACGTTGAATTAAAGTAGGAAAGGCTGGTGTGAGATCAGCATAATTAATCACTTGCAAATCGGAAAATTGTCAATGTTTGCAATCGAAAACATAGGAACGTGTGATTTGGTTGTGCTCATTGATGCTGCGCAAATTTCATGGGGTGCAAGGTGCAAAACAGTTTTATGCACCCTTTCATAACTTTTTTACTAGTGAAGCTACAACTTCCAAACTTGACACAGGGATTGCAAGCCACGTTTGGAACATTTTCTTTTTTGATTGGAGAGATTTCGTTCAGTTTGAGCTGGGTTACACGAGTTTTTCCACCCTCTGAGGGTGGAATTCCACCCATGAAATTTGCGCAGCATGAGTCCGGAAGTGGTCAAACTCACTTGTATTAGAAAAAAATATTGGATAAATAAAGTGAGAATATGAGAAAATGTCTAAGATTTTCAACGTAGATGCGGCACTAGGCGAAAAAGCCGAAGCGAGAGATTCGCTACAAACTTCTTACATTCTGACGACACATTTGTCTCAATTTGGTGTCATTCGGTACCTCTCGACACTCTAGTTCCGATTGTGAGTTGGCATTTATTTTCGAGAGAGTTTGGATATGTCGCACCAATGTATCTTCTTTATGAAACGTGACGCCTTTATGACAGAAATGATCTCGCCATTCTCTCTCTCTCTCTCGACCGGTCGGTAGGTGAGAGAGGGTGGAGAATGACGAGATCATTTCTGACGCCTCAGCGACAATTAACGCAGCATTAGGGACATCTTCCCCTAGTTGTGCCGCCTCACTCAGAAAAATGATAGTAGTTTTTTTTTTAAAAACTATCATTATAGTTATGGTGAGCACAATGCTAGTAATATTTTACTGTCATGTTCCCACCATGACTATCATGATAGTTAAAAATTACTATCACTTTTCTGAGTGCTGTCCTGCGTTTTTGCAACGCGTTTTAATATTCACATTTCATTGTACCCAAATTGAGATTAATACAGTCAACTTATATCATTGCAGATAATATGTAAACATTTTTCGCTGTGGTGTACCGCTTGTCATACGAATGATCACGAGTTCGATCCCCGCCCAGGTTCACCAAGCCTTCCTTCCCCCGGGTGGCGACAAAATTGGTAGCAACTTTGATTGTGGAAGGTAACGTGCCCCAGAAGCCCGGTCAGCAGGGGATACGTAGACTTAGTTAGCGAACCGGCCTTACCGGTGAGCCCCGGCAGAGTAGTCGCTTGTCGACGTTAACATCTCTTGATTCCGGCAGTAACTTTACCTTTTTTTTTATTTTTCGCACTAATTAAATTAGTTCTCCATTGCCTCCATTGGCAATTGCCCGATTTGCCAGTAATCCATCATGCTGATCTCTATCAGATGTATCAGTTATGAAATTGATCGAAGCTCTTGTACAATGTATTCGGAATAAAAAGGTAAAGTTACTACCGGAATCAAGAGATGTTAACGTCGACAAGCTACTACTCTGCCGGGGCTTACCGGTAAGGCCGGTTTGCTAACTAGGTCTACGTCTCCCCTGCTGACGGGGCTTCTGGGGCACGTTACCTTCCGCAATCAAACGACGAACCGGCCTTACCGGTAAGCCCCGGCAGAGTAGTCGCTTGTCGACGAATGACTGTGATTTTTTGCAAACTTATTTGTTAACGATTGTGGCGTGTATATAATGGCCAGAAGGCATGCGGATAGATCGTGTGAAATCGGGAGACATCACTTTCGATAATGTCTCTTGATCATGTCACGTGAGGGACACGCATTGTGCTCTCTCATAAAACTGAGTTCAACTTCACTTATCCATTCTTGAACGTTCTTTCTTCTAACCCCATATTATGTAATGTTCTTTAATAGTTTATTAGATAACTTATGAATTTACAAAATAAGAATTTTAGATGCAGATAAAGAAATTTAAATGAAAATTATGAAAAATATATAGAAAGTATACACACAGAAAAAAGGTCTTACATACGGCCCATAAGATATGGGGGTTCTTAACAAAATGTCTTACATATAAGACATTTTGTTAAGAACCCCAATATCTTATGGGCCGTATGTAAGACCTTTTTTTCTCTGTGTAGTATAATGTATAATGTTATCATAAGTGCATAATAGATCAAGGGATACAAAGGATAAGAGTTATCACTCTTAATATAGACTCTTGATACTGTCGTGTCGAATTTCCAGAAAACGCGAGTCGTTTTTCTCATCTATTTTAATGTGGAATTCGCCCTTCCTCTCATTTATCTCAGGCACTTCATTTGTAATACCGCATCTAAAGTAGAATGGCTTCCCGATCGTTGGCAGGATCTGAAACAAACGTTGAAATCGAGAATTCACAATTAACCAACCAAATATATGTGCTATAAGAGAGACTTTTCCATTTTTGTAGGCCTTCTCTGTTTCCTATCCGCATCTGTCATCTTAAAGGACAATCCGCATCGGAACTCACATATCTCAACATTTGAGCCCCGTTAGCATCAACGTCGTCAAAATAGAAGAGAGAACTGCATTTTCTTCTCATGATATCGATTAAATACGGAGCGGTTGAATTTACAATCATCTCTTCGTGAAAAGCCATCATAATTTCGTCGATGCTATCGGCCATTTCCAAGAGCAATTCATGATCTAAAATGGGTATGATTTATGCATAATATATTTTTATGGAAGCACCACTGATTAATATTGTATTGTAATTATATGAATGTCGTATTATTATATTGATCGCGCATCTTTCTCTGGTTACCTTCTAAAATAAAATCCGTTGCAATAAGTCCCGTTTTTGAGGGTTTGAGTGCTCTTTTCAAGGCGACGCATCGATTCCTGAAAATTTTACATTCATAAAGTAAAATATAAATTAAAATAAATGTATAATTTATATTGATTTTTCAGGATTATAGACTTCCTTCGTCGAGTAAACAACCCACCATTTCGCTCTACTATATTGAGAGAACATCGAAATATGGAGCTCTCTGACGGAAACTTGCGGAAAAAGAGCCTCAAATGCGTCAGGGATATCGAATTCTTCAGATTCATACATGAAGAGTGTGAGCTTTCCAATGCGACAACCGCGCAAGAATTCGCTCTCGGCCGAGTGAAAAGCACGAATTTGCTCAGCGGTGCAAGGCATCATCTGCAAATATCAAGCACAAAATATAAAGGTAGTTTCATCCTCTGTTACGACTCATCTCGTTAGTGGTATTGTTCCCTCTAAAATTCGTGCGCCCAAGAAACTACCAAATACAAGGGTTTAAAAATACAGATTACAAAGGAGTTATCACGGCATTTGAAGAATTCATGGACATTAACCAAAGAAAAAAACTATCTGAAAATCACTCTCAATCGGTGACTCGCTTTCTGCTGAATGAAAGTCACGAAATTGCTCAACATTGCATGGAGTCATCTGAGAATTTCATGAGGTTTAATTTTCTTGGTGCTCCTGCACAGAGCGTGAAGTATCTAACGCAGTAAGAAACTGGATCTCTCTGCCAACTTTCTAATTATTATCTTAAAGAGGAACACCTCGTTCATTCTCAAGATACTCGGCATCTAAGGGAATTCAAGTTTCTCGAATTTAAGATACTCACTATCTTGAAATGACAGTTTGCGATAAAATATTGGATTGAGTAACCCGAATTTAAGAGAAGTCGTAGCAATTTAAGAGGAGTCGTAGCTACGAACCATCTCATTAATGGTGTTGCCCCCTCTATATATTGAACAACACAAAAAAATGCATAACACAAGTTTAGCATACATATCACAAAGGATTGTCACAAATTTGGAGGAATACATTGACCTCCGAGCATCTAGCTGAAATTCACATTTCAATCGGTGAAATTCACCATTTTGAGGTAAATCGATGACTCCTTCTCGATCAGCTTCGCGTTGCCCATCTCATACATTGGAAGCAAGTCCGCACCTCGATAAAAAGTAAACGCAAACTTGTATTGCGCCTCTTCCTGCGATGATTAGTTTGCCAGATCGCACATTTGATTTTAAGAACATAGTGTCATAGGGTCCCTAATTGACTCAGATATCATCATTACATGACTCCGCTTATCTTTATTATTGTGTCATTCTGGAAGCATCAGTGGCGCTATAAAAGCGGCCACTGATATCAATTCGGGGTCGGAGGAGTGGATAAAGATATTTCCTGGCCACTTGTAGTCTACACCACAACCTAAACCTGGCATCAAGACACCGTCGGTCTTGTCCCACAATAATAGTCTCTTCATTTCAATAAGCTAAATCAACACGGGCGAGAATTTTCTAAACCGGTTAAAGAACTTACTTTCAGGATCAACATATTTCTCATGTTGATATTTTTCGTTAATCGGTCCGCAATTTTCTTTGTTGGTCTGCACACCTGAAATTAATTATTTTAAATTTTCGTTTGATTTAAAAATTAATGTAAATTATAATTCAGAAAACTGAGCGAGAAACGACGCAAAAGCTTTAGCAAGGGATCAACAGTGTTTGTAAAATATTCTCTCATTTTCACGAACATAGTCCACTTCTGGCGACTGGAACGTTACCTTCCGCAATGCTAGGAAGCCCGCGTTATCAGCATATGCAATTATATTCTCGACTATTTCCAGTGGGAGTTCGAGCAGGGGAAAGTACATGCTTCCCTCAATAGGAATATTATTAATAGGCAGAGGAATCCATATGATAAAATTACTTGCTGCGTTTGCCAAAGTTTAGAGAGCAAAAGCGAACGCATTATGAACGTTCATGAGTGGGAAACGACGGAAGTTTATTTTTTTGTAATTTTTATATGAATCATATTATAAATAAACTATTCATACATTTAGATTAGAAGTGTATTGGAGAGATCGTTAGCTGAACGGAATATGACTTGTTCCTAATATGTTAGAACAAGACCACATTAGAGGAGAACAGAATAGGAAATAATAGAGGAAAGAACATTAAGAAATGAATGACACATCGCATGCATCGTGAACTTATGACTCGTTGAAAATGTTTGCGTCTAAAATATACCGTACCTTGAACGCCAACTATAATTTGGCAGAACGATATGTTAGCGTTCCTTGTGTTTTTTTCTTGTTTCATGCATTCGCCCATTGAGTCTTTTGAATCAGTTGGCCCGATTGGCTAGTGCATATTTAGGGGCCACAACGTGATCAGAGGAATTCACTTAGAGGGGTCGAATTTGTGTCCACAGTGTCCGTAGAGGTGTGAATAAGGCCAATATTTTGGATTTGGGTCGACATCTCATCTCTGAGCCGAGTTAGACCCCCAAAACCTCGCGCTCTCCCACCGATGTGAGAGGGAGAGAAGACGCGACGAGAGGAGGGAGGGGCGGAGCCTATTCCCACATCTTTCTAAGGGCATAGCGCACTTAATTGGAGATATTTTGATAGTATGCCAGAAGATAAGTAGTTTATGAAAGTGTGGAGAGTACAATGGTATATCAATTTGGAGGATTGCACGTGTCAACGCGCGGCGTGAGTGCAGGAGCATAACGCGTAATTGCAGAGAGTAAGCATCTGCTCGCATGGCGCAGTGGGTTGAGTGTTTGCTTTGTGAACGGGATGTTGCAGGTTCAATTCCCCTTTTGCGAAAACCATTGCTATTTACAGTAAAACGTAATGTTGATACTCTCGTACTCTTAAAATCCCCAGTTTCACGCACTATTTTTGCAAACGAAAGCACAATTCAAATTTGAACGATATCTTTGTTTTTTCTTACCAGATTATATTTTTAGGAAGATAACAATGTAATAATCATGCTACGATACGATAGCTATAATTACATGATTTGGGGTATTCGAAACTGTTTTCCCTCTTTTTGAACGTTTCAAAAACGTCCTATAACCATGGGCCTGGGCTCGAACGATAGAGCTTTTCAAAAGCTACAAGATAAGCCCAAGCATTTAGAATTCAGCTTGTGCTTCACCCCGCTCGACTATTCGCGATTCAGGGCCCGGTGGATTTGGGCGGAGACTGTGGGGGCTATGTATATTTTGTTTTATTGCATTTATATAATTAGATTGTTTTATTTCAACGGAAGCTAAACGATACGGGAACAAAAGCGTATGATTGATCTACGTATATCTGTTTATTACGCATGTAACAGCAAAACCCAACAATATATGATTATTGAATTTCAAATTCACGAGGACTCTTCCGAAATATTACAACATTCCACGGCTAAACACATGAATTATTGCGAGAAATAGCGTGGTCAACTACGGTAAATATATGAGACACAGCAGTATCATTATATGGTTGTAATATGCTCTCGAAGCGTTCATGTCTAATTTCCAAACAGTACAAGCTCTTCGCGTGCAGCCCAACTGTTCTGATGTGGAATGCACCTCTTCGCTCTTGTATCTGCTCCACACTTCGGTGCAGTTGTACAATTAAGTAGATGGGCTTTTGCACCGAGCAGAGCGCCTGAAATTTGAAATTCAATTCCCAATGTTTTCCGGTAACTAAGCGAAAAACGTCGTATATCTTATTTGGATCAAAAGGCTCACGTCAATGAGCTCCACAGCATCCTGTTCTCCCAGAATGGCGATTCTACAATCCAGATGACTACATCTCAAGTTCAAGAGATCGACTATAAACGGGACGACTCGCTTCTGTTCGTGCGAGGGCAAGTACCGCAGCCTGCTCCTGTCCACAGACTTGGCGATTTCGATCAAGACTCCATCTGAACGATAATTATGTGTTATAATTACTGAATCATATGATAAAGTCATCAAATAGCACCTCTAGAAGCCTTCTTGAGCATCAGCGGTGCTGTAAATTCGACGCAAGCAGGCCAACTACTTAACATGGCGATAGTTCGTGCCCTGAAATCGTGACGCTTACAAACGTAGTGATTTTCTGAATATTTTTTATTTTAAATTTAAAAATTTTTTTAAGTTTTTAATCCACAAACCATTTCTCTCTTTTTAGAGTTCTGTTCTCGTCAATTTTAAGTTCACATACAGTCGCTTGCGGGAAGAGAATAGAGAAGACCTCTTGTGCAGTAATATCACCGCTGTCGCCCCCTTTCATTGAGAGCTTATTGATTGTGCACCGTAGAAAGCGGTGACTCTCAAGAGCGTATGACTCTCGGATGTGCTCCACGCTACGGAACAAATTCACGGGGATGCTCTGTGAAAAAATGTTAAGGAAAAAATTAATGATAAGGCATAATAAGTTTCGAAGCAAAGTCACATTCTATTTTAGAACCCCAAAAAATAGGAGAAGAACATATGAAAAGGTTTACAATTTCGATGACGTGAGATTTCCTGATTTTCCAGAGGCCGGGAGAATTTCTAATGTCGCTCAGCCTGATAATGTCGGCTGCGCGCGAAAACGAGAGAGTGAACAGAAACATATTGTCCTGCAACCTATTTTGTTAATATACAACAAGTTTATAGCAATTTTAAAAGCTCACTAAAACAAACGCACCTGATTACTAATGGACAATTTTTCGATTTTAACTTGCTTCATGAACTGGTGCATTACGTATTTTGCAGTCTTGCACGTCTGAAATCTCTGATTTATTCTAAAACCCCAAAAATACTTCCATAATATATTACGACGTTAGTGTGTATGGAAACTAGCGGGCCGTTTGAGCTTACTTACCCCTGACACTTTTCTGAAGATTTTGGAAAAGTGGAAGTAGTTTACGTACCTGCCGCAATGCAAATATGCCTTTGTCGTCCCGCAAAGCCACGATGCGTTCAATTATCTCAGCAGGAAGAGTGAAAAGAGGCGAGATCATTTTACGCTGTGAATATTGGAGAAATAATTACCCAGAATGAATAATCTGCTTCACATTGTTTAGGACGTACACGAACAGAAAATATATGTGTGACTGTCAAGACATGTGTGCGAGCAAGAACAGAATAGTTTTGCATTAAAATTGTCAAATTCGATTCGTTTTAGTAAACATACACATATAGGAAATGTTATTTTTTGTCTCATATTGTCCTCGTTATTAAATATATTAGGGATTTTTACTTTAAGATTTCGAGTGTTGAGGATGAGAAAAATAGGACAAACATCACGAAGTTCACAATCTGTACATGCAACAGGCACAAAATTGTTTGTAATCAAAATAAAATAGAGGAAATAAAAGTCCCACGAACTTGGTCAACTGAGTTATCAATGTTGGGTTATGACACTTGGTTCCGCAGTAAGAGCCCCGAAACCCACACATTTCTGCCGTTAAGTTTGGGCTGAGTTATTCCAGTTTGGCTCTGTGCCAAACTAACCCTGACTCACAGGGATTGAAAAATTACAGGGAGGGATAAATGGAAAAGGGGAGAGAGCGGCCGCGTCATAGGCACACAGAAGATGAGGAATGAGGGAGGAGGAGATTCGTAATACTCCTTCTTTCAGGTAAATGAGACGAAAAAATCATGATTTGTCGGGTCGCCTATTCCGCGCCATTCAAAGCTTTGTTGAACAAAGCGATTGTTCATCATTTATCACATCAGGAATTAATTACAGGGTGCACCCAAAAACATCATTACATCATTACATTACAACAACCCACCCAAATGCGGAACAGATCCAAACAGTTCTGAGGAGGTATGGTACCCTACCGTCCTATGGCGAGCTGGGGATGTTAGGGTCTCGAGATCTTAAGATCTTAAGATCTAGAACATTGCCTCTCCTCCGACTTTCTCCGCCTTGTCGAAAGTATTGCACTTTTCGCCATAGCAACAGCAGAAATTGGAAGTCGCCATGAGACCAGATTCGGAATCTGAGAGGAGTTGAATGGGAAATGGAAGATCAAGTCGAATCGAAACGGAGATTCCCCAGCTTAGAATCTGCTCTATTCAGAATTGGGAAGTAATTTACACAAACAGTTCTAAATCAAGAGAAAAATATATTGCTTAATGAATGCTCTCTAAAATAGTAAACCCCAAATAAATGTGATTTTTCATTAAGACTGACCCATGTGGAAGCGACAGTTCTCCTTGTCGCCACGGCACTGGAGATTGCCGCATCCTCCCTGAAAAAGTTTAATTATCGATTCATGTCGGTTCATTGCGAGACTACGACAGCTGGCACACTGTTGATTGTTCAATTGAAGGGTCGGTGTTATACTCCCTTTTTTTAAATTAAAAAAATGCTAATAATTTCGTAATTAATTAGGTATTGATACGAACCTCGATGAGACCGGCTTTCACATCCGAGTCATCTGTGTAGCGACGGTAGAAACATCCCGACGATTTCTCATCGTGATCTGCAAAAAGTCTTAGATCCCGCAAGGTATTTAAGATTCTAATCATTAAAATCATTAAAATGTACTGAAGAGTGCGGTGCTCACCCGGACTCGCCGAGCAGTCGATAGTGGTTGCCGGGCCAGCCCCGGTGGCCAATGAAGTAAAAGGACACGGTCGTTTTACAGCGAAATGTTATAGTGCGGGGAAACTGAGAGAGCCATTGGTACAACTAGTGGTGGGCGAATCGATGAAAAATAAATCGATAGACGTATGGGAAAACGAAGCAAGTCTTGACTCCCATGGTCGATGTGTAGAGGCAGAAGAGAACGGTAAGGAAGAGGATCGATTTCATCCTGGGAATGATAAACTAGTGAGAAATAGAAGAAAAGGTTAAAATCATATGCCAACTAACCTCGATATTTTGTAGAGAAGTTGTTAAGGAAGATCGGAAGATGTTGTTGGGAATAATTTCTCCCTGAATTCCACCTCTTGTAGCATCTCGAAATTGTCGGCAGCTTTTACATGCTGATTTTTCACATTATTCATTGTATCGGCTCCTTTGATTTTGATTTTGGATTCAATGATTGCGGGCTGTTTATCGTACAAATACTAATGATCGGAGAGCGCTTTGAAGGGTTGATTAAGATTCTTTTAGAAACCATTAACGTTCTCTCAATGTCCTTACCTCTTTGCGAATTTAGACTATCTCTAGATATCATTTAATTTTTATATTTGATAAAAATGTTATTATGCGGTATGGCGTGGGGCCAAGTTTCGTCGAAATAAACCTTGTAATTCTCCTTTGCAGCTCGTTCCATTCATAATGTACTATTATTGAGCGATAGTGAAAGGGGCCGCATTGTACCCGTACGATTCAGACTCTGTGGTCCATTTGATGAAATTCTAAAATACAAGGAAACGAATCAAAATTACTATTATTTCTGACGAATGGGATGAGAAAAGCAGTGTTTTCAACTGATTGTTGAACATAATTAACAGGCAAGCGAACAGATATTGTATAGTTTAAGTATTTCAAACATTGTATATACTGAAAGTTAGACCGCTGTCCGTATGCACTGATAAGTATCAAATTGTAGTACAGAGAATCTTTTAAGAGACGGGATCGGTAAGAGTCGACCACCCCCCGGACACGATGAGCTAGCAATGAGAACCAGAGGTTCATACTTGAGTATATAGAGTACCTTCAGCCCACATTACACAAAACACCGCTTATTTCTATTTGCCGGCTCCGGTCTAGGAGAAATATGGATTTGAGTGAAAAAGGTCGAAAATAAAAATTTCTTAATTTGTAAAGATAGTATCTATCTTTCATTTGGGTTATGTTTGGGGTCACCAGTCAATATAAAACCGCTTATAAGATTGAATTTTGTGTTATTCCTAAATCGCTTTTTTACCTATCAATTTCGATTTTTTGAGAAAAATTCGCACTTTTTGGAATTTTTGCCAAACATATCTGCACAGTGCACTACAATGCATTACACATCTAATTCGCCTATAGTGGGGAACTTCCTGGGATTCATTTTTTCGTGAAAATTTTTCAAACTTCTGTACCCTATCGGTAAAAAGCTAGTTTTCAAATTTCTTTTCGGAAATTCGGCCTCTTTAGGAATTTTTGCCAAAGATATGGTCGAGTCTTACCGATCACGTCTCTTAATTGGGGCGATTGAAATGAAAACAGAACAATTCTTGATAATCATGGGATGTATCCATTCAGACGGTAATTAGATTATTCCGGTAATTAGATGATTAGGCCGTTTCCTGAAAAAAAATCATGAAATCGTTGTAGTCAGGTTTGAATTGTTAGTGTTTCATACTTCATACAATCCTTTCGGATTTTCAGTAGATCAACTATCTGATATAGCCAACTACTTGACGCATAACTAGGGATGCCAAATGAAGAGATTTTCGCGAACTGAAGAGGGGGTGAAATGAGTGGGGGATTATCTCTTCAAGAAGAGGTGAGCGGTCGTTCCCCCCTCTTCAAGAAGAGGGAATAGTGACGCGACATTATGCCTCTCATGGTTGCCAAAACTTGCTAATGTGGACTGACTTCAGACATCCACACTATTCTCATGCAAAATAAAGATTCACGCGTCATTTCGATTGAAATATCGGTCGATTGGCACTATAAGTCTTCTGGAAGAGGGGTCTCACTCTTCATAAAGTACTAGCACAGTGCATGACTACTCACTAGCCAATAATTATCGCCACGTCTGAGCTTGATTCCTTCATCAGGAAGAGAATTATACGCGAAAACGTTTTCAGAAATGTACCATTTGCAGCACATGCAGCTCGACAGGTGAGGCAGTTGAGACCCTATCCAAGAAGTGGATTGAGAAGCCCTAATGTTCCTCTAATTGACCAGCATACTTATTCAGATGTAGCTAGCCATTCGGAATTTAGCCAAAGAGAAAACTGAAAATTCAAATTTGCAGCAAGTAAACGAGTATGCTGCAAGTGGTCGCACGATTATATTTGATCGGCCTCTACTATACAATGTCATCGGCAATCATAAATCCCAATAACTCTCAAAAAATTAGAAAAATTCGATAAGTTTGAACAACGATATATTCGAAAAATGTAGAGGTGACACAATATTGGCGGCTACTGTACTCCTAAAGCCGTACCATCATTGGCAGTGTAGCGAGCTAAGCGATAGTCGCAACGATCAGAAATGGTCCCCATATGCAGGTGGAATCAGCGCGTCTCCTTGTGATCGAAGTTATAGTCCATAGACGAAAAGAGAAAGAGAGGAGGAGCAGAACAGTTGACTGATCCACGAAGACACTATGAATTGCTGAAGAACTTGTTGTTAAACATTTAAAACATTTCAACAACATTTTCGACTTGTTTTTCTTTTTTTTCGCCATGAAGGGTCTCGATTGTAGTGAATGATTCCAAATCTCGGTACTCAGTGGAGATTTAGAATCTCGAATGGGGTTGGTGGTTCTATAATCTTCACAAAGCAAAATGGAAGAGCTAGAGATTGAGTCCGCAATGTATGTACTAGGTGTACTCAAAATTTCATGAAGATTGCTAATCTGGTTCAAAAGTTACAGTCAACGGAGTAAAGTTTGCGATTCTGTAGGGCGATAAGGCGAAAAGGGGGCGTGGCCTATCGGGTGTCCTTCCGAAAATCGATCGCCGCGCCCGGGAAACAAATGCCAATCCAACAAAAAGTTGGGCATCAGTTCTGCAATACATTTGCAATACACCTACGCCAAAACTACATTTTTACTGAACTGTCCCTCAGAATTGAGACACATCAAATATAGGTAATGAAAAAAACGATATTTTTGTGCCCCGAGGGCAATTGTTGAGGGACATGTATCATAGGGGTCATGTTGGCAAAGTTTTATCCCCGGGCGATCATTTTGACCTAATTGTGCCACTTCCCCCGTCCCCCCACTGCGCTCTTACGGAGAACGCGTTTTAAGTTAAAACATTTAATTAATGGCGCTCCTTTGTTCGGTTGCTCAGAAAAGAGAAGAATCCAAAAAAATGTAATTTAACGTTTCCGCATTTTTCCGTTCTAGATCAACCCAAGCTTTTTCGGGGAGTTTTAAATATAATTTAACGTCTCCTCATTTTTTTCGTTCTAGGTCAAATCTAGCTTTTGCTGAGACAAACGTGATCACAAACCGGCACTTTTCATGTCGAATTCTTTACTGCGATTTAGGATATCTACGAGATCTGTGAAGAGGTAAGTTGTCGCTGTAATGCAGATTCTTCGATCTTGTGAAGAGCCGCAGACGATCTTGAATTTAGCGTTTAAAATTTTAATATTTTGAACAATTAAATAATTAAATATATTTAAATGGAATGATAAATATTAGATATATTTAAATGGGAAGGATAAATATTACCCGGAATACTTGAAGTAGAGTCTGAGAATCAATCATCGCTTGGACACATCTGATGTTGACGTCATCGATTTTTCCAATGATTTCAATATATGACGCTGTCCGCGATAGATTCAACAATTCTTCAACAGAGCTCCGCACAGCCCAAAAATATCTCTCTATTTCTCTCCATAAATTGCCATCTGGGGTAGTTTTCGATGCTCTACAACGTGGCGTCTCTCGTTTTTCATGAGTTTCACTATTGGCGCCAAAACGGCGCCGCGCCAGAATACTGGGAAATCCAATTTTGGAAATTATCTCTCTCAAAATTGCAGATTGAGCGTCAAAATCTCACGTATATTGACAGAATTTGATGGCGAATCTCGCTGACTAATTTATTTGTCGCTAGTTAACCTAATTAGCCGGTAATTAAGAGTTTTTGACTCTTTATAGTGTGAAGGTCGTGTCATACCTCATTCGAACCGCCGTGCGATTCTGATCCTACGGTTATAATTTTGAGTGAAAGCTAGGGGTGGAAAGCACTTTCTGATTAGATTTAGACTTGAAAATCGATAAAAAGCAAGTTCAAACTTGATTTTAAAGAGCAAAATTTGTCACAATGTGCATATAAAACAAATATTTTGTCTACAAAAAACTTTCGCGAGATAAATTTGAACATGAAATATTTTTGCAAAATAAGCCGTCGCGGAGGGGAGTCGAACCCACGTGAGTCGGGTGGAACAAAAAGTGAGATTTTGGTACTATACGTTATGGAACGAAGTAAACTATTAATCATAATGCACTGTTGAAGGTAGATTTTATTTTTGCACTCAGAGACGCTGTTTTGAGCGTTTTTAGCATCTAAATCTAATAAATCTAATGAGAAAGTACTTTCCACCCCTATCTTTCACACAAAATTATAACCGTAGGATCAGAGTCGCACGGCGGTTCGAATGAGGTATGTATGACACGACCTTCACACTATAAAGAGTCAAAAACTCTTAATTACCGGCTAATTAGGTTAATTAGCGACAAATAAATTAGTCAGCGAGATTCGCCATCAAATTCTGTTAGAGTGCGTGAGATTGTGACGCTCTATCTGCAATTCTGAAAGAGATATTTTCGAAAACTCGATTTCCCAGTATTCTGGCGCGGCGCCATTTTGGCGCCAATAATGAAATTCATGAAAAACGAAAGACGCCACGTTGTAGAGCATCGAAAACTACCCCTAGGGGCGAGTTATGGGGAGATTTTATTTTTGAGCTGTGCGGATCATTTGTTGAACCTATCGCAGACAGCACTTTAAAAAATAACGTAACACTAACTGCTAATAGTGGCTAGAGATTTCTTATTTTGATGGAACGTTACAAGCTTTTTGAGTTCTCTACTTTCTCTTCTCTCACTCCTCATTTTACATTTAATGTTATAACTTACCTTTGGACTGTTCTTCCAATCCAGATCGAGTTCCTTCATTGGAGGTAGACTTCGGAAGACTATTATATCGTCTTCTTCTGTTTGGTCGTTCTTTGTTTCCCAATGTAAACCCAGGAATTCTCGCTTGAAATTCGCATTGTTCACAAACTTCGCGACCAGGCTGGAATACACAGAAATAAAGATTATTTAAGAGAGGAATCGAAAGAAAAAGATATCTTATAGTTGAATATGGCCTTAGTATACAGAATGGTTTTACAAATTTATATTGCTTTTGATATTTCATAATATACCGGAATATGCACACAAAACATTCTGATCTTAAATATTGAGTGTAAATTTAAATCCAAATCAGATTGTGTCTTTTATTCTCTAAAAACGTAATTCTTCAGCGTGATTGCTTGGGATTCTTTTCGAAGATGCTGCATAAAGTTGTCAATCAAGAGCCGATTATATGTGGCCTACTTCATTGTTTGCAAATATCGAGAGATTATGTGCTCGTTCCGGACAATCTGTATGCTTAGCAATAACAACTTCTGAGAACAGCACGATGTGTGAGCTGATTATACATCATTTATCCCCAAAAGGTAATATATTTTAAATACACGATTTCAAAACTCTATTTGACAATATGGGTAAACGTGAGCTCCTATAATTTTTGATCAGTCTATCGCTTCTGACCCCTTTCTGGAGATTTGTAACGCTGCGGGAATGTAGGCATGATTGATGTACTAACCTGTAAGTCAAAGCAACCGATCGATGCATTCTTGAGTATCTTTGACAATCTTTCCATTTGCGTATCATTTTGTGAGTGATCATGGAAAACATAAAACGTCCCCAGCACTCAAGACAAGACGCCGATATAATTCGCAAGTCTTGAATCATCTATGGCGAAATACTTCTGGTCTCAATGAGCGAGCTCCCCACATAATCGCGAAGAAAAGAGGGAAAAGGAGAAGAGAAAGAAAGCGGAAGAAAGATGTGAACAGTTGTGCAAATAATGTAGCGCAATGTGTGTCACACGTTTTACAAGAGGTTATGAGTCATCGCTCAGTGAAAAATGACTATCCAAACTGGTAGGAGACAGGAAAGTAGTATAAGACTAATTAAACTCAAACGGGCATTGTCCGACTAAGGGTCCAATCAAAGAAAATAATTCGATTTAATAGAATTGAATCATGCGACATACTATGATGGCTGAGGTCACAAGATTATCCGTTATACTTCGGAATTCACTCCTTACAGTATTCCGATATGCACTAACGAACTTCAAGTAATGCACAGACGCCGCATTGTGAGCTCTGTTGAAGAACTACAACAAAAGAGAAAATGAAAAATGAAGTAAAAAAAATGTTTATCTGTGATCTGAAATTATTTGACGTGTTTTAATTTGTAGCAGAAATGCAGGAAGTGTCGATAATGTCCATCATCAACATCTTCGTAACCGATCGAACTCTTCATCAATGTCATTGTCTGTGTCCCCGAGACGGTGACGCCACCACAGAATATAACTGCTCCTGACTCGCGGTGGCTCCACCAACGTTTAATGAGGCATGTAATTAATTAACATTTTAAGGGATAAGTCATGTAATTAACTAATAATGTAAACGACGTGTCTAGTATTTAATTAATAAAATAATTAATCAGTCACGTAGCTAATAACTGTTGAACGGCCTGCACAACCGTAAATAAACAAATGTGCTTTGATATTTCACGCGCGAGTCATATTATAGCCATAAAAATTAAATGCCTTGTCGGGGATCCGAACCCATGGGCAAAAATTTGTAAGACAAGCATGCTACCAATATATTAGAGATATATGATAACTAGAGAGCTCGATTCACTAGATATGCGCGTCCTCCGCCGAGCCCTTGAGTCTATGCAAAAATAGGTCAAACTTCGGACCTTAATAACTCGGAGCTCCTTTAGGGAAAGCAGCTAAAAATTGAAATCTCACCTAATCTCACTGAGCTCTATCGAATGTGCTATATCTCATCCGGAAAGCTCGGTGCGAGTTCGCGGACCTCCCTAGGTAGGAGAGGTATCACGAGAGATTGCAGAAGAACTGACCCATTTTGGAACAATTTTATCAAAAGTATTTTTGATTTTGACCAAACTTTAATATTAGAGTACTATGGGGACGAGATTTACATATTAGCCGGTCCCAGGTTCCAGAGCCGGCTTTTAGGAAATTGACGGCTCCAGTGCCGGAATCATCATAACTACCTTCAGATTAAGTTACAATACAGCGGTTGAGCTCAAAATGTGCGGAAAAAATAGCCGAACATTGCGTATGTTTGAAGCGAATTCGCAAATTACAAACTTAAAAAGTTCAGACCGAAAAAGTAGTTTTTTTTTGCTTTTTTTCAACAAAATATCAGATATCAAAAGTGTTTGAAAACATGGTTTTTCTGTTCAAAATATGAAACTGCTCATCAAATATTATCAGGTAAAAAATTGAGAAAAAAATAACATGGGGTCCATTTTAAGTCGAAAAACAGCTTTGAAAGTCAAACAACGTGAAAAATGTGAAAGTCGAATTTCATAAAATCTTCTGAAAACTATTTATTCGTATGTTTTGTGCAACGAGTAGCTCAGCAAAAATATTCTTGCCGCGCTTGAACTTCCTGCAGTCTAATAAAAATGGCGAAACTATCCAAAGACCAAGGTCGAAATAAATAATACTTTTTTTGAAAATTGTTCCGAAGCACGTGCAATCTCTGGTGATACCTCTCTTATGTATAACCTTTTCCGACCCTTTTACACTTATAAACGAAGTTTTGAGTAGATTGCTCCACGGGGAACTAAGATAAGAAATTGCGGGAATTCAAATGTTAGCCTTTTTCCATTTCCTTTTTCCGAAAACTAACACCACATCAGATATATTTCTCATTTCTCGTTTCTGTCGGTTGTCGCGCGCGGTCCCTCTCCATTCTGCTCTGATGGAGAGGGGACTTCCGTAGTTCCCTGGACCCCTCGCCTCTCTACCGAAGACTCGAAAAGATTTGCTGATCATTTGAGCTTGGTGGACTCTGTGAGTGTTTTTACGGGTAAGAAAGAAATCAACCATCTAATGTTCAAGAAAAGACAGAGTAATTTGCGACTATTCTATTCCAAAATCATAATAAGTTGTCAATTAGCAACTGATCGCCACTATCAATGAATAGGTTGAAAGAGGAAAAAAAAGAGAAGAATAAGAAAACGGAAGAAAGATGTGCAAAGTTGTACGAAAAATGTAGGGCAATGTGCCTCACACATTTTGCATTATGCATCGTTCAGTGACAAGAGCTAACCACAAAAACGGGAGGGAACCATAGTGTAGAGCGATTGTGTGCTATTACAATTCGTTCTTGTTTTTTTTACATCCACATACTATCGTTAGAGAAAGATAGTAGATTTCGATAGTTGTTTTGCAAAGTAAATTCGACGTTTTTCACCGTTCTTACTTCAGCAATGTTTCCCAACCACGATATGTTGTGTGCGTGTATGCCATGATGTGTATGCCAATATTATTGCAGTCTCTATCTGTTAGTATCTATTTGTTTTCGCTCTCTCCCACATTATCTGCTCATAATAATCATTGTTCGCGAATGAATCAAAATTGATTCAACTTGAAATTTGCTTATTATTCGATTCTGCTGAGCACTAAATCGTTCTTTATTCATCTCTTCCATAATATTCCCAATTCATTTTTTTTGCGTTGACGCTTAAAGTATAACGACTAAATCAAAACATTTGAAACGTGAAGTGAAATGGGGAGTCCGAAGTACTAAAAAGAAGCGTAGCTACGGAGAGGAAGGGATGTTGTTGCGATTTCAATTGGGTGTGATTACCGTAGGTTGCATTATCGGCCACTAATTGTATTTCTGGAAAACTGAGAAAAAAAATTCCCATTTTAAATTGTTTTTCTGATGACCTACATATATGTACTCAAGAATTTTGTGTACCTGGTCTTGAACCTCTTGTACCGGGTCTTGTACCTTCTGTACCTGGTCTGTACCTCCTATATCTATTTTGAATGTGTTTTGTACCTGGTCGTGACCTGTTGTACCCGGGTGCACTTGTAGTTAGAGTAGGAAAATACATTAGAGCCTCTCTCTCCACATACAAAATAATATAATATATAATTAATCTATATCGTATTCTAGTTTATAAAATCACTTTGTAATGATCAGTATTAAATTGTTCCGTAGAAACTTTCCGTCTAGACTTCCGTTGTTTATCGTACGATTTGCGTGCCACGTAGTGTGCATTTACATTTGACGGACTTCTCTTCTCGCTTGTTTGTTTTTTCAGTTGTGGTGTAGACCGTGTCGCAAGCGTTGTTTGCTCCCTGGTGAGCTAGTAAAGGTTATTTATTTGAATTATCTGTCTTGTCTTCGCATTTCAAGGGTTCTCAAAGTCCCTTTGGATTTCTTGTCTTTGGTCTTCTTGCCTTTTATCGTCTTGCCTTTTGTCTTCCTGTCTTCAGCCTTATTGCCTTCTTGTGTCTTCTTTTCCGGCAAGTCTTCTTGTCTACGTGCCTTTTGCTTTTATTTGTGTCTACCACGATACGTGGCGGTACCAATCCAGTGCCAACGCGGGTAGTGGTTTCCACTTAATACTCTGGTGTATTAAGAATCCCGAGACTCATTGTGTGTCGGTCCCAGTCGGTTACTCTTAGTGTAGCGACTGGGTAAATTGTCTCATAGTACTCATTGTGTACAGAGACGGATCCTGTTTGTCGTCGACACAGGGAAAGCCTTGATCGAGGGTCTCGCTAATCCGTGTAATTGATTGCTGACGTGGCTTCCACCACGAAGGTTTCTCAATTGATTGATTACAGTAAGCCGTTCGTCTCGAGGTCTTCCGTCACGAGGATCAACAAGAGTCGCCCAGAAGTGCAAACTGTTCTACCGTCGGAGGTGAATCTACTGCTACCGAAGGTGCGTATTCTTTACACACTCGTAGGAGTGTACCCGGGTACATGAGGTAAGAAATTCTAGAGTATTATTGCAAATAAGTTTAACATTGACAATCGGTATTCATAAACTGATTGTGAGAGGAAAGGATGAGTGACGATGTAAAGAAGAGGGAGGAATCGCCGAGTTTGCCACGCAGTGTCGCTTTCTTTTTTTTACATAACGCGAATTCTCCAGCATGTTTCTCTCCAGTAAACTCGAATCTATTATATTAAAAGAGAATCCACAATCTAATTTCTTCATTACGTATAGTATATCACGAATTATATAGTAGAGTTCAGTTCGCTTGAGATGAAAATATGAATGAATTCGCACTCTGCGAAATTTGCGAACCTCTAATTCTATAAAAAAAACATATTATTTTAGCACAAGGCGTAATATCGTTGTATTATATTGTTACAACTTTCTTGTGCCGCACATTTTATGGCCAAAAATTGCGCTCTCCTCGATTTTCACCTTGAAACAGTGAGACACTCCTCTCCTTCCCTTGCCATAGAGATATAGAGAGAGGGAGATTAACTTCCCCATGCGCACCCTGCATTACCATTTTCGTCGTTTTCGAGAATGAGAGTCTGTGTGTGTTTATTTGTTTGTGAGTGTGCGAGAGAGAGCCCCTCTCGCTTTTATGTCTTCACCCTCACTCATACCAAACGCTTCTCTGGAGATTTTCCTGTCTATGGAAGGATATATTGTGGCATTGAATATTTCCTCTTTCATTTTGAATCATTCGTTCTTTTAATGCAATGTTTCACTTCTTTCTGTTTCACTATTCTCCGGGCATATAAATAAGTTAACGGGTTCGCTCTAGACTATGAAACGAACGTCTCAACTGGTTGCATAAGAGGGGAATCCGTAATGAGAAATGTGCAAAGAAGTTGAATCGTGACTGTTCAAAGACGAGTACCATTGAGGTCACAATGCCGCGTCGAAATTATCGACAGAAGTTGTTCAACGCTCTACAAGAATTAGGAAATTTAAGTCGCAACCGAAGAGTTAAAGCGAGTAGTTTGTTCACTCATGATCTGTTAAACTTTTTAAAATTCCAATTTATCAAATGTATCTACTGAAAAATGATATTGTGATAAGTATCGTACTTGCTGAAAATATCGGAACGTGAAAAATATTCACTTTTTGCATCTTTGCGAGTACACATTATCATGATTTGCATTTATGCTAATTCGATTAATCCGCATCGATTTGCCCGGATCCACCCGGACATGCCCGGTGAAATGTGTAAAATAAAGCTACAAATTCAATTGCAAGAAAAGGATAGAACCGGCAATTACTGGCATTTCCCGGCTGTATACGGTAATGATGACAATTCGCTAACTTGGTCGGGTTTCGCATCGAATTTTCTCCTTTGTTTTAGACATTTCACCGGTCATGTCCGGGTAGTTTCCGGTAAATCGAGGTGGACAAAAAATATGAGCCTATTCACGAGTCGTGAATAATTTTCATAGCAAAGTTACAAAAAGTGAATATTTTTCACGTTTTCCGGTAATCGTTCCGATATTTTCAACAAGTACGATACCGTTATCGTTATACGTGCACTGATACCTCCATAACATAATGAATGTAGGTGCTAAATGTTGTTTTTTTCAGCCTAGTGTGATGTACACATTCTTCAAAAATATTTTCCATCTGTACACTAAAGGAATCCGAGACGATTTGATTTCTCCAAAAAACATCACGGAAATCGAGAAAGCGGTATGCGAAATACCGGTTACAATTCAAAGGTAGAATATAACTCAATAAAACTTGATTTCTACATAAATGTTTTGAGCATTTATTTAAAGGTATTGTCAAACGTAACAATTGTAAAGAGACCGGATAAGTAAGGATCGATCGATGATGTCGCCGCCTTTTTCTGGGAATATGTTTTTTTTCTCAAAAAAAAAATCTGAAATGGCAAAAAAAATGCTATTTATATAATATTTCTGAAAGTATCAGTAGCTTGCATGCTGAAATATAGGTTAGCCACAACTGACGCAAGAAAAAGTTGATCCTTCTTCGAAAATTCTTCGAAATTTAACCGTTGGTCATGATTCAAAATCGCAAAATATTTTTCCCTAAAATTGCTCTCCAATTCATCCCAAAAAGTTATCTATAGCACCTTAAGTTACGCTATGTATTGACTCTAAAGAAGCTGTAGTAATCGTTAGTTCTCAAAAAGACAAAATATGTTGCGACTTTGAACCATGAATGTGGTGTTTAGAAAATATTTTTTTGGGTGTCCGGAACCCCCCCCCCCCTTACGAATTCGCAATTACCTTAACATGCAGTACTTTTGCGTCACCATCAAAGATTCTATGTTTTTGTGGCCAGAAAATACCAAGTTTCGCTTCAAGGATCTGCAAGTCTGAAGAGTATCAAACAATTTCGTCATCCCTACGCAATGTTGTGTTTTCCACGTAAATCTGAGAAAATTTTCAAAATTGACTTCACAATCGATCATGAAAAAAAATTCAAATTATATTTTATGAATAATAAAACAGATTATATTAAATGAGTCTCAACAAAACGGTAAATACACTAAATAGTTTAAAATCCGTGACTTCACGAGTTTTCGATTTAAAAAAGTCATATTGGTTTAGTGAGTTTACGGATTCTAAATTTTTGTGAATGGGATTGTAGTCAAACATCGTAGCAACATAACCCTAAAATTCCGCCTCTGGAGCTTTCACATTCAGTCTGCAGAGTAACAGACAATTTCGTCATCCCTAGGCAATTTTAGGAATCGCATATGGGGATGTAATAGTTCGATTTGTTACCATCACCACTGTATTGCATCATTCATATCAGTATCAAAAGTTATGTGTTATTACATAATCTCGTGAAGTTTGTAACGTACAAGCGAAAATTTAGATAAAATTGTCTTCACAAGTTGAGGCCATTCGAAGTCACATATTTTTGTTCATTGCATCCCAATCTGCATGAATATGTGAATATTTACATATCTTTTGATACTCTTTCGAATAAAAAAACGACACGTAAATTTTAAAAAATTTGAACAAAATATTTTTTATCGATTTTTCAAAAGTTGAATTTTCTTATCAAACTTACTTTTAAAATTTACTTCACACCTTAGGCTGCATGAGAAAAAGTTTGGGCCCTGGTCGATCACTTTGAACGATAAGATAGGTGAATATTAAGCCTAGCCTTATAAATCGATTTCTGCGAATGGGATTATCGATTTTCGCTCCTAGGTGTTTGATCCTCCTGGAATGATGGATTTAGATATAACTTTTAATGCTCTTTCGAATGATGTATAACATCAAGCAAAATAAACAAATTGAGAAAAAAATTTATTTTGTGTATTTCTCACGTTTTAAATTTACTTTAGACTACATGAGAAAAATGTTTGAACCCGCCCCGGGTACTTTGAATGCTACTTTGAATGAGTTGTGCCGCTTACCTCCGATTTCACTGCGGTCTTACAGAGAACGCTGTTTAATAGTATAATGCAATCGGCAAGAAATATTAATAAATCAGGTGATTCGAGAAGCAAGCAGTCATTTCGATTACCTGTCTTGTCTTTTCATTTCATGCACAAAGACCATCAAGGAAATGAGGTAATTTTGCACTGCTAGGATCAACTTTAACTGAACAGATAAAATCGTTCTTCTTGAGACACAAATTAGGCCTCAGAAATGAGTTTTTTAAGTTACGATTGTTTTTGCTTCCTCTTGCTACGGAATCGTGGTAGTTTTACCCCTCCATAATGATCGATTCGGGATTGAATCAGCTAAAAAGGATAATATTATTTTGATAGCATTTCGAAATGACCGATCCTTTCGAATCAGATAAAACAGGGCCAGAGCCCATCTGTTCGAGCCCTTCTAAATCATCAATTAACGGTATAACGTTTTCGAGTTTCATTTCGTTTCATCATCACTATCCTCTTTTTCATATTCAGAATTTTCCTGTCCGGTATCATCTACTACAGAATAGAAATACTTCCTATTATCATCGAACTTTCAGAGACGGCCGAGATGAAGGTTTTTTTCTATCTTTCAAATATTATTTAAAATATTTACACCACTCAAAGGGGAAGTTGTGGGTGAATTTTTATAAAAAATCTGCCATCGCCAATTGATAGCCTGCATGTTCGAATCTATTGCGATAGATATTTCAAATTTTATTATTATTGAAATTTTTTTTCTTAACAGGATCGTCACGCCAGCTCGATGATAAACCTTGTAAATAGAGAGTATAGACACCAAGAATGGATCCTCAAGGCACTCAATGAGGTTCTATTTGTTTTCAAAGAATATGGCAACAGGTTTGAAGTTAAATAAAGTATCGACCCCCCATGTCTGCAGATCCACCCAAGGAGGTTAAGAATTGTTGGTAACAATCGGTAAATCATGATTGAAAAATGCCTCAAATGGCGTCCCCGACTCACATGCTGATAACACGTGCATAGCTTAGACAGGTGGTCAGGACCTTCTTGCGTGTAGAAGACATGCCACCTTTACTCTTTGCCCTTCTTTTATGATGAAATCCCTGAAATCAATCAACCCATCCGCTACTACTCTATTCCTTTCAGAGCCAATCCGCACCTCCGACTGCCCCGCCGTCTAATTGGAGACGGGTCATGGAGAAGGAGAGTGTGCCCGCCTCTCACATTTGGTGGCGTGACGACTTTACATGCTACGCAGAACATCCGAAACCCTACAGTGCCGGATATGTGGACCAGGGTATGCGGATAAGTGGACCAGGATATGTGGACCGTATATGTGGAGAGTATCGACTGACGGATTAAATTGTGATGAAAGCATAAAGTTCTCAACCTTCTAATGTCCGATATTTATATGTATCAATATGGAAAGTTGCATTGAAATCGACGACAAAATATTTCATGCTGACAACGAGCCTACTGAAGCTTCTCAGAAGATGCATGTATATGTGTTATGTAAAGAATCTTACTGCCAACACTAGATATTCCCACGTCATCTCCCTATCATTCCATGCATTCGCAAGGCTCCAGTCGGTTATGTTCCTACGAATCCATCCCTAAATAGTATTAAAATGATGTAATTGTAAAAATACTTTCACCGCCTCATCACCCATTGGGGACGGGGAAATGGTAGTCAAGATTAGGAATGGGGGGAGGGAGAGGAAGGCCTTCCTCTCCCTCACCATTGTGATTATGATAATGGTGGTTTGGAAGGAAGAGTAGGGAAAGCCGGGCCAACTCTTCCGGAAGAGTTGACGATCTTTCGGAGGAGTAGGTCTTTACAATAAGAGGATTTTTGTACTAATTTGAGTCTTCCAATATTCATTAGCACCCTCCTAATCCAATGGAAGCTATTTACAATGATCAGAACAGTCGCAACTCTTCCGGAAGAGTAAGATCAATTAGCATGCGCCTGTCTCACTCTTCCCTCTTCCTGTCAAGACTAGATCACGCAGGTAAATAGATCTAATGCAAGGTGGGCACGCAGGACTCAATTTGCCCATTGTAGCATAGCAGTGTTCTCCTGCGAGCCCATCTCAAAGACGGGAAGTATCACGCCTCTCACGAGAGGCTCGGACTGGACTTGGCACAGCTCCCATTTTCAAGGTTGAGTTTTTCACGTTTTCAGGTGTCATTGGGTCCAACTAAGATCCCTGCGAGCTATTACGTCACATAAGTCATTCCTCGCTTTGGTACACCGCTTCATTCGAAGGAAATGAACGATTAGACTGTAAGGTGCAGCCCGCTAAGGTGCAGCCCCCTACTGTAAGGTGCAGCCCGCGGACTTCGAAGCCGTTTTTCAGTGTTTCAACGCAGTTTCTGAGAAAACTTTTTGCTTAGAGCTAGTGTTACTTTTCCACGCTCCTGTGTCATTCGTTTTCTGTTTTGTTTTCGAATTTTCTTGAAAATCATTATTATTGAATGTATCAAGATCCGCTCGAAAAGGCCGCATTTTTATTTTTTCATAGCCTCCAGCTGGTGATGAGGATTCGAATGATATGTCTAAGCTCCCCCAACTCGGGAGTTCATGCTATATTTCATACGAAAATGTGTCAAATTTTGCTTTTACTCTCATTATGTACACCGCACACCGCTTCATTCAAAGGAAATGAACGATTAGAGAGAGGGAGAACAATGGATGGCTGAGTCATTCGTCACGAGAGATTCGAGTCACTCGGTGGGAATTGTCTAGAATCGACATTTTTGGCATATTTTCGTATGAAATATAGCATCAACTCCCGAGTTGGGGAAGCTTAGACATATCATTCGAATCCTCATCACCAGCTGGAGGCTATGAAAAAATAAAAATGCGGCCTTTTCGAGCGGATTTTTGTAAATTCAATAATAATGATTTTCAAGGAAATTAGAAAACCAATCAGAAAACGAATGACACAGGTCGAAAGAGCGTGAAAAAGTAACACTAGTTCTAAGCAAAAAGTTTTCTCAGAAACTGCGTTGAAACACTGAAAAACGACTTCGAAGTCTGCGGGCTGCATCTTACAGTTGCTGTAGCAAAGCGAGGAATGACTTATGTGACATAATAGCTCGCAGGGATCTTAGTTGGACCCAGTGGAACCCTAAATACTTGAAAAGAGAATTTCGAAAAATGAGGTCTGTGCCAGAACTATCATTCTAAGTGTCATTCTAAGCCGAGCCTCTCGTGAGAGGCGTGGTATCTTTACGTTTTACTATAATTTTAGAATAAATCCGATTTCACCTTTTCGCTGGTACATATTATTGCAAAGAAAATGCTTCTTATAACTTTCTTTGAAGATTCAATAAAGAAATTTCGTGAATTTGATGAAAATTTGATGACTAACAATAAGCTGTGTTAGTGCTGAATCAGAGCTATCAACCCTCAAAATGGGGGAAGAGAAATATAACAGATAATTCAGCACGGGGAAAAGAACGAAAATGAATAATCGACTTCAGCAACCAATTTCATAATACCTACTCTTTTCTCACAACATCTCACTCTTTGCTTTGCTTTTCTCACTCTTTGCTTCTCTCGCCATTGTGCGATAGTTATGGTAGAAGATTGGAATGATGGTGTGCAGGAGAGAAGTACAAGATCTTCTAAAAGTAAAAAATTACAAGAAAACATCGAACAATTGTATTCCTTCCTATCTTTTTTCGGCATGCTTTAATGCAAGGGCCTTCCAATTCCTGCCAGTAACAACGCTAGCTTTGAACATTCACAACATAGAGGATGCACCCGGTAGTGAAGGGAATATAATCCAATATCACTCTCTTCGAAGACCTCCCATCACAGGAAGAGATGGTGTCTCTCTAGTTTCCCCGCACTCTCCGCATTCGCCACGCTCTCTCGCCAGGGCATCTTCCCTTCGCTGGCTGCACGGTACCGGGTGTAGCAAATTCTTTGCAAAGGTACCGAAAGAAGTGAGCGATGTAAGCTAGTCGTTTTCCCACTCCCCCGTCTTACTACTCACAGATTCATCGGAAAGTCTCCAGCTTTCCTTACTCTGGAGATGTTGTCTCCAGCTGAGAGAGCATGAGAATACGAGAGATGGAGACGTCAAGTCTCCTGATAATTGGAGATGTGAGCACTCCAGAGTAAGGAAAGCTGGAGACTTCGCTCTCTGAGTATGTTGCCAGTGAGAAAACTCTCCGTCCCTTTCAATCGAGAAACCCTTCCCAACCCTGACCCTCCCCCTCCTCCGGCCTCACCGATCCCACCTGTGAACCCATCTGACCTCGAGAAATCGTTGGCGATCGCACAATTGCCCATCAACACAAATCTCACGCATCTATAAATGATGAAACAGCATAATCATGGACACCAGAACGTGCATGGCTTTGCACTACACAAGGTGTAAGATTCCTTTACACAGAAACAGACACGGACACGACACGGGTGCTCATGGTTCTACCGGGGTCTTATTTGACCGATACATCTATCTCTCCCGCTGATTCAGAGGGCAGAGATGAATGACATCGTAGAGAAACCAGCTTGGCTGCATGACACCATTACTTTGCAAACGGCGCCTCATCGTATCTACCATATTTTCTATTTTGTGCTGCACATTGAAACCCCTTCTTTATTCACTCACAACAGTCGCGTGCCTCTTTCTATCCCCTTTCCATCTCTTCTATCTTCCTTCTCCATTCTTTCGAAAGAGGTCATTCGAGCATTGGGCGGAATAGCTGATGTGACGTATTATGCGCGTATTATTCATGAATATCGAATCGTATTTATGTTGAAAAGAAGTCCCATGTACAGAAGCTATCGTGCTTTTATGAGAAATTATTAGCTTTTATGATTTTTTCAGCGCAAGTATAGGAAGAATATCTTCAATTTCAATCTCACCTTTTATCGATTCATCTACTAATTCGCGCCGATTACCTTTCAATAGTTTTTCACTCATGGTTTTATTTTGTTTCCACAATCGAAACACTGCGTTTCAGTTCTCGATGCTCCTTGATCTACCATCCGAAATTATCGTCAAAATCGTTCATTTGCTTCCTCTCCCAGACAGATTTCGACTGGGCGCAACTAGCGAGCGTCTCTACGAATTAGAGAACGAAGCTGGTCACAATTATTTTGACCGAGTTAGAATTTCGCTGGTATGGTTTATTTTATATATCTTGGTCAAACCAAGATATGATTCTTTTTTAGTAAATATAATTAATTCAAAATTTAAAAAAGTATACAATTCCAGGATGATCGCATCAATCCAAAGCTGCTGGTTTTTAGTGGCCCCCCGGTGATTTGTCTTTCCCGAAAATGAACAAGACGGGAGACTCTCAAATCGAGCTTCCAACATTTTCAAGAAGGTATCGGCTCCCCCTTCTGAAGCATCTATGAAGCATCTCGCTCTGGTATGAGTAAGTTATGGCATGAGAGTTAGTGGCCAAATGGGGCTCATTATTGTTGACACGAAAGGCGAGAGAAAACGCAATGCTCTGAAACAGATAATCCATCATGTTATTTGAAAGTGGATAAACTATTCGATATTTGCAGATATTTACTGAAATCGATTCAACCACTCTCCTCGGACTCGTTGGAAAAATCGATAATATCAACTTCGAATGCATTGTAACGATTGATGGACAAATCCTATTGCAACTATTCTGGGTAACGTTTTCTCTTTTTCTTTTTCCAAAGATAGCTTGATGTATTACTACGCATGAAACAAATATCTGAGAAGATTGAGCCAAAAAAATAATATCAAAAATGTGAAAACATTGAGTTGCAAAAGTAGGAATAAAGTTTAAAAGCGCAATCATACTGGCATATTCATGTACTTCATAATATTATTGATAATTTTAAACTCAAGATCGTTTGTCTATCTTCACAAGATCGAAGAATTCGAATTACGGCAAACGCCGAACACTTCAGAAGTCTCATTATAATACTTGAAAACGATATACGATTTGACAAGGAGTATGAAGGTTAGTGAATTGTTGAGATCTTTTAAAAATGAATTTGAAAAATGAAAAATAATGAAACGTAAGGTACAATTTATTCCTTTCTGATGAAAATGTTTATAAAAATATTGAATGTCGAACGGAATTGATTTATCTTCAAAAAACCTTAATAATATAATTTTATTTCATTTCAAAGGTTGGTGGAGGGATCGCGAGTCGGGTGCTGTCATGTTCTGCGGTGAAAACGTCGCGGAATTGCAGCTATTGACTTTCATGAAGAGTTCGATCGGTTACGAAGATGGTGATAATGGAGAATTCCGGTTTTATCTTCCGCACTACTTCCGAGCGGACCGTGACCAAATGCAATAATTGCAAATCAGCTGTTCGCATACATGTCGGCGCCGACAGAAAGTGGGCGGAGTCTGCACGGTGCACCCCCCACAAAAAGCAAGTATCCCTATACATGGGTGGTCGAAAAGGGGTGGGGGGCACCGTGCAGCCCTGTATAGGGGGTCATGGTCCAAAAATGGGTTGGGGTTGGTCCAACCAAAAGTCAAGTGACCTACTGTAGTATACTTGTGGTGGTCCCGCAACGAAAACAAAGTACCGTAACCCGGTCTACCGTACTCCTGAAATACGAAATTGAGAATTTGGACCGGCTATAAGTCGCATGAGGTAGGCCTCGAGTAGTTATTAATCGGACGGTATACGGCGGTCCTGGCACGACAATGCCGATACCGTAATCAAGTCTACAGTATGCTGAAATTTCAAATTGAGCCAATCGACTCGGGATTTGTTGCATGAGGTAGGCCTCGAGTGGTAATTAATCGGGCGATATACCGCGGTCCCGGAACGACATTGCCGATACCGTAACCAAGGGTACAGTATGCTGAAATTTCAAATTGAGCCAATCGACTCGGGATAAGTCGCATAAGATAGGCCTCGAGTGGTAATTATGCGGGCGATATAACGCGGTCCCGGCACGACATTGCCGATACCGTAATGAAGTCTACAGTATGCTGAAATTTCAAATTGAACCAATCGACTCGGGATTTGTTGCATGAGGTAGGCCTCGAGTGGTAATTAATCGGGCGATATAACGCGGTCCCGGCACGACATTGCCGATACCGTAACCAAGTCTACAGTATGCTGAAATTTCAAATTGAACCAATCGACTTGGTATTTTTACAGGAGGTGGACGTTGAGTAGTTATTGATCGGGCGATATACGGGGGTCCCGGCACGACAATGCCGATACCGTAATCAAGTCTACAGTATGCTGAAATTTCAAATTGAACCATCTTATGCGACTTATCCCGAGTCGATTGGCTCAATTTGAAATTTTAGCATACTGTACCCTTGGTTACGGTATCGGCAATGTCGTGCCGGGACCGCGGTATATCGCCCGATTAATTACCACTCGAGGCCTACCTCATGCAACAAATCCCGAGTCGATTGGCTCAATTTGAAATTTCAGCATACTGTAGACTTGATTACGGTATCGGCATTGTCGTGCCAGGACCGCCGTATACCGTACGATTAATAACTACTCGAGGCCTACCTCATGCGACTTATAGCCGGTCCAAATTCTCAATTTCGTATTTCAGGAGTACGGTAGACCGGGTTACGGTACTTTGTTTTCGTTGCGGGACCACCACAAGTATACTACAGTAGGTCACTTGACTTTTGGTTGGACCAACCCCAACCCATTTTTGGACCATGACCCCCTATACAGGGCTGCACGGTGCCCCCCACCCCTTTTCGACCACCCATGTATAAGGGATACTTGCTTTTTGTGGGGGGCACCGTGCAGCCACGCCCCCTTTCCTACAGAGCTCGACATGTATGCTGAGCATCGAATTTGCGAGGTTCTCGAAAAACAAACACGAGCGACAAAGAGGCGATGATCAGTTACAAATGAATGAGATCTGAAGATTCTTCTCACATTCTTCGAGACATTCTTCTCACAATTACCACTTCTTCCCCTAACTTGATCTCGCCGTTTCTCTTGCTTTTTCAGCATGTGTCCCAAAAGTTCGCCCGAATTTTTTTTTCGCAACCCTACTAACTCCCTTATCGTTTCCTTCCTTTCGCCCTAGAATTCTGTACATATTTTCTCGCGTCTGTAGTCATGCCCTCGTTCCTTATCAAATTGTGTGAATCGTCTATCCTCTTTTACAATTTTCGTGGTGTCTGCTGTCCATCGACCTGTCCATCGACCAAGACGGCCTCATTAATCACCGTGAGTGGTCTGAGTATGGAAACAGTTTTTGGGCGTTGGTGGATGGATATCAACGATTGATATCACCTGTGTGTGCCTTGTGCAAATTGTGTGACAGTTTAGGAAGGAGAATGCCTGACAAGCATTTGTGCGACCCAATAATAGAACCAAGGGGGTATTATATGAAACCTATTTTTCAGAAATGAGGACTAAATTGGAACATATTTAAAAGGACAATATATTTTCGAAGTTAAATGTTCACAACGAGTCGTTTGATACGCTCATCCATGAAGACAAGTTTCACTTCAAATATGTATATGTCTCAATGCTCAAAAACCTTCGTAATTCCTAGAACTTTTAGAAGTAATTCCACAAGGGTTGCGGGCCCGGGATATTCTCGACGCCATTCGATGCAGCTCACTGAGACGAATCGAATGATTCTCTGAAAGGCCATATTTCAAAGGGAAATTTCTCGTTCATACGACTCTAATTTTGCCTATTCCCTTTGATCTCTCCTGGGGAGAGAGGGATACTGTGTAGGTTAACATTTTGCTAGCGGCCAATCCGTCAGGATTATTTTCCGTGCGATGCCACACAGAAGTCCTGTAGGCGATTTTTCTCTATTGTTGGTGTTGACGGCGCTAGTTAGCTACTTTTTCCTACCTCAAGCTTCGACCTCGTCTATCAAAATATCGGAACGTTTACCGGAAAACGTGAAAAATATTCACTTTTTTAACTTTGCGAAGGAAAATTATTCACGGCTTGTGATTAGGCTCATAGTTTTTGTCCGCACCGATTTACCGGAAACTACTCGGACATGCCCGGTGAAATGTGTAAAATAAAGCAACAAATTCGATGCGAAACACGACTGCCTAGGTACCATAAGAGAGGAATCGCGAGAAAATCGAGCATTTCGAGGAAAAATGGGACCCAGAATTCAAGTACTTTTAATTTCGCTGAAAATTGAGCTTAAGGTATTGCAAACACTCCTCTATCGATTAGCGTTGTCAAATTTTCGATAAAAAATTTCGCAATCGCGTGAAACACGAAAGCACCTGGCGAGTTGTGAATATTTTTTCGAAATTGCAAAATTCGAAAAATCATAACTCTATTCAAAATGAAGAAAGAAACTTGTTGTTTTTTATGTTTGATGGAGAGATGTCTCAGCTACGCAACAAAACCATAAAAGTCATTCCTGGCACTCTCATCGGTGCAGGGTGGTCGCTTCTGTGATTTTGATTGTAACTTTGGTCAAAGTCCAAAGCTCCCGCTCCCCTTATGTGCGTTCTGGTGGTACTTGTTGGTACTACTTACAACCGAAAAATGAGCAGAAACGGACCATGGGTTGTAAAGATGCACTGGATTTTGTCAGACCGTCCTTAGACAAGGAATGGACAGATACGTGAAACAAGTCTTGTTTGTGCTGTATATTATCAGAAATATCGTACGCCAATAACACTCTGTACAAAGGTGTGGCACTGTGTGACACAGTGTGGCACTTTTTGGTACTTTTTAGCACTTTCTGATTTTCGCCTCGAAATAAGCGAATTTTGTGGCATATCTTGTTATAAACCGTTTCCTATCTAACTTTCCTCTAACATAGCACAAAAAAATAAAATTAAATAATTAAAATAATTAATTTAGAATGGTTCAACTGACAATGTTGAAAAATAAAATCAGTTGTCAATCGCACCTGCTTCAAGCGCTGATTACGGTGTTTGACGCGATTGAGCATGATTGACAACTGATTTTATTTTTCGACCTTGGCATCTGAACCATTCTAAATTAATTATTTTTATTCATTAATTTTAAATTTTTGTGCTATGTTAGAGGAAAGTTAGATAGGAAACGGTTTAAAACAAGATATGCCACAAAATTTGCTTCTTTCGAGGTGAAAATCAGAAAGTGCTAAAAAGTGCCAAAAAGTGCCACACTGTGCCACACAGTGCCACACCTTTGCACAGAGTGTTATTGGCGTACGATATATCAAAAACAATATTCTCATTATTTGCGATACATTTTGTCATCTACTTTTGAGTGGAAATTTTTTTTTAAATTTTAAAATTCAATTTTCGGAATCACTGACTTTAACCAAATTTGGATGAATAATGTCATATATTCAACTTTATTTGAATGTTTATGAAGAAATATACGTACTGTATGGTGTGCACATCTCTTGAGAAGGTTCGTGACTATGTGTACAACATTTGTCTTTTAGAAAGTGAGTGGCTACCTATTCGTAGAAATTAGCTACAACGCTTAGAAAATCATGCAAAGCACGAGGACGCGCGCTCTGTCTTCTCTGGCACTCTCTCATTTTCGCCCGCTCTCTCGCTTCGTTCGGATCCAGTGAGGGCAGAAATATTTTTCTCAGGTATGTACAATCAGAAAATAATGAATTTACCTTGAACATGTTGATTCCACATTCTTATTAAGCGGGCAAAAAATTTCTGCCCTCCCCGGATCCGAAAAAGGCGAGATAGCGGGCGGAAGTGAGAGAGTGCCAGAGAAGACAGAGCGCGCGTCCTCGTGCAGGTGCATGATTTTCTAAGCGTTGTAGCTAATTTCTACGAATAGGTAGCCACTCACTTTCTAAAAGACAAATGTTGTACACATAGTCACGAACCTTCTCAAGAGATGTGCACACCATACAGTACGTATATTTCTTCGTCCAGACATCATAAACATTCAAATAAAGTTGAATAAATGACATTATTCATGCAAATTTGGTTAAAGTCAGTGATTCCGAAAATTGAATTTTAAAATTTAAAAAAAAATTCCACTCAAAAGTAGATGACAAAATGTATCGCAAATAATGAGAATATTGTTTTTGATATATTTCTGATAATATACAGCACAAACAAGACTTGTTTCACGTATCTGTCCATTCCTTGTCTAAGGACGGTCTGACAAAATCCAGTGCATCTTTACAACCCATGGTCCGTTTCTGCTCATTTTTCGGTTGTAAGTAGTACCAACAAGTACCACCAGAACGCTCATAAGGGGAGCGGGAGCTTTGGACTTTGACCAAAATTACAATCAAAATCACAGAAGCGACCACCCTGCACCGATGAGAGTGCCAGGAATGACTTTGATGGTTTTGTTGCGTAGCTGAGACATCTCTCCGTCAAACATAAAAAAGAACAAGTTTCTTTCTTCATTTTGAATAGAGTTATGATTTTTCGAATTTTGCAATTTCGAAAAAATATTCACAACTTGCCTGGTGCTTTCGTGTTTCACGCGATTGCGAAATTTTTAATCGAAATTCTGACAATGCCAATCGATAGAGGAGTGTTTGAAATACCTTAAGCCGAATTTTCAGCGAAATTAAATATACTTGAAATCTGGGTCCCGAGCAAGCCCGAGTCTCGCGATTCTTCTCATAAAGGCTATCCAGGACTTGGGTCGAAACCTCTCCGTGTAGAACCAACTAGCCAGCGACCCAGTGCCATAGCCCTTTTGGGAAGAGATCAAAGCTACGAACGGCTATATAGAGTATATTTTGTCAACAAGAAACAATCTTTTTTCAGCTTCCCTTGCACCCGAATTCAAGGAGCAAGGTTTGTTACTTCATGTACGAGAAAATTGATAAATATGAACTCCCTCACTTTTCATAGAGCTTGAGAAAGTGTTATATAAATGCTACAAAAATCAACTAGTAAACTTTTTTTTCTTTATCGCAGAAAAGTAGATTTGTACATTTCTTCTCACCGAACATTTTTTTGCAGTTCATTGCGGTTGTAAACTGGGAGGAGCGAGTAATGCGCCCGTGGACTGGAATTCGTCTGAGATCTGGGTGGATATGGTTATTATTCTCGACACATCGGAGGCCATGGGAGACGACTCACTGGCTGCTGTGGGTATATCGAAAAACATTTCATAGCGGGCATAATGAGAAGAATATTACGAATGGCGTCCACAGCAAAATTATGAGGATCATCAGTCATTTTCCATGCAATACACTCACAGAAAAAGCATGGGAGTTAGCAAATGAATTACTTACTTTTTAGCATAGAGAGCATGGGAAATGAGGAGAGCAGTAATTTTTCTCTGAGTGTATCAGGCGTCGTCGCTGGTGGAATCTCTCGTCGGAAACGGTGGTCTGTCAACGGATCTCTCTGCCCCGTTCAGCACGAGAGTGGGAGTCATCGCGATGGCCAAAGATGCAAAGGCACTATTAAACACATATTAGTAAATAGTTGGACAATATGCAGTATTATCAAAAAGATGTTATTTATCACACTCACAGCCGGGCACCTATTCCCAGCGCCGACCGCACAACCCCCCGCCACACACATAGAGTGAGGGGGGGAAGAGTGAGTGAGAGGCGAACAGAGAAACAACGATATGTTTCAATAATAAAAATGCATTAAGAAATTTTAGGTTTTGTACGATCTCAATATGAAGAAGAACGATCGGGTGAAAGCGCAATTGACCAAGGGACTGGGCTCGATCGACATTTCCAAGTGATTATTAAATACATTATTTTACAATAAAGGAGTAATTCTTCGCCCACAACTCCTGTTTCAGGGCCTTCGATGCTGCAAACGGAATGCTCACTCGCGGTCTTCAAAGCAGACCGGAGCGCGCAAACCATCGTCAAATCATCTACTACGCGACCGACTCTGATTCGTGAGTTCATCATTGTAGATCGTTTTTTTTTCTATTTTTAATTTACAGAAAGAGCATCCTGAGTTCTGTCGCAGCGTTCAAGGATTCGAAGGGAATCGTCATTGTGAACAGTGATTTTTACTTGATTTCATTTCTAAAATTATCATTAATCTTCACGTATTCGATAATACCTGAGAAATATCTTGTGGAAATTTTCAAAATTTGCCAGATTTCCTGAAAACGGGCGAATCCGAGAAACAGGGACTGAAAGACCTCGCTTCTAACGGCTACTTCCTCAAGGATTCTCGGGACAGGAACTTCATGGCCTCCATCCAGGCGTTCTGGAAAGGTTCTATTTCTTCGTTAATGATATAATTTAATGGTGCTTGAATATATCCTATTAGAGGGTAACAAAGGCGCATATCTAAAAATCGTAAGTATGTATGCAGAATAAGCTCCGACTCAAATTTATGTAATGAACGATATTCATGTATGTATCAAAAGATATTTCCTGCGAAACACATTCACATTTAGCAAACTGTCGCTGTGCAAACGACCGAGTTGCATACCCTGGAACGGGCGCTGATCCGGCTATCGAGGCAGGAGGTCAGCATAAGATATGCATAGATCTTTAGTTCAAGTTGAACCCGTTCAAATAGCGGATAGATCATGGTAGATCGATTGCCGAAGCCGAGATTCATCCGTCCAAAATATCATAACGTTTTTTCGTAAGATCGATTAAATTTTGTCCCTTAGGTATTGTAGTTTCTTTGAACGCGCATATCTCGGTTCAAAGGAAAGATAGAGATCTCAATTTTTGGATTTGTATTATCGTTCACATGAGAAAGCTAGGAATGCCAACAAATCGATATTCTATTTCTCGTATTCCTCCTCCTTTTTTTCATTTTTTACCCATAAATCGCTTCAAATTTGCGCTATCTTCTCAGAACCTTTTGCATATGATAACAGCTCAGAAAACCTTTCAAAATTTTAATCTAAAAATCCGCTAATTTCACGGCCAAGTGGATAACGCGCCAGACTTTGAATCTGAGACCCCCAGGTTCGACCCCCGCCTCGGGCAAACCTTTTGCCGATTTTTCGCAAGTGCCAGAAGTGGTCCAAACACGTTTTTGAACAACGTGAAACACGTTTTCACCTGTTTTGCCGAGTTTTAAAGTGAAAAATCGAAAATTTCGAAATTTCTCCAAACGCACCGGCGAGTATCGGGGATCACAGGAAAAGTATTTTGCGATGTCAGAAACGTGTTTGAAAGTGTGCTAACACATTTTAACGTGAAAATCGAAAATTTCAAAAAATTCCCAAATGAAACGGCGATAATGGGGAATCGTGGGAAAAGTGATCTGCGATGTCACAAACGTGTACAAACACGTACGACGAGTACATGCGAACTGAATACACGGTATCCTGCGGTCCCGTTGAGAAAGGATCGTGAGGCTGAGAGCGATCGAAAAAAGTTGCCACTACGCCACTTCGTGGCCACGGAGCCACGAAGTGGCGTAGTGGCAACTTTTTTCGATCGCTCTCAGCCTCACGATCCTTTTGCAACGGAATAAGCCAGTACTCTTTTTAGCGATAAATATTCCCCAACATACTATGCTCCCCCTGGACTGTACTTGGAGCCGGCTACCGAACTCCCCCTGGACCGAACCTGAAGCAATCTACCGAGCTCCCCCTGGACCGAACCAGAAGTATGCTACCGAGCTCCCCCTGGACCGTACCTGAAGGAAGCTACCGAGGTCCCCCTGGACCGTACCTGAAGCAAGCTACCGAGGTCCTCCTGGACCGTACCTGAAACAAGCTACCGAGGTCCCCCTGGACCGAACCTGCAGAACTATGCATAGAGCGTAGTGTACGCATAGAGCGTAGTGCATTTAACCTCAACACATCCCTGCTAGTTACAGCTGTATCAAAGGAATATGCGGTCGCGCCCAAATTCCCTGAGAATGAGCCTCTGATTGCACTTCATAATCTGTCTCTCAACGTTCGTGAAATGCTCAATAACGGTGTTTCCGTGGGCGGATTCATCGCTAAAGTAGCCGACACTGACTTTCCAGAAAGAGGCTGTGCTATTAAAAAATTTCTCTGAGCGAACACGTATGACTTTCTGTTTTATAGCCCAGTTCGCAAATATTTCACTGCTCGATTAATTTCTGGTGTTATTTTTGATCCGTTGTCGAGCCGTTCGAGTTGAAAATTGGAAACAGGCAATTGCGATGCCTTTTCAACGTCGTCAGAGCTCCCATTCGATTCCCTGGGAACCCGAATAGCCTCTTGATAAACGACTTCTGAACAAACAAAAACATCGTTTTAGCGGTCTCTAATTAGAAGTATTCTTACCAGTTGGAGGAATAAAGGAAAACACGTCATCGTCAGCCGAAGACTGTGACTGAATAGGCAACAATTGTGTTTACTAAGAGGTTTTGATTCTTTGATATTCAATAGTGACTTGGGTGTGGCACGGAGGGCAGGACACCGTGCAGATCGAAGTCGGATACACATCATAACGAGTGATAAGAGTGATCCTCAAATTAACAGACAAATATGTTATGATCACATTTGCGAAACACACATGCTGCAGTGAAAGGGATGCATGAACTACAACGGAATTTAGCACTAGCTCAGCGATAACATCTTTCGCACATAATCGAGTCTGTCTAGCCTGTTTTTATGCCATACACTTCAGAATAGACTGTTACAAGAGAAATTGGATGGAGACGACATATTGTGATTAAATGTGTGATATTTTTGCGGATATGGGACATTATGTTATCGCTTTTCATGAGGTCGCCCCTGTTATCAGTACACCATTTCATTTAAAAGCGGGTCGACTGGGGCACTAAGAGCAGAGCCGAGCTCGTTCCATCTAGCTGCGAATAGTCGCTGGTGAACGCCCCTTTTTTAAAGCACTGCATTGTTTTCCATTCTTGGTTCCAGCAGAATCTATAGTAGAATATTCCATTCTTCATTTTCATTATGCCACTTCTTTGAGCACGCGTTAATCGGTTCTTTTTTTCTGCCCTTCTCATAAAGGATGTAATAACCGATCATGTTACAGATGCGTGTCGTACTTCTCGCACTTGTCGGCCTTGTTGCAGTGGTTGGAGCCGATTCTGTCCCAACGTTCGTGATCATTAACATTTGAACGCGAATGATCTCTCGCAAATTTTCATAAAAAAACGAGTCAACATGATCCGAAACTCCAAAATACGACTTCTTCTAGATCGGCGTTATATTTACATCGAATGTTCAGTTGTAATTACACTCAATATTTCTGTAGAACGTGCAATCTCGTTCTATTTTAGATGCGGTCAGACTACCATTAAGCCCAATCTCTCCTTGGGCTCAACTAACCCGAGAACTGGCAAGGCAGTCCTGGGAGGTCAGTCGGTCGTCCCCAACTCCTGGCCGTGGACGGTCGCGATCTGTGCCAATGGTGAGGATGCCTATTGTTAAACATCGCCGACATACGTGCATCCCCCGCACCACGAGTAGACTTTGAAAGATAACTATACAACCACCCGCATAAGAGAAAATTTTCACCTCCACCCTCTTTCGTGCTCTCTCTTGAGAAAAGCGGTCAATCTCCCTCTAAGGCGGGTAGTTGTTTAGTTACCTTTCACAGTCTAATCACGAGCCTCGTTTTCATTTTGCAAAATGAAAATGTAGATTAGTGATAGCTTCACACGAAAATTGGAATTTTAAAAAAATGTTCACCTGTTCCTCCACGTATTAGGAAATCAAAATGTCTCTCTGTTTGTCTGTCGGTGTGTTGGTTTTTTTCCGTGCGCGTGACGGATATTTTTTTTTCGCATTTTCCTTATAAATCGCTTCATTTTCGCGCTATCTTCCCAGATCCTTTTGCATATGACACTGATTAGAATAACTTTCAAATTTTACAAAATTTAATTAACGAAATCAATAGCCAAGGGGGTTACGCTCTTGACTTCCAATCCGGCACCCCCAGTTTCGACCCCCGCCGCGAGCAAATGGTTTGCCGCATTTTTCGCAATTGTTTTGGAAATGACACTCAAAAAGGAGAAAGGTACGTAGAAAATAGAAAGGTACGTAGATAATAGTAGAAAACGTAGAAAACAGATAGGTCTCATAAATTAGATAAATATTTATGAAAAGTAAAACTGATACTTAAGAAAAAAAGAGTGGTCTCATGAAAATAGAAAGGTCTTATCGATTTGAGATCACTAGATGAGAGGAATCGGGAGAAACTCGACGCATAAAAAAATCATTTTTAAATTTAACCACATTCGCATTGGAGGCACTTCAAACACTCCTCTATCGAATATCGTTGCCAGAATGTACCGGGTTACTGTCATATCATATCATATTTATCATGACATAAGGGCAAGGGCCTGCAGGAGGCATAATTCGGGGGCAGAAGAGTCAGAAACCTTCTGAACATCCTTGATGACCTTGATACCAACTTTACATAGTTGAACCACCTTTTTTATATTGTAGTACGCGCATAAAACTTTTCATTTCTTTAGTTTTAAACAAATAAATAAAACGGAAATTCCTATGACCTAGTGACCTGAGGTATAGAAACGATTTCGCTCCTTCTCTTCATCATATCTAAACCCCGCATCGGCCACACTACAACGTGGCATGTTTATCTCATCAAATCGTTTATCGTTCTGTACAAAGCATCTGAAGAAGTATGTTGATCAAGTCAGATAGCTTCTCTTATGATTTTTCAACAACAAAAAAGAAGTTTTGTGTAAACATTTCCAAACTCGCCAGGTTTGTCTAGAGGGGAGTTTGAAGTTCCTCCATTGCGAAAGCGGTGAAATTTAAAAATCATAAATTTTTCTATGCGTTGGGCATCCTAGAGTTCTCCCGATTCCACTCATCTAGTGATTTCAAATCGATAAGATGTTCACGAGACCTCTCTTTTTCTGAAGTGTTTTATTTTTCATAAATATTTGTATTATTTACGAGACCTTTCAATTTTTTACGTACCTTTCTATTTTTTTGCGTCTCAGTTCCAAAACCTTGAGACCTTTTTTCCTACGTACCTTTATATTTTCTACGTACCTTTCAAATTATTTGGTACCTTTCTACTCTCATGGTAACCTTATAAGGTGATAGAGCCGTTTATTTAACTTCAAAACATCACGGCTAGTTCGAGATTCTCATTATCTTCTTCCCTATTTGCAGATTGGTTCGGGAACTGCATCTACCAGGGCGCTGGCACGATTATCGGCGACCGCTACATTCTGACTACCGGTTGGTCTTTGATCTTTGCAATATCCAATTATTTCTTTTAAAACGCCGTAATAAGGCGAATATTGTTTCTACTGTAATATTAAAATTCATGAAACTGAAAGACATAATCCTAGTTAAAAGAAGTTAAATTAAAATTGATCGATACAAACTGTTATTGTTTCCAGCATCCTCCGTTGCTAGCGACATCCCAGACCCCAACGACACCGGAAAAGGAACTGAATCGAACCAGTGGAAGAAATGGCGCGTGCAGACGGGAGTCAACGATCAAAACAACAAGTAAGACACACCATTGGATCTTTCTACTTTCCTACTCTCTCATATTAGAAATCCTACTTTTCCAACTTTAGCAACAAATTCCTTACTTCCTAAGTTAGAATCTACTTTCCTTCATCCACAACAATTTTTTTGTGTTCTTCTACACATGCCCAAACTATGTGATAATACGATAATTTACTTTTTCAAAATTATTTCGCGCCAACACCTTTCTGGAAGTCTGAAACTATACTTTGAGGGGCGAGCCGAACGAGCAGGTGGTCACTGTCCTCGAAATTTACAAGCACAACGCGTTCGACGGTACCTACAACGACATCGCTGTTATTCAGGTTAGTTAACCGCCGAATTCTTTTTTCTCTGCCAAATAGACTGCTGAAATCCTCGTTCATTAAGAGAAAGCCATTATATACTTATGCCTAGAATTTCCTTCGAATTTCAACAAAAAAAAATCTACAATTATTCTGCTCTTTATAGCTCGAGAAGCCCCTCCGTTTCGATCAGTTCACGCAACCCGTGTGTCTCCCTGCTAACGACACCGGCATGGTGAGTAGAGAGCGCACGAATCGAGGCTCGCGCCGCTCACTTGTTGGATAATAATAATGATGTTCTACGCATGGAAATGGAACGCAGTTCTTAATCTCGACTTGAACTACTAAGGACGAAGAAGCGTTTTCTCAAAGGGGGAGGGGGGGCGGAGTCTGCGGCCTCTATTAATTTTTATTTTTTTTTGTTCCAGATCGAGCCCGGGCAGTCCCAGTGGTACACCGGATGGGGCTACACTTCGGGTATGTTTGACAGCTCATCATTTGTTGTAAAATTGTTTTAAGATGGATTATAATGAAACGGAAACGACTATTCTTTACCCTAATATTCTTTTATCATTTGTTATAGAATATATATTATCATTTGTATTTTAAAAAATATTAAATATTAGAATGAAACCGAAGTGCCTATTCTTTACCCTAATATTCTTGATTTTCAAGATCAATGTCTAATTTTTTTATCATTTGTATTAAAATAAATATTATCATTTGTATTAAAATGAATATTAAATATTAGAATGAAACCAAAGTGCCTATTCTTTACCCTAATACTCTTGATTTTCAAGCTCTATGTCTAATTTTGCAGAGTCGCAGAAGCCTGCCGGCAACATGCAACAAGCGTTCCTTCCTATTAACAATCCCACGGTCTGTCGCAAGAGCTTCTTCGGACAAGAAACTGCGGTTTGTACTTTGGGCACTTTCTTTGTTCCGTACTAGGTCCCGCCCCTCAAGCTCCCTACCAAAGGCGGTTCCCTCCTCTCCCCTGTAATTCTCCGCCCCCTCACCTTGTGACTTCTCACTTCACAATTCACGAGGGCTCACTCCAGCATATAAATTCTACAAATATTATAATGAGATATATATATATATATATATAATAGATACTTGATGCATTAGTTCTCTTCTGATCTCTAATTTTTATTACACAAATGTTGCAGGGAACTCAAATCTGCGTTGGCGCCCCTCAAGAGACCACTTGCCTGGTGAGGTTTTTAGTTATTGTAAATTAAATATCGAATATGTTTCTACGAATTTCAAATTTTAAAATGTTAAAATACACACCTATTTACTTTCTGTTTACTCAGGATTTCGGAGGTCCGCTAGTTCAGCAGAAAACGATCGACAGCCCCTGGTTCCAGTACGGCATCTCCTCATTCCACTCAGAGAACTGCGAAGACGCCGGTAAATAAAAGTTTTCGTGAAAAATAGGCGGCATCGCGCCACGTGCCGAACACTTCTTTTCGAAAAAAAATACTAATCGTGCAGGTCTCTTCACGCGCGTTACCAGCTATTGCTTTTGGATCTCTGTGATGACCGGCATCAAGTGTGTTTAGACGAATGGAAGGAAGAAGAAGTAATTGAGAGTTCAACGATAAATACATTTCATAATTCTGCTCTTGAGTGAATTTATATACGTATATGAGCACAATTTCACATGATTTATGTAAGTGATACTAAATAGTTATTATTGCTGCAAGTATTATCAGAGCAATGCAAATTAATGCAAAAAATACCACACAGAGCGCGAAAATATCTGGAGACAATGTCTCGGACTTTCCTTACCCTAGAGACTTTGCTCCTATTCCTCCACTTATAGGAAATCAAAATGTCTGTTTGTTTGTCTGTGTGTTGGATTTTTTTTTTCCGTGCGCGTGACGGACATTTTTTTCGCACATTTTCCGCTATAAATCGCTTCAAACTCAAGCAATCTTCTCAGATCCTTTTGCATACGATAACCCATCAGAAAACATTTCAAAATTTATTTACAAAAAATTGATAATTTCATGGCCAAGTCGGTAGCGAGCTCGAATTCAAATCCGAGGGTCTCAGGTTCGATCCCCGCTGGTGCATAGTCTTTTGCCGCATTTTTTGCAAGTGTAACAAGTGGCCTAAACCCATTTCTGAGTAACGAGAAGCATATTTGAGCATCTTTTGCCGAAGTGAATTATCGATTGATTTCACTTTATTTCACTCGACTTCGTGAAATTTTCGCACATTTCGTTGCAAATCAATCCACATGCCGGCAAACCTCATAGGAAAGGATTTGGAACGAGAGAGCAAGGGACATCGAGAGGAACTCTCTCACTTTGGAACACACTCTCGTCCTTGACCCCTTTCTGGAGGCTCGGAATCGTGCATTGGGAAGCGTTATAAATCGCTTCAAAATCGCTCTATCTTCTTGGATCCTTTTGCATATGATAACAGACCAAAATATATTTCGAATTTTACAAACCTTAATTCGCCAAATTCATAGCCAAGTGGGTTTCGCGCTTCACTAGCAATCCGAGGGACGCAGGTTCGACCCCCGCCGCGGGCAAAACGTTTGCCGCATTTTTCGCAAGTGCCAGAAACCGTTCTAACACGTTTTTGAGTACCGTGAAACACGTTTTCACCTGTTTTGCTGAGTTTTAAAATGAAAATCGAAAATTTCGAAAAGTTACTAATTGATTCGCAGAGCTTGGGGGACAATAGGAAAAGTGTTTTGCGATGTCGGCAACGTGTCTGAACGTTTTTAACACGTTTTAACGTGAAAAATCGAAAATTTCAAAAAGTTACTAATTGATTCGCAGAGCGTGGGGGACCATAGGAAAAGTATTTTGCAATGTTGGAAACGTGTCAGAACGTTTTCTATTTAAATGCACTGCATCTTGCGTTTCCGTTGAGAAAGGCTACCGAGGTCCCCCTGGACCGTACCTGGAGCATGCTACCGAGCTCCCCCTGGACCGAATCTGGATCCAGTGACCGACCTCCCCCTGAACAGAACCTGGAGCCAGTGACCGACCTCCCCCTGGACCGAACCTGGACCCAGAACTATGCATAGAGCGTAGTGTACGCATAGAGCGTAGTGTACGCATAGAGCGTAGTGTATTTAACCTCAACACATCCCGGCTAGTTATTATGAGACATCATCTCTGTTATGTATGTGGAGCTGCTTCCTTGTGGTTCGTCGGGTAGAATAAACACTACTTTATCTACTTAGCAAAAGGTCACGTGAACACGTGAATATCGATTGGAGAAGAGAAGAGTTAGAGCGAGAGATACTAGCCTAGTTTAGGAAATACAACAATGCAATTACTTGGCTGATACTCAGGCAATGAAAGTCAGGGACTTTGGCGAGTATTCAAATATTTGGCAGCGTGCCAAAAAGTACAGTGGGGCGACATCATGATTCATGAACTGATTATAATTTACAGTGATAGGAATATTTGATTATTATTATTCCTATACAACACATCCCCTTCAAGATTGGTAACGCCGATCTTAAAGAACTTTGGCCACTGGGGAAGAGGTGAGGTGATGAAGAAATATTGGTCGGGAATCATTCTCGGATGATTATTATATCGACGTTCGATTGTGCTCGGGGGACCCTTCACTGCTGCGATGTGGTAGTCGTGATCAGCTGCTTCTCCTCCTCGATGTTGCACTCGTCCTTACTTCGATTCGGATCTTCTGATCCAGTGGCGGCCATCTCCTGCCCACGCGGACGGACGACTTCTCGTCCTTGGTCGTCTCCTTGACGATGTATTCTGTTCTCAGTCTGAGAACGTTCAGCTGGTTGATGAGATCTCGACCGATGATCACTCTGTCCGAAGTAGCAGCCACGTAGATGACTCCATTTACTCCGGTCTCAACGTATTCCAGTTCAGCGTTGAACTTGCCGAAGATCTCCAGCCTCTCGTTGTTCGCACAGATGGGCTCACACTTTGAGGGACGACATTTCGGTGCTCCAATGGATCTCCATGCCTCTTTGGAGATGAAGGTGATGTCGGATCCAGTGTCGACATCCATGTTCACCTTCATTCCATTGATCTGCACATCAATACAGTAGGCCTTCTCCTTTGTATTGACTCTGACTGAATCCGATCGCAGTCTTTCTCTGTCCCTTTCGTCATCCTCCTCTTCCGAGCACTCATCGGCGATGTGCCCCTTCGTGTCACATTTGAAGCACTTCATTCTCTGCCTGTCGCAGTCCTTTTCTGAATGACTTCTCCAACCACAGAGGGTACACGATGAATCCTTGTACGGCTTATCGTACGTGTTCTTGGCAGAGTTATTATCATACTTCTGTGCTCCCTTTCTCTGTTCCCTCGAATCCCTTTGATCCCTCGACTGTCTCTGACCCCTCGCCCACTCTTTCTGTACGAAATTCACTTCCTTAGTCTCTCTCGCTCTCTCTTCTCTAATCAATATTCACGTGTTCACGTGACCTTTTGCTAAGTAGATAAAGTAGCGTTTACTCTACTCGACGAACCACAAGGAAGCAGGACCACATACATAACAGTGGCAAAAGAAAGTGGGCGGAGAAGGCGCGCCCCTCTCATGTGGGGAGAGGGGCGCGCCGGCTCCGCCCACTTTCTCTTTCGCCCCGCCCCCCTTCTGTCCCCCCGCATTTCGCATTGATTCTTGTACAAATGCGATTATCAACAAGACTATGTTGCCAGTGAGAAAACTTGCATCTCCGTCCCTCTCAATCGAGAAACCCTTCCCAACCCTGACCCGCCCCCTCCTCCCGCCACACAGATCCCATCTGTGAACCCATCTGATCTCGAGAAATCGTTGGCGATCGCACAATTGCCCATCAACACAAATTTCACGCACCTAGAAATGATGAGATACTACACAGCATAATCCTGGACACCAGAACGTGCACGGCTTTGCACTACACAAGGTGTAAGATTCCTTTACACAGACGCAGACACGGACACGACACGGGTGCTCATGGTCCTACCGGGGTCTTATTTGACCGATACATCTATCTTTCCCGCTGATTCGGAGGGCAGAGGTGTATGGCATCATAGAGAAATAACCTTGGCGGCATGACACCGTTGCTTTGCAAACGGCGCCTCATCGTTTCTACCCTTTTTTCTAGTTTGTGCGGCACATTTAAACCCCTTCTTTATTCACTCACAACAGTTCTCTCTTCCTTCCCCACTCTTTCGAAAGAGGTCATTCGAACAATTGGGCGGAATAGCTGATGTGACGTATTATGCGCGAATTATTCATGAATATCGAATCGTATTTCTGTTTTTAAAAAGTCCCATGTACAGAAGCTATCGTGCTTTTATGTGAAGATATTAGCCTTTTTTGATTTTTTCAGCGCAAGTATAGGAAGAATATTTTCAATTTCAATCTCACCTTTTATCGATTCATCGACTAATTCGCGATTATTATGTTTCAATAGTTCATCGCTCATTCTTTAATTTTAGTTTCACATTAGAAACACTTCGTTTCAGTTTTCGATGCTCCTTGATCTACCATCCGAAATTCTCGTCAAAATCGTTCATTTGCTGCCTCTCCCAGATAGATTTCGACTGGGTGCAACTAGCGAGCGTCTCTACGAATTAGAGAACGAAGCTGGTCACAATTATTTTGACCGAGTTAGAATTTCGCTGGTATGGTTTATTTTATATTGCTTGGTCAAACAAAGATATGAGTTTATTTTGAGTAAATATAACCAATTCGAAATTTAAAAAAATACAATTCCAGGATGATCGCATCAATCCAAAGCTGCTGGTTTTTATTGGCCACCGGAGTTTTGTCTTTCCCAAAAATGCTCTAAAGGGGACACTGTCAAATCGAGCGTCCAACATTTTCAAGAAGGCATCGATCGGTTGTCTAGAATTGCAGGTCTGTTATTTTGCCCAATTAGTAATTTAGTTTATAGGTGTCTTGTTGGAACCGAATCCGAAATATGAGAACGGAAAAAAAATTTCCGAAATTGTTGAGCCAAAGCGATTGATGCAATGTGTACACACCTTGTTTTCATGCGTTCTATACTTTCAGGAGATCCGAAGCTTTCTCGTATTCTCTATATTTCGTCCAATAATCGAGTCGGCCATCTATAAGCGACTCAAATTGGGACGGCAGATACGCCATTTTCCAGGGGAACCGCAATCGATAACATTACAATAGTGAATAGAATTGATTATTCTTAAACATTATTGATGCAGTCAGTTGAACCGTTGAAAAATGAAAATGTTTAGCACTAGAGTCGAAGTTTTTGAAATATTTTTTTTTGCATTTCAGCCTTGTTTCGATGCTTGTCAACAATGTAAATTACAAGCAAGAATCTCTCTATTTGTATTGGCTAACGATGAACGAACATACGGAACACGACGACGTTATGGCACTGCACTGGCTCCCCCCTCTGAAGCATCTCGATCTGGTATGAGTAAGTTATGGCATGACAGATTTCCAGACAGATTTCGACTGGGCGCAACTAGCGAGCGTCTCTACGAATTAGAGAACGAAGCTGGTCACAATTATTTTGACCGAGTTAGAATTTCGCTGGTATGGTTTATTTTATATATCTTGGTCAAACCAAGATATGATTCTTTTTTAGTAAATATAATTAATTCAAAATTTAAAAAAGTATACAATTCCAGGATGATCGCATCAATCCAAAGCTGCTGGTTTTTAGTGGCCCCCCGGTGATTTGTCTTTCCCGAAAATGAACAAGACGGGAGACTCTCAAATCGAGCTTCCAACATTTTCAAGAAGGTATCGGCTCCCCCTTCTGAAGCATCTATGAAGCATCTCGCTCTGGTATGAGTAAGTTATGGCATGAGAGTTAGTGGCCAAATGAGGCACATTATTGTTGGCACGAAAGGCGAGAGAAAACGCAATGCTCTGAAACAGATAATCGATCATTTTATTTGAAAGTGGATAAACTATTCGATGTTTGCAGATATTTACCGAAATCGATTCAACCACTCTCCTCGGACTCGTTGGAAAAATTGATAATATCAACTTCGAATGCATTGTAACGATTGATGAACAAATCCTATTGCAACTATTCCGGGTAATGTTTTCTCTTTTCCTTTTCCAAAGATAGTTTGATGTATTACTACGTATGAAACAAATATTTGAGAAGATTGAGCCAAAAAAAAAATATCAAAAATGTGAAAACTTTGAGTTGCAAAGTAGGAATAAAGTTTAAAAGCACAATCATACCGACATATTCATGTACTTCATAATATTATTGATAATTTTAAATTCAAGATCGTTTGTCTATCTACACAAGATCGAAGAATTCGAATTACGGCAAACGCCGAACACTTCAGAAGTCTCATTATAAAATTTGAAAACGATATACGATTTGACAAGGAGTCTGAAGGTTAGTGAATTGTTGAGATGTTTTAAAAATGAATTTGAAAAGTGAAAAATAATGAAACGTAAGGTACAATCGATTCCTTTCTGATGAAAATGTTTATAAAAATGTTGTCGAACGCAATTGATTTATCTTTAAAAAACTTTAATAATATAATTTGTATTTTATTTCAAAGGTTGGTGGAGAGATCGCGAGTCGGGTGCTGTCATGTTCTGCGGTGAAAACGTCGCGGAATTGCAGCTATTGACTTTCATGAAGAGTTCGATCGGTTACGAAGATATTGATAATGGAGAGTACCGGTTTTATCTTCCGCACTACTTGAGAGCGGACCGAGACCAAATGCCATAATTGCAAATCAGCTGTTCGACTTCAGATAAAACTGTTGCTGCTTAGTCACGTATCCAATCTATCAGAACATTTCTTTCAAATTCTACCTTCTATCACCGTTTCCTAGTTAAACGCGTTGCATCCTTGTGGAATTCGTTTCCCAATCATATCGTACTATCATACAATAGCGACTCATTGATGACTAGATGTCGATTAGTCATTCCGATATATCAGGCTGTTGCAAAAGTCCTGTCGCGTTTTGAGTGTCCACTTTCGCGGGATGTCTTGGCTTTGTTTCTTTTTGCAATGTGCCTTCCTGTTTACAGTAGAAGGGTGTCCATACCTTCTCTCTAAAAGCTGATTAGGGATGGTCCCCTCTTGTTCTCTGAGGGAGAAGAACGATTATTTCTGTTAAAGTTTCTCACGACTTTTTGGAGGTGTTTTTGCTCGTGTTCCTGTCTTGCTCAAATTCATCCGAATTTGAACGCCATATGGAGGTTATTTATCAGACAGATGTACCCTCTTAGCACAAGGTGAAAAGTATGACTCTTAATAGCGAGAAGATTGACCGGAGAGCCCTCACTCTGTATTTCGGCATTCTGTGCACAGAGCAAGAAACAGGCCCCTATCAGATCATGCTCAAACTGGGCGACACACTATGGGCCGACTTTACCACCATCTATTGAGGACTTCACGAAATTGGAAAGAAGGAAAATATGGGACGGTAGATTTTCTACAAATTCTGGGATCCAGTCATTTTTCGGAGGGTGGATATGCCTCTGACTTTCCTAATTTTTCACAGGGCCTTCAACTGTCTGGACTAAATGGTGACTGGGGAGTATGTATGGGTAAAGTGTGAAAACGTTGTACCCAAACACCAGTGGGTTGATGCAGATTAGAAGGCAGGCGATGTTCCAAAACACAGTTTTCGGTAGTCAAAAAATGATGTAGTGAAATTTGTGGAGCACCCGGGGTGCTCAAAACTGGGAGCTCCTTTTCAAAGGCACCACTATCATTGTACAGGTGTTCACCATTGATATATAATATGGCAAGATCAAAGTCGATAAGAGACGCGAGTTGTGGGCAAATGTTTACTTCCAACACGGCATCGCCCTACCCCACTCTGCGAGGGCGATCAATTCTGGATAGGCGGTGTATGGCAGGACCATCCTACAATATATTTTTTACTCGTCAGACATTACCTTTTAAGAAAATAACTTGTTCCCCACCGTCGACAACTTCGTCAGAGAACAGCGCTTCAATACCTGAGTCGATATTGTGAACGAGTTAACCGGATTCTACAAATTATAGAAGCCGGCGTTCTATGAAAGTCGTATCCATAAGTTGTGCGAATAGTAGAGGACTACTAGTGGTGTGATAGTATACTATTTCTATGATCGCTGGTTCAGCTTAAAAGATGGTAGGTATAAAGATGTTCATACCCTGAAACGCGACAAGACTTTTGCAACAGCCTAGTAATACGAGCCATACCAATGATCTTTCACTTACTGCACTTTTCACGAAAAGTTGACAGCGAAAAATAACATGTGCAAATTATAAGAAGGTAGTATTCCTAGTGGTTGTGAGATTTGGATTTGATGCGAATATCTGAAATAATGGCTAAGAAACAATTCACTTCCACGAAACTCCTACTCAGAGCGCCAAGTCTCCAGCTTTCCATACTCTGGAGTGTTCACATCTCCTAATAATGGGAGATTTGATGTCTCCATCTCTCATTTTCGCATGCTCTCTCAGCAGGAGACACCATTTCCTGAGTAAGGAAAGTTGGAGACTTCGCGCTCTGTGCACTAAAACATGCTGAGTTTGCCGCTGAATTTGGTCAGTTTAGTTTACAAGACACTCAACTATTAGTTGATTGTTGTTGAGAAACAATATGAAATTACCTAAATCTGTAAGTAATAAACAAATATGAACAGATTGTTTCAAGCAACTTTCTACTCGTGATATATTCGAATTCATGGTTAATAATTTCAAAAAAAAAAAAAAAAAAAGTAATATAATAAATTGTTCAATTGTAGGCGCATCATCAGCACGTATAATCTCTACATTCCCTCTGTTGCTGTTATGTTTATGGCAGTGCTTGCTTTTGCAACATTCTCTTGTTGCTGGGGAGATTGATTATTGCTGTTCCCGTGAAAGATTAATATAGATAGGTTCCTCCATAATTAAAGTGTGCTAAAAATTATTTTACTGTTAGTGATGTAAATGTGAAGTTGTATTGAATAAATAAAATTAGATCAAATCACTTTGATTTTTCTCCAATATTAAAAAAAATATTCCGCAACCACTCACATTTCTGTGCTGGCTTTTATGGAAAATACAGTTATCAAGAGAAAACTCTCCAATAAATGACGTGTGAAACTACAATTTTTGTCGTTCGCTGAAGAGAAAATGCGCATTTCGCTACAATTGGAAATGGTGTGATTCTAATCTGATTCTAATCGAGAAACCGAGCATCTGCTAGTTGGTATCCGCACAACTATGACAATCACTATGACAATTACACATCCATGAAATTGGCAACTGGTGTATATTAATATAAGTTCAAATAGGCTCACTCTTCATTATTACTCATCATTTCTTTCTCTCCTCTCCCTTCTCGTCTTTGCGCATTTATCACGTCAGCAAACACTGACTCTTTTGCTCATGCTGACGTTTGGAATGGTGTGGCCCGCGCTTAAAATTACCCTATGATCCGGAGTTTATTTCTATCGTTTAACTGTTTCATGTAAGCTTACGATCAATGGAAACTCGAGCCAAACGCGCCCGGTTGACTGAAACCTCCTCATTCGACCCAAACAAGGTTAACTACTGTGGAATTGTGAAAAACCCATTGCTTTGCTCACTTTGATTTTATTAGGGGTTGAAATCAATTCATTATTTAACAGCCAGAATTCATTTCGAGTAGAAGTGTTTTTGCTGATGTAAATGGTACGATCGCTCTCTTTATTCATTTTGACCCTCTAATTGTAGCTCGGTATGCTTCATCTACCTAATGAGATTCTCGCAAGGATTCTGTTAATGTTAATGTGGAAAGAGAGGATGAGAATTGGAAGAACTTGCTGGCATCTTAATAAGTTGGAGATCGACACTGGAAAGGGGAGCTTCAACAGCGTTTCTATCGAACAGGTCAGTGATTACGGATCTATTACGGTAGAGTCGATAAAATATCAGTGAAGGATAATTTGTTTTAAATATTACAAATTTAATTCACAAAATATTTGTACAACTGTAAAAACAAAATCAAAACGAGCAACTGATTTAATATCTATCTGATTTCAGGATAGCTATGGGCCGTACCCTATGTTCACAGTCTCGAATCTAAGTACCAATGGGTATACGAGTTTCACAACGTATTTCACAATCCGCTGTGATAACTCCGATTGGACAGAATGGCAGAAGTCAAGGGCACGAGCTCTCTTTAAAGACGCCCATATTGACACACTCCATATCACAGAAAGCAATAGTGCACTGTTTATCCTGTTCATTCAAATGGGATGAGCAGGGGGAATTTCTTGAATGCTTGGAGCATTTTTAAAAGGAGAGAAACTTTCAGAAAGATTTAATTTCATGATGCCACACACTTTCGTAATATAGAAGCTATTCTGTCCATCCTGAAGACTGCCAATTATAAAGATCTCGATCTAGAGATGATAGAGAAATTTCCCGCAGAGTCAATGAGGTAATATGATTTCTTTCGTTTATTTTTTTCCATCAATAAGGAGAAATATCGATTTTATAATTTTCTATAGAAATTTGAATTTGCGAAAGGAATTGCCACAAAAGAATAGTCCAGAATAGAAACTATATTCACTGAAGCATATAAATGTACGCTCTCATAAAGAAAATTCCAGCCTCGTGTCGAAACTTGCCAACGACGAGATGCACGCGAAGGAAAGTCTGTCTCTTCGATGGTACTCTAAGAATAATCAAGCCAGTAGAGATCGGGGGTGTCCAATTTCGAGATAGACGGAGCTTCTTTGATTGAAATTGTCGAACGGCAGAATGACGTGACGTTGTTATGTTCAATGAAGACAATTCAGCTTCACGATCTCCGTCGACTCTTCCAAGTAATGACATTTTCTATTAGTCTGTTTGAAAAAAAACTTCTCTGAATACCGGTATATTTCATTAGATGTTTTGACCAAAAAATATATTTTAAACATTTTTTTACTTTATAATATTTTATTTGTACAATTTACATCACCCATTTGTCATATGGCAAACTAAGTCATTTGCAGAAATATTTGGTTTGCATTTCAGCTCGTCTGTGACTCAAATGGAAAGAGAATTCGCATGGAACTGAGTGTCAAACAGTACTACGAAATATTTGAGTCGCTTGAAGATGACTCAGAGATTGTTACAGAAAACAATGGGGCACATCCGAAGGGACGACATGTATCAGGAGCAATAATCACTCATTATAGGGCATATCAACCGACCACCAGGAGACGCGTTAGCGTTACTTTTCTGAAAGACCCTCCTACGTTGTATCCTTTGAATGATTTGTTTTAACCATAATTACCCTAGTGTTCTAAGCTAACGCATGTTTTGTCCTTCTAAATGGTCAATTGTCGGTATGCCTAATTGCAATGTTTCTGAAATAAATAAATAAATATAACAAAATCGAAAGGTGGGCGAAAACTACGGTTGCTCGTTCGGCGTCGGTTTCGGTATTACCGACCCCCTGGCGCCTCTTTTTCTCTCTCGCTATCTCCCCATTATGAGCCGCTTTACCCATCTCTCCTTGAGAGGGCCGTAATACGAATTCCGAACTTGCATCCCTAGTGGAAACGACGAATCGTCGTTTGCACAAAAAAATGTCGAGTTTGAAAAAGGAGGATCAAAGTACAGATTATTTCGAGCATTCGCTAAAACGATATTTCAAATGAGGGCGAAAAGTTAATTTGTGATCGAAAAACAACGAGAGTTCGAAAACTCAATATAAAAATATGTGAAAAATGATGAAAGAAAAAAAGGAAAGGATGAGTATAATAAAGCAAAAAAACAGCAATTACTCAAGACAAGACGCCGATATAATTCGCAACTATCAACTCCTGAATCATCTATGACGAAATAAGTCTGGTCTCAATGAGCGAGTGATGTTGCTCCACACAGAAACCGGACAAAAGAGGGAAAAGGAGAAAAGTTGTGCGAATAATGTAGCACGATGTGTCTCACACAATTTACAAGAGGCTATGAATCATCCTTCAGTGAAAAGAGCCAACCACGAAAACGGGAGGGAACCAAAGTGTACTATCGTTATGAAACATAATACGTGTTTGTACAAGTATGACAACAATACAACTTCAAGCAACATTTCGAGCTGCACAGAAAAGTTAAAATTTGAAACCCACAAGACTACAGTTATCGCTGGAGAGAACGATTCTCCGTCAGGTGACGCTCATTTTTCTATGACTAAAAGCAAAGATTACGCTGAGTCTCCTTTTTTTCTCTATACAGAGAGGATCGTATTATCACTAACATCACATCAAACTAGGCATCGCTGAATCAGCTCATACTTCTCTTCAATAAACGTCCTAAAAACGTCCTCTCGACAAATGGTTTGTTCTGCTACTTTTCATATTTTAATGATATTTACTAGATTTGATCGCTCCAAAAATTGAAATGAGAAAAACAAAGCCACTCTGTTTCGGGACAATTCCTTTGAAACGTTTTTCATCTTCTATTATTATCGAACAAAGGTTATTTCGAATGGTGAACACTACTATTTGTTTTTTTTCTAGTAGCAAAGATGCGAAATATGTTCATACTCATCACTTTACGTTAGAATCTCCCCGGGATTTATTCGTTTCACATATTTTAAATCTTATGTTAATATAATTCAGGTTTTGCGAGTATGTATGTGCTGTTCAGTCAACATTGTTCACTAATCACCCTCCGCAGTTTTATTTTACGAACAAGTATTCTAAATTTGCAGGTTAATTAGCTTCCAGTCTCCGTTAAGCACACTCAAGTGACATAAAGGACCTACTATGATGTCTGCAGAAGAGTTTCAAAAGGTTAGCACCGTAGTATTGTATATTTCGGTCATTATTCTTTTCTCTTGAATGTTCTTAACTAAGAAAATGGTACCCATTATGGAAATATTTTAAATAATAAAAAGAGATTACGGCAAATACTTGGTTATCTCTTACTGAAGTGTTACCATAAATATTACGTATCCAACGTCACATGTATTTGTTTCCTATGCAGGACTCACTTTCGTTGACGCTCGAGAAGCTCCCGAAAGAGAATCTCTATAAAATTCTCTCGAATCTCGGTCTTGAAGATCGGAAAACGGTTGGAGAATGCAGTGCAACATTGAACGAAGCAGTGCAACAGAGCGATCTTGCAGTTCTTAGAATCACCCTCCGGTTTAAAGTACATATCTATTGTAAATCGATTTAATTTTCATTGAATATTTTCCACATTAGTCCCAAGTTATTATTTTAATGGTGACACTCCAAATCGTTAGGATTCTTTTTCATTATTTCTAATTCAGAGTCGTCCTAATGAGCTGCAGATGGTGGTGTCTCGTTTTTCTTGCGACGAACGCTTTTCAACTACCGTATATAGCAACCACTCAGAATTGATTAGACGATGGTTGAGGGAAGTAAGCGAACAATTGTTCTTTCGCCGTTTGATGGCTGACCAACTACGGATAATATGCGTAGGTTTTAGCTAAAATATGTACATTGAGCGCTAGGGATGTAAAATCAATTATCAAGTAACTCACCTGTGATTGACCCCTCTTTTTCAAGTCCCAGCGAAAGAGTATTCAAGTATTTGATTGCTAAAACAAAGACCCATCCTTCTGGCAATGAAAGAATACAGTATGACAAGAGAAGAGAGATATGAGAGTCTGCCTGTGGGGTACTTGATACTTGGAATTGATTTCGCATCCCTACAAAGCGCCAATTTGAAAACAGAACGGCTCTATACGAATTCGCTTCTTAGAGAACGGGTTTCCAACCTCTTTAGACAATCTATCAAAAGGGATAGCGAGAGTTTGTGCAGTGAGGATGTTGATATTAATCTATCCAATTGGACGTTTATTATGGCCTGACCCCATAGGTCAGAATTAGGGATGCCAAATGAAGAGTGAAATGAAGAGCTTCCTCTCCCCGAACAAAGGTATTCTGATTCCCTCCTCTCTTCGAGAAGAGAGGGAGCGGTCGTTCTACTCTTCATGAAGAGGGAGGCCCCTCTTCAAGAAGACTAATAGTGTCAATCGCCTGATATTTCAGTCGTAATGACACGTGCATCTCTAATTTGCATGAGATTAGTGTAAAAGTCTGGAATTAGTCCACATTAGCTTGTTGTGGCAGCCATGAGAGGCACAATGCCGTGCCACTATTCCCTCTTCTTGAAGAGGGGAGAACGACCGCTCACCTCTTCTTGAAGAGATAATACCCCTCTCATTTCACCCCTCTTCATTTCGTGAAAAACTCTTCATTTGGCATCCCTAGTCAGAATGATCATTCTGAGGGATTTTTGTGAGTCTGAATGGCCATTCTGGGGGAACAAACAAAGTGTACCCCGAAACAGTCATTCTAACCCGTCAGAACGACCAGTATGACCTCTCAACTGGAGGGGTCAGGGTCAAGAAACTTGTGGAGAACCCTTCTGCTAGCAAATTTGTGCTCTCTCTGACAACTAGTTTTCAGACAGCGAGTGAGCCTGTTAAAGAATCAGTTCTGGAATCTATAACTTCTCAATTTGACTTCCGGGTCTTCTATCTTGAATTCTTTTCCCGGAACTATCAAAGGTGTGTCAATATTTGTTTCTTGTCGTTTCTATAATTTCACAATGTTTACAGCGTTCTCAATTTTGCTCTGCGCTCAAAGAAATTCATCGATCGCTTCACAATCAGTTCTACTAGTTTCTCCCCGGATCCACATGAAATAATTCAACTACCAAGAATGTCATACCTTTGTGTGAAAGGGGTGTGTCTTTTAAAAATGCATTGCTAAAATCAATGTCTACAAGTCACCATTTGTTAGCACTTAAATATGCAGATGACCCCGGGCTTCTCCGATCATCTAGCAATTGAAATTGCGAGAAAAAAGCATACAGCATCGTTAATTTGGTCAGATTTATCGCATACGACAACTCTACGTCGACTCATACAAGTATGGTTTTAGCAAAAAATTGACACAAATTTGGCTAATAGCCTATCGGATGACAAATGATAAGGCCAAATATTGTAAAGTTGCTTAATACAGATATTTAAAATTACAATTTTATAGCAGTTATCCTAGTCTTATCGGCTCTGAACAAAGTCACATATAAAAGTATCTTTCCGATACTTAAAAATATCGTATTATTTCTTTACAGATGGTGCGTTCGAGCAAGATCATAAGAGAAATGTCCATTACTGTTCCAATCGCCTACTTTCATCGTTTTCTCTCTTCCATTGGTCTGCGTGAGGAGGGAAAACAACTTATGGACGTTTCGGACCCAAATTCTCTAGTTTTCTGGTTAGAATGGGAAGGGTGGACTGAGGAGAGTAGGTATTATCTTGACACCGGCGATGGACATTTCTGCATATACGGAAACGAGGAAAAACGCACGCTGCGCATCGGCAATCGACCACTTTTTACGGGCTCCCAAGCGTTGCACACACTCGACATTGCCAGAGTGTATGGAAGTGATTTATCGCATTGTTGCTGAGACTAATAAACATGTTCATTTATTGCAATCATCATATTCCACAAGGATGCATCAACATTTTATAAAAATATGAATGTGTCAGTTTGTCCATACAAGCAAGAAAGGAGGTGTGAGATCTGAAGGATCATCGCTTTCTCGCTTTTGGATTTCGAATGAGAGCGTCTGTGTGAAACAAGCATTTACACTGAAAACATAGGGGAAATGAGCTTAAACCAAGTTGAGAGTCTCAAGAGTGGAGCTCAAAATAATTCAAATCTTGTAAATACTTGACGTGGAAGAAATTTCCGCAAAAACAAAATCACAAAAATCCATCGCTCTCTCATATGCAAATAATTCGGTAATTAATCGGTTCATCATCATGCACACATGCACGAACAAGCACATTATTTTGGTGCATACAGTGGTACAATTCAACATCAGCTCAAAATAGGTGAATCAAAGTTAAATAAGAAAAGGCAGGTGACAATACACGAACAGCAATGGGATGAGGTGCAATCAGTTTTTAATCTGGGCATATACTCTGGCCAAATCCAGCTTAAGACAAGGCCACTGATCTATTGTAGATTGCTACTATACGTTCGAACTGCTTCCTGAAAATAGATTTTTTTTCTCAATGGGAGCACTCACCTTGGAAGACGAGAAACATTGATCTCTCGTCTTTGCAATAGTACAGGGATCAATGTGTCGACAAAGGCTGTAATTTAATTTACTTATTCACTTATGAACAAAATAACTATTAATTATGACCAAGAATTTTAATTACCTATACCATATGCGTCTAAAATTCTACTGCCCATTAATGCGCCCGTTTGACGCATCTCCATAATCGTCTTCGAATCAGCAGATACTAATATTTCCAAGATCGAATCGGTGGGACGACTTTTCGGAAAACGATAAGCTGCCGCTAATTCTGTGCCAATTTTTCGATCTTTCAACCTCATGCCTTTCTAAAATATCAAACTTATGCTATTCCACATATTTAGAATTAGTCATAGTCAGGATTAATTTCACATCGTACCACACCCTGCCTCTTCCCAATTTTTACAGCCACTTTACATGTCAAAACAAAGGCCGGACAGATGACTCCATTCTTCTATTTGCCAATCCAATCTGTGTCGTTCTGAAAATGCACATCCCCGCATTAGTGCACTCTTATTGCACATCATACTACAAAGGATACGTAAAATACGCATATGAAGATAAGGAGATGTTTGATGATGTCATTGTGATGCATGAACCTCCACACCTCTCCGATGCCCTGAAAATTCCAAGTCATGAACAGCTACCGATAAGTCGGATTTCTCCATGTTTTTCATCCCCACAAAACAATCGTTGCTCCTGCGCCTTCGCTACTAGTGTTGTTAGATCGAGTGTCTCGACACTCGCGAGTCATTTTTCAGAAAATCACTCGAGAGTGCGGTCCACTTGCGAGTTAATTTCACAATTTTCCCGCGAGTGAGCGGGCACTCGCGAGTTAATTTTCATTTCTCTCGCGAGTGCGCACGTGCCATTTTCGACTATTATCTACCCCGTGGTGCTGCATTGAGCGGTCGCTCTCAAAACAGATTTCAAAATGCCTTAGATTCCTTTCTATCCGGAATATGCCTAGAGCGATCAAAAACTAGTATCTTTCTCCAAAAGGGGCTTGAATCATGTCGACCAAGCCGAGTGATCAAAACCACACCAAGTACTGTAGTTCTGTATAGCACGGATTAATAATACTGTATAAAGTATAAGCCAACAACCTAGCCAACAACCCCTAAAGAGGAATTTGTCTTTAGCCGCGGAACGTTTTATTATTTTGGACGAGTGTTCGTGAACTTGTAATACAGAAACTGTCCAAATCATTCGGGCACTTGGTCTACTTTGTACAATACGCCCATTACAATTTATGTCTTCGCAGAATTTAAATCATAGATTGTTCGCGGAATCCCTGAAGTGAACACAAAAAAATAGTTGTCGTTCTAGGGCGAGTGGAAAGTCTCTGCAAATCTCAACATGGCGGGAACGGTTCTTGGCGGAATTCAAGTTAGTGAGGAATGGATTGAAGTGTCTACAATGGATGATGCAAAGGACGAGCTATAAAAATAATATATTGCATATTATTCTATACTTATATCACAAGTATTCTCAGAGATGGCACCTGCTGCTTTACAAAAAATTCAAAATCGTCCAATTCCTCCGTAACTATGGTAGTATGATCACCTCACGGCAACAACTATTTCCCAATATTTGTTGGAGCCGTAAATTCGACGATGCCTAAAAGCCGGCTCTCCGAAGATGTAAATTTCAAAAAATTGTATCTTTTTTCAACGTTAACGAAAAAACTCGTTCAAAAAAAGAAAAGAACCGTAAGGAGATGTAGAATAACTTACTTGTTGGGACTATATGCTCTAAGCCAGCGCAACTTTATGAAAATTTCAAAAATTCGATTTTTCGGCTCAACAACGAAGAATTCTGAGAAAACTTTCTATATGTTCAAGTTATTTTACAACGGAATCTGATTCTAAATCGAATTCTACCCCTAGAGCCTTAACATTGGGCAAATAGAAGAGGGCTAATTTTCAGGAGGCCCGATCAAAGTCGAAAATCCCTTATGAAATGGTCACAAGTCGAAAAAATCGAGAAAATTTTTTTCTTCCATAGCGATTTAGACAAGTTTTAAATATCTCTAGATGTACAGTGGTTATGAAATCAAAGGTCATATGTGGAGTACACGTCGTTTGGAGCTGAATATGGCGAACACATTTTAGCCGTTGATACGGCTAAAATGAGTGTTCAGTAATGGACATTCAGGATGTTAACGTCGTTTGAAAACCACTCCAAATTATACTTAAGGTTCAATATTGATTATATCCTGTGTTTTGTGGCTTTCTGGAAGAAATTTTTTTTATTCGATTTTTCGACTTGTGACCATTTCATAGGGGATTTTCGACATTGATCGGGCCTCCTGAAAATTAGCCCTTTTCTATTTGCCCAATTTTAAGGCTCTAGGGGTAAAATTCGATTTAGAATCAGATTCCGTTGTAAAATAACTTGAACATATAGAAAGTTTTCTCAGAATTCTTCGTTTTTGAGCCGAAAAATAGAATTTTTGAAATTTTCATAAAGTTGCGCTGGCATAGAGCATATAGTCCCAACAGGCAATTTATTCTACATCTCCATACGGTTCTTTTCTTTTTTTTGATCGAGTTTTTTCGTTAACGTTGAAAAAAGATACAATTTTTTGAAATTTCCATCTTCGGAGAGCCGGCTTTTAGGCATCGTCGAGTTTACGGCTCCAACAAATATTGGGAAATAGTTGTTGCCGTGAGGTGATCATACTACCATAGTTACGGAGGAATTGGACCGTTTTTATTTTTTTGTAAAGATAAACCCGTTTTCATGCAATCTCTCAGAATACCTGTGATATATGTTTTGTTCTATTGTTTCTTTATCTACGCATATATAATAATAATTCTCATACTAATATACTATTTATTTCTTCACCTACGCCACACATGATTCCAAACATACAGATCAGGGCTAGAGCGAGAGAGTGTGCAAAAGTGAGAGAGTCCCTCTCGATTTCACACGCTCTCTCACTCCAAAGGCCTTTCTGGAAGGTTGACCGGTCTGTGGAATGGTGTGGCCACAGAGTGCATCAAGAAAACAAGATGTACGAGGGAACAATTTTTCATAGCCTTCCTATTTTCAATTATGAAGGAAGGTGAATCGACTCGACTTGTCGACCCTCCAGCTAAATTCTTTGAATAAAATTGTTGTTAGCCCTCGATAAATCGTATTATTTCCATTTTGGAAAAATATATAATATTCATCTATGATATGCACGTTTGTCTTAGCTAACCCTTTACGTTGTGCAATTTTGCAAGAATCAATAAATTACAGTACGGTCCATGAGAGAGGGAAGAATTATGAGGTCGTTCGGGCGTTGTTGTTTGACTAGAAGATGGTCAGTCAAATGAATAGAACAATCATATCGATACTATGTGAAATAGAGAGCAGGAACAGATATGGAGAAAACAGATATAATAGGCCGCCAATAAGAGAATCAATAAGAGTTATCTCAGTGCCAAGAGATGACTGATTATGTGTTACACCTATAAAATACTACGTCCCACTTTGCACTGGTGGGTTTCCTGTCATCTTTTCTCGCTTTCTCGACTACAGTTCTGTTAGTTTGTTGTTTGTTTGTTGCGTAGAATTGATGTTAGTTATTGTCAGGATACACTCAGAAAAATGATAGTATTTTTAAACTATCATTGGCAATATTATGCGGATCCAGTAAAGATCGTGAGGGGGAATCGAATCACGGAAAGGTACTGGGAATATCTCTGAACACTGACCCATTCGTGCTCTACACTCTCTGCGCTCTACGTTAGAGGCTTTTCATTATCGCACAACGCTTTGGGCGCATAAATAAGAAAAAAATGAGGTCAAATGTGTACGTAGATGAGTGACATGTGTGCAACCTCTCAAGTCACAATATCGTTTTCTAAGTTTTCCTGGACCATGATTGCAAAATATCATTGCGGGGATTGGGCCGGGGACATGCCCACGGGCCGGTCAACCTTAGAGATAGGGCACTCTTTCAGTTTTATACATTGTCTCGCTGAAACAATGGTTTGTAGATTTGGAATCGCTTGGCCAGAATTTGGGCAAGTTGTCTTACGATGCGTTGATTGTGGATGCTTTATAATTTTTTTTATAATTTTTTTCTCTCTCTCTCCACCGGTTGATTCCCGAGAAAGTGTGTAAGCTAGTGTTGTTAGCATTGCGCGCCGAGTCATTTCTGGAAGCTAGTTTTGAACGGTCGCTCGCGAGCAAAATGCGAAAAATAGCTCGCAAGCGAGAGGCACTCGCGAGAACTTGCTCGCCAATGACTCCCTTGCTCTTATACCATAGTAATAGCTATTGGGAAGTGGTTGACTGGCCAGACAATACAATACAATACAATATTTATCACGTCAGACGATAACGTCAGATGAGGATGTGGTTTCAGGGGTCAGGATCATTCTTTTCAGTATGGACGGATCATTTCGGCTCAATTTAATTTCGAACGGAAATGGATATTCGACCATGAAGAATGCAATGAAAATAAAGAGAAACTGCGGAAATGCATCAGAAGCTCAGAAAAGTCTTGAAAGTTTTGAAACTTTCAGAAACTTTCAGCTCTTTCGGGGAACCGTTGAAAGATGAACGTATGATAGTATAATTTTTCTGAGTGTATTTCATCTGTTGATGACTACGATCGATCGACCAAGAATTGCCGCGTTTTTTGGGTCGGCTACTTTTTTTTTGGGTCGGATACCGGTACTATCTCCAACTTTGCGCGAAATTAGTGAAGAGAAGTGTGAGATGACTCAGCGATTCCTTGTTTGCTGCTCTTTTGTGATAAGAAAACAGGAGCTTCACATGACGAAGTGTGCTTTCTCGCGTGACAAATGTAGTCTTTTGGGCGTGTTTGTCTGAAAGCTATCTCTCTCTCTCTCTCTCTCTCTCTGTCCAGATACGCTTCTCGCTAACATCTAACACGTTTATCATTTCACACTTACCTTCGTTATCCGTGCAAACAATTCCCTCCCGATCAATGGTTTGTTCTGCTATTTTACAATTAATTAATGATAATGCTCACAGTAGAATTGACCGCTCGAAAATTAGAAAATGAAAAAAAGCGTTATTCACTTTCCTTTGTTTTCGATCAAAGGCTATTCAGAGTGTCAGCACTTTGCTATCTGCTTTTTTGCTAGAAGTTTTCGTAAAGAAGAAATTAAGAAGTAATTAAAAATTCATTAAGAAGTATTAAAGTAGTAATTAAAATTTCGTCTTCCAGCCTCCTCAATTGACGCTAGAAGTCCTCCCGAAGGAGAACATTTACGGAATTCTTTCCAATCTTGGAATTCAAGATCGAAAGAGAGTTCGTGAATGCAGCAAAACTCTGAGAGAAGCCGTTCTGCAGAGCGATCTTACGGTTAACAAAATTGAGATGCTCTTTGGTTTTGAGGTAAATGATTTCGGCCATGGCCCTCTACAGAATCGAATTCCCCCGTTATGGTTTCAATAGAGCTCAAAAGTGGTGAAGCGATTAGAGCATACTAAATTTTTTTTGCTGAATTCTTTGACCAAATATTGCAGGGCGACGATATTACCGTTGGAGTTGTAAAAGTAGATAAGTCCCAAAAAGTAGACTTAAACAAATCAGAATACATTGGCGAGTCATTTCAAAATTGGCATAGCGGAAGGAAGCTGAGCTGGTTTTTCCGCCGCCTTAAATGTGATGTACTTCTCATTCGAACGGTGAGATTCTATGAACATAGTGTTTAAGGCAAAAAAGCAACTTTTTAAAAAAAAAATCTTTTTTTAAGAGACGCGATCGGTAAGACTCGACCATATTGCACCCTGGCCGGACGTGGCCGCTCGAATTGAGAGCTGGGGGTCGATACTCGGGTGGGTAGAGGGGCTGTACCTCGGATTGCACAAAACACCATTTATTTCTATTTTCCGGCTCTGGACTAGGAGAAATATGGATTTGAGTCAAAAATGGTTGAAAAATCAAAATTTCTTAACTTTTAAAGATAGACTCTATCTATCATTCGCGTTATATTTGGGGCGCCCAAACACAATAAAACTCTTGTTCAGACCGAATTTCGGCTTATTTCGAAATGACTTTTCTGACTCACAATTTTGATTTTTCGTGAGAAATATGCCCTTTTTGGAATTTTTGCCAAACAGGTCTACGTGCATGGTGTGCAGCAATACATTACGTGACTATATGAGTGAAAATCACGACATACGGAGGATGATATCTTTTCCAATAGAAATCCAAATTTCGGATCCACTCGGTCGTGCACGAACTTTCCGATTCCATTTCAAGTAAACGTTTCTCATTTCTGTTGAAAATGTGTTGTTATACAGTTTTCTGAAGTTATTTCGACATAGTCATTTGAGAATTTTGGAAAATGTAGTCGCTGTTTTCTCCAGAAAGTCCAAAGTGTATGTCTCTCTGATATATGAATCGTGTTGCTGAAAATGCTTGAACATTAATTTGAAATATTTGTTCTCTTGAACTTTTCAGGATCTATGAATGATTTAGCCTCGAGAAAAATCGGAGACTAAATAATGTTGAAATTTAAATTTAAATCAAAATCATATAATTATAAAAGTATCAGAAGCTTTCGAAGTAAAATATTGCACACACTATTTTTCGTAAGACAATAGAAGATATTTAATTTTAGTTCGACGGTTTTGGAAGAATTTTTTTCTTCACAAAAACCATGCCCGTTTGGTCAATGACGTCTAAAAGTGGTTTATGTTTAAAGCACATCATAAATATGCATGCTGGTACCCGCAGTACACAATTGATCGAAAAACAAAGTTTACCATTTTGGACCATGACCGGGGATCATATTTTTTAAAGTATTGCTGCACACCATGCACGTAGACCTGTTTGGCAAAAACTCCAAAAAGGCATATTTCTCACGAAAAAGTCAAAATTGTGAATCAGAAAAGTCATTTCGGAATAATCCGAAATTCGGTCTTAACAAGAGTTTTATTGTGTTTGGGCACCCCAAACATAACGCGAATGATGGAGTATATCTTTAAAAGTTAAGAAATTTTGATTTTTCGACCATTTTTGACTCAAATCCATATTTCTCCTAGTCCAGAGCCGGCCAATAGAAATAAATGGTGTTTTGTGCAATCCGAGGTACAGCCCCTTTACCCACTCGAGTATGGACCCCCAGCTCTCAATTCGAGCCGCCACGTCCGGGGGGTGGTCGAGTTTTACCGATCCCGTCTCTTAAATAGCAAGGCTATTTGTGAAGTCCAGAGAATTTATCAGTTTCTCTGAGTCACTCTTTGTTAGATTGTCATTGTCTTCGTACTGAATTCGTTTTTAATGTAACTTGATTTGTTTATATATATATATATATAACCCAAAATATCTCAGTTTGGAATAGTAAACGAATCGATAGTCGAGGAAGCAACTGGGCAAATCGATTCTTCGCTACCCGATCTTGTCTTCTATGTCCCGATCCAACCTAGGTCTGTAGAAGTGTGCGTGATCGTCTAATGTCTCATATGTTTCAGCGTTGTCAATTTCGCGCTACGATCGAAGATACCTGTTGCTTCTATTCAAACATTCTCGTTTTCAATCGACCCAATGGAAATTTTCGAGCTTCCATGGGCGCCATCGCTCGGTGTCAATCATGTAAAAAATCAAGATTCTTTAATATTAAATCTGTTCATTATTCAGATGAAACCAGGTTTCTCGGATCAGCAGTTCTTAGAACTCGCCAAACAAGGACGCCGTGAATTGATTCTTACCGCCCATCTTTCGCATGCTGCCACCCTACAGCATGTTATCGAGGTAGATAACACAAATTTGTCTTCAGCATTAAAAAAACGAACATGATAGACGATAAGGGAGGTTAGCAGAAGCAACACACAACAGTGACGTTTTTCAAGTATTGTATATTCCATTTTTATTAAAAGAGGAGTGTCAGAAAAGATAGAATATGTTACTTGTGATATTAATCGCTCAACCATGTGATCGATGATGGAAATCCAAAATGTTGAATGTCAATCTTTGCTTTGAGCCGTAATACGCGCGCATAAAGAAGCTACAGGGTGCAGGGAAAACGAGGCTCGGTACCGCGCATATCACGTGTATGACTATGCAAAAATATATCACGTTGTCCGGAAAGTAATGTCCGATTTGGGGTGTGCACTTTGAACTTTCGGGTTTCTGTGAGCTAAAATCGACATCACTCTTACTCATAGTATATTATAGGAAAACTGTTAGACAACAACTTGCAACTATCGGTTGGTTCGACTTTGTTCCTAACTCCTAGAAAAAAATAAAAGTACTCTCCCCGATACCTTCGTGAAGCTGAGAGCAAAATTACTCGAGTTTTATATTAGCCGAGATGTATTGTCAGGTACCCAATTTAGAAAGAGCTAGTGCGCCAACCTTCCTCTTTCATAGTACGGTGAGAATGAGCCGCTGCTACCTATACTTTAGAAGTTATGGTTGTTCCAATGCAATTAATCCGGAAAAAGTACCGTCTTTACGATTTCAGACGAAGGTTCCCAATGTACAGCAATCGAAATCTATTCATGCGCTATTTATTCATTGGTATGATGGCATATTTCCACAATAGTCCGTTCGAAATTTCATCTTCAGCAGAGTTTGAGATTCAAAAAAATCGAAAATTTTGAAATTTGCACATTTTTCATATTTTTTTCTATTTTTAGTGCTTTATTTAACTACGTGTCCTGTCGAAGTAGGTAGAAATCAATAAATGCCCTATTTATCAGACATACTAGTACACTTGCTCTGTAAAATGGTGAGCGAAACGGATGCATTCACCCATTCTCAAAAATGGCAAAAACCGTAAACTCTCATTTTCGATCTCGATTTTTGAGTCTTATACGAACTGTGAGCCAGCTTACAGGAGAGAGTATCTGGTGCGATTTGAATAGATCTATTATGACAATGGTCCATGTGCTTTGAAACCAGCAAAGTGTGAGAAATCGAGTCGTTCTAGAAAGTTAAATGTCCCGTCTAGCGTAATATTTCGCAAGTATCAAAAAAAGTTAGAGACATCACTTTTGGCTAACCCGAAAAGGTAGATCTGTCTCAATGTCATGATTGTGTTAAGCTATCATCACCCTACTTCTACATATCATGTATCGGGTCCTACCTTGTTGTAGCTTAGAACTGCAAAGAATTGAAAAAGTTGATTCGAAACCGAGTCGCCCTACTTCGCCCACTAATAATTCTTGCCATAATGGACAAGCAGCCATGAAGAAGTGCGCGATGAATAGAAGAACACTTTGTATTTCACCATACTAGCGAGAATTTACTCGATCAAACGAAAAGAAAGTACGGATAATTTTTCCGAAAAATTCAAATCGGACATTACTTTCCGGAGAACCCTATATATGAGAGGTCTCACCAGAGATTGCAGGTGGCTCGGAATAATTTTCAAAAAGAAATATTTTTGATTTCGGCTAATCTTTTATATTAGACTACATGGAAGAAGAGAATTCGATATTTCCCGGTCCCAGGATTCAGAGGCTGTTAGGAATTTACCGGCATCAATGCCGGAATCATAATAACTCAGCTCAAAAGTGAGCCAGAATGCTCCGATTAGGCTCATAATGTTCACAAAAATCTGATAAACAAATTCACTGTTGGAAACGAGTTTCGTACTTGTTCAGTTAAAAAGTTGGGACGGAAAAAGTGAATTCTGCGATTTTCAAAAAAATCTCAGATATCAAAAATACGAGATGCCGCGCTTTTTTATTGCAGATTATGAAAGAGCTCTTAAAATAGTGCTAGGAAAAAAATTAAAACGCAACAAAAAGGGGGGATTTAAAGTCGAAAAATATTTTTGAAAGTAAAAAATCGTCAAAAGTCGAAAAATAAAGTTTGCGAAAACCTAACAAATAGTAGTTTTTCATGCACTTTGCACACTTTCTGCTCAATAAAAATTATATTCACGCCTGTGAAGCTCAGTTGGACTTAGAAAATTCGTAAAATTAGAAAAATTGGCCAAAAATCGTCGAAAACGTTCATTAGAAAAGAAATATCAACCAGCTCGGCACTTAGATACGGTATAAATATGAATATTGTTTGCGTACCAACATAAATACACCGCATATGATATTTGCCAAGCTCGCTTATCCACGAATTTTAATATAATTTCCAGTAATTTTTGACAATTTTGCAAGTTTTCCGAATAGTTGATCCGAAAAGTTATCTAAATGAGCTTCACAGGCGTGGATATAATTTTTAATGAGCAGAAAGTGTTGCAAAGTGCATGAAAATCTACAATTTGATAAGTTTTCGCAAACTTTATTTTTCGACTTTTGACGATTTTTCACTTACAAACATATTTTTCGACTTTAAATCCCCCCCTTTTTGTTGCGTTTTAATCTCGCATTTTTGATATATGAGAATTTTTTGAAAATAGCAGAATTCACTTTTTCGGTCCCAACTTTTAAACTGAACGAGTACGAAACTCGTTTCCAACAGTGAATTTGTTTATCAGATTTTGTGAACATTTTGAGCCCAATCGGAGCATTCTAGCTCACTTTTGAGCTGAGTTATTATGATTCCGGCATTGGAGCCGGCAAATTCCTAAAAGCCGGCTCTGGATCCTGGGACCGGGAACTATCCAATTCTCTTCTTCCAAGTAGTCTAATATAAAAGTTTAGTCGAAATCAAAAATACTTTTAAAAAATTGTTCCGCAATTGTCCATTTTACATACGATCTCTCGTGATACCTCTCATATATATATATCTGTCAACTTTCTCTCGCGTGGCGAGTTTGCACCCGCATTAACTTCCACTGGGGAACAGAGAGGTTGGAGAGGATATAGCTAATTAATGCCCATCAGCAAAAGTACATTTGCCAATGCGCGGACGTCGGATGATTGTTCTAACAGTATTCTCTTTTCCCAACTCAGGGTTATCGTGCCAAGATATTTCGCTGGCACTCCTCCTTTAATCAAAATCGATATATGACGTACAATATTTACAAAAATGTGTTTCTAACTGGCTCAGATTTGTGAATATTCCAGATCGTTTTTTCCACGAGAATGAGACGTATGGTGGTCGAAATCGAAACTGATTATTTCCATCGATTCCTCACTTCGATCGCTTTGGTGGAAGAGGAAGGGCAACTGTTGGACGTGTCAGACCCAAGTTCGCCTGTTATCTGGCTCCATATAGACGCGACAGATCCCCATTACCACTTCGACACTGGCGTCGGCCATGTGTTCGTGTTCGGTGATCACCGCTATAGAAGAGTTGACATAGACATCGAACCAACTTGTGAACTACTTTGGCCGACGCACAATATCAGCCTGTCCAGATTGTGCCCAGGAAATGCTTAATTCAATAGGTTGATATGACAGTGGAAGAAATTTGCAACTACAGGGTGGCCAAAAAGTATAGGTCCATGGATTCTTTTACGTAATTTCTGTCAAAGAAAGCGCAGGTTCATGAAACTATGTGTGATACTTACCTAGGCTCATACGGTCATAATATTATGTCGTTTGTTACATTTGGCCGTCATCAACCTAGATGGCGTCAAGTTCTCGACCAGGGTCTGAGTGAGTGGCGGGCCGCAGGAATTTTGTCTCAATATTATCCCATGCATATACGCGTCCCTTATTGATTTCAGAGGGGTGGTAGAGCATACCTCCTTGCACAATACTGACCACACAAAGAAATTGAGAAATACGAATTGAGGTCCGACGTTTTGGAGTGAAATTCTGAATTTGGATTGAACTCGTATAATTGGGCAGAAAAACAGTTAAAACAGTGGCTGATTTTCAATGCTGAATTTTTCAGGGGTGTCCCTGTTTGTCTTTTGAAATAGAAATAGGATCAGACTAGAATGACGTTTTCTATAATCACTTTTATCAGATCCTGCTTACAGTTCATTACTCCAGGCTTTGCAAAAAAGACGGGGGTATAGGTGATTCCGGAGCGCTGCACATAGATTCAGACAGAGCGGATTGGAAACGAGGGATATGCCAGCTGTCATGGGTATATGATTGCTGATGTCAGTGAGTAGTGATCGATGGCTGTCATAGTGGGGAAGGGAACCCTCCTACAAACAGAAATCCTTATCAATGAACTGTGTGGTAGCCGTTTTTCAGAAGAAAACGGCTCTCATTAAACCTATCATGCACCTCTCGAGGCGTTTTTGCATACGCGCTGCTGCAACAATATGGCCTTAACGCATCTTGTAGAGGCATGACGTGAGTCCAGCATACACTATGACAGCCATCGATCCTCTAGAGACTCCGAGCTAGCAATACATGTTTTCTCATAGATCGCTTGGGATTGCGTTTTATCTTCTTTCTCATGACGTGGCGGTTCTAATGGTTGACGGGGGTCCGGATTCTACCAAATTTGGGATAGTCCTTGGTATTTCCAATCTTTTCTTATCGTGAGAGAATACGGCTAACTATCCGTTGAGAGATATAAAATTTCTTTCTTATGTAATTCGTACCCTTCTCGAGAGTCCGAATATCACTTTTCGAATGGCACATACTCTGTGAACGTACCATGAACGCAGAAAACTAGGCAACTATCGTAGTGCGAACAGCAAAAGACCTCTTATTACGTGTTAGAACGGTTTTTGTCAGAACTTGTTTTGCGGTGAATTTTGCGTTTTCCAATTTCGGACCTATACTTTTTGGCCACCCTGTAGATGCAATGTGACTGCCCATACAGCATTCCACATACTCCGACGCAGATTTTTTTTAGTAGAGGCATTTTATTGTAATGTTAGCTCCATAATATTTGTTGATAAAAGAATGGATATAGTTTTGGCATGAGCAATATCGAGTGTATGTATGTATTTTAAAGAAGGAGTATCACGAATCTCCTGCTCCATCATTCCTCATCTCATATGTTTCAATGAAGCGGTCGCTTTCTCCTCGTCCACCCTTATCCCTCCCTATCATTTTTGAATTCCTGCATTCAGGGTCAGTTTGGCACAGAGCCAAACGCGAATAACTTTGTTCAAACTTATCGGCTGAACATGCGGTTTGCGGGACTCTTATGGAAGCGGATTACCATAACCCGACAGTGAGAACTCAGTTGACCAAAAGTTCGTGGGACACCAAAATTTCGCCCTATTTTCATATTCTCGGGTTGTTTCTTTAAAGATTATTATGGGGTCTAGTGTATTTATTTATGACTGTCGTAGAGCATCTCAATAAATTAGATTCTTCAAATGTTCCTTTTGTGCGGCATCTTGTGAGATGTGAACGAGAGTATTTCCGCCAAGCGCCGCAATCTATTTTCGTTAAGTATCAAGTAATCGTTTATTGCGAAGCACGTAGCCGCCTCACTGTAGATTACAAATAATGCCCCTCTCGCGAAATGCTTGAAATATTTTTGGCCCTGTTTTTTTTTTGAAATCGAGTTTTCGACTTTTTTCGGTACCAATAAGACCACGTCAGATCCCAGTACATTGATATGGCACTGAAGTGATTATTCGAATGTACACTGATAAAGCAAATCGTATACAAAAGTGGGCGAAAAGAGCGAGATCATTATCTTAATCAGCAATTACTCAAGTAGATCTTAGATTAGAATCTGCAGTTCACTTCCAAGTGTTGCGAAATGTGCGATTTCTCTTTAGCAAAGTACAAAATTCGCAGCTATACACGTGATTTATTGCTGAGACTGTTCATGGTCATCGTTTTTTTTCCGTGAAAACCATGCAATATCAGTCACGAATTGCAGATTTTAGTTACTATGGGAAAGAAATATAATGTGGATTGTACGCTCCACATTCGAGACAGTTTAATGTGATGCCGTAATTTCAAATTTGTATATTCAATATTATTTATATTACAGCACTAATCGCTCTCCATAGGTACGACACAATTCGTGAAATTGCATAGGCAACAATTGGGACAATGGCGGAAACTGCTGAGACAATGTCCATATTGTAGAGCTCGATCACATTAATGTAGACTGACTGTGGACGCAGTGCAGGTGATGCTTTCAATGCGGTTTTAATGACGTTTTCCATGAAACTGTATCTGTTCGGGGAAATGAGCAATTCGAGGATGAAGTTGGTAATTCCGTAAAGTGTAGTTTGACGTAGTTTGACGTTATGTATTCCGCATGAAAATGAGTTTTAGGCGAAATGTGGGAAATTGATGAAAAGAGTTGAATGAAAAGAGATGAATAAAATGAATGAAAAAGGAGTATCAGAAACGAGTAAAGAGACAGTGTCGAGGAGAATAGCGACCATCTGTCAATTATTATAGAGTATGGAGAGGGTAAGGAGGGGAGACAGGGCAATGTGAAGAGAGGGCACGTGTGCGTGTAGAGTGCAGTGACAATGTTGATTGTGTGTTTGTTGCATACATACATTTTCATTCTTCGATTTATCGATTGATTATACATGAAAAATTAAAGGAAAATAAAAATGTGAGAAAACCTAAATGAGTAAATGGCTCTTGATAAATGAAATTGGTATTACTGGGTCATCTTGTTCCTGCTTCTATTGCAACACATCGAAGCGTCTACGACCTTCCATTCACGGCACAAGCAATCGTTGACGCATTCCGGGTGAGATGATTGGCGCATTCCAGGTGGAAAGAAAGATGAGTTTTTTATCCATAATTGCATTTCATTGGTTCACTTGCAGATGACCTGCGTAACAGAAGAGCCGAAATTCCTCCATCTCTCTGTCAGAGCGACCATAGTCGCCGAGGTTGAGGCCCTACTGTGCAATGATCCGGATTTGTACCGCGATCCAAGAGGGTGGCTGGTTCACCGACCCAGTCGGTATACGCTGACTGTCAGAGTGTAGCCATTGGCAGAGTTGACAGACACGGAAATGTTGAGAAGCAAACGACCGCACTCTGGAGAAGTGTTATTTATGACAATAAGTTTAATGAATGGCGATTTGACGACTTAGACGCTCATCCTTTCGATGACACAGAAATAAATTGTAACCCCCTTTCACTGTTGTCTTGTTTTGTTTGTTAAGGAATAAATAATGAAAGATGAAGCTAAAAGTTCCAGTATTTGATTCGGATCAATTGCATGTGCACCTGGTACGGTATAACCACGGGTCTTCCTTGCCACTCTGCTACTCTCGATTTGTCTGCTTCTCTGCTCCCTCTCGTAATCGTCCACTCTCTCGTTCTAAGAAGGGCGCCAAGATGGCGTAAAGCAGTGCTTTCTGCATGCTCTCATCCCACGCTCCAGAAGCGTCTATTTTCTTTCTTTCACTCCTTCTTCCCTTAATTATACTCTCATTCTTTACTATTAATTTATTCATCGCTAGCTAATAGTATTTTAATTTTTTTTAAATAATTTTTCGCTTGCTTTCGTGCTAGTCGACATTACTTTTATTTGCATTGTCAGCATGGATCTCGTGCCTTACTTACATGCAAGCGATAAATTAGAACATACGACAGAGGTGAACTAGTTTTCAGAAAGTACTGCTTTACGCCATCTTGGCGCCCTTCTTAGAGCGAGAGAGTGGACGATTACGAGAGGAAGCAGAGAAGCAGAAAAGCAAGACTTGTAGAAGCAGAAAAGCAAGACTTCTACCGTACCAGCTGTGCATGCAATTGAACCTAATCGAATACTGACACTCGTAGCTTCATTTTTTTCTCATTATTTATTCCTTAGCAAAGAAAACAAGACCCGGCGACTTAGTCCCCCTGGACCGAACTGTACCCGGCAACCGAAGCCCCCCTGGACTGTTCTTTGAAAACGTAGTGCGTTTAACTAGCCGGGATGTATTGAGGTTAAATACACTACGCTCTATGCGTACACTACGCTCTATGCGTACACTACGCTCTATGCATAGTTCCGGGTGCAGGTTCGGTCCAGGGGGAGGTCGGTAACTGGCTCCAGGTACGGTCCAGGGGGAGCTAAGTAACATACTTAAGATTCGGTCCAGGGGACCTCGGTAGCCTTTTTCAGGTACGGTTCAGGGGGGCCTCGGTAGTCTTCTTCAGGTATGGTCCAGGGGGACCTCGGTAGCCTTCTTCAGGTACGGTTCAGGGGAACCTTGGTAGCATTCTTCAGGTTCGGTCCAGGGGGAGTTTGGAAGCTTGCTGTAGGCTCGGTCCAGGGAGGAGAACTCAGTAGGATGGCGCCAAGATGGCGTAAAGCAGTACTTTCTGAAAACTAGTTCACCTCTGTCGTATGTTCTAATTTATCGCTTGCATGTAAGTAAGGCACGAGATCCATGCTGACAATGCAAAAAAAAGTAATGTCGACTAGCACGAAAGCAAGCGAAAAATTATAAAAAAAAATTAAAATACTATTAGCTAGCGATGAATAAATTAATAGTAAAGAATGAGAGTATAATTAAGGGAAGAAGGAGTGAGAGAAAGAAAATAGACGCTTCTGGAGCGTGGGATGAGAGCATGCAGAAAGCACTGCTTTACGCCATCTTGGCGCCCTTCTTAGAACGAGAGAGTGGACGATTACGAGAGGGAGCAGAGAAGCAGACAAATCGAGAGTAGCAGAGTGGCAAGGAAGACCCGTGGTTATACCGTACCAGGTGCACATGCAATTGATCCGAATCAAATACTGGAACTTTTAGCTTCATCTTTCATTATTTATTCCTTAACAAACAAAACAAGACAACAGTGAAAGGGGGTTACAATTTATTTCTGTGTCATCGAAAGGATGAGCGTCTAAGTCGTCAAATCGCCATTCATTAAACTTATTGTCATAAATAACACTTCTCCAGAGTGCGGTCGTTTGCTTCTCAACATTTCCGTGTCTGTCAACTCTGCCAATGGCTACACTCTGACAGTCAGCGTATACCGACTGGGTCGGTGAACCAGCCACCCTCTTGGATCGCGGTACAAATCCGGATCATTGCACAGTAGGGCCTCAACCTCGGCGACTATGGTCGCTCTGACAGAGAGATGGAGGAATTTCGGCTCTTCTGTTACGCAGGTCATCTGCAAGTGAACCAATGAAATGCAATTATGGATAAAAAACTCATCTTTCTTTCCACCTGGAATGCGCCAATCATCTCACCCGGAATGCGTCAACGATTGCTTGTGCCGTGAATGGAAGGTCGTAGACGCTTCGATGTGTTGCAATAGAAGCAGGAACAAGATGACCCAGTAATACCAATTTCATTTATCAAGAGCCATTTACTCATTTAGGTTTTCTCACATTTTTATTTTCCTTTAATTTTTCATGTATAATCAATCGATAAATCGAAGAATGAAAATGTATGTATGCAACAAACACACAATCAACATTGTCACTGCACTCTACACGCACACGTGCCCTCTCTTCACATTGCCCTGTCTCCCCTCCTTACCCTCTCCATACTCTATAATAATTGACAGATGGTCGCTATTCTCCTCGACACTGTCTCTTTACTCGTTTCTGATACTCCTTTTTCATTCATTTTATTCATCTCTTTTCATTCAACTCTTTTCATCAATTTCCCACATTTCGCCTAAAACTCATTTTCATGCGGAATACATAACGTCAAACTACGTCAAACTACACTTTACGGAATTACCAACTTCATCCTCGAATTGCTCATTTCCCCGAACAGATACAGTTTCATGGAAAACGTCATTAAAACCGCATTGAAAGCATCACCTGCACTGCGTCCACAGTCAGTCTACATTAATGTGATCGAGCTCTACAATATGGACATTGTCTCAGCAGTTTCCGCCATTGTCCCAATTGTTGCCTATGCAATTTCACGAATTGTGTCGTACCTATGGAGAGCGATTAGTGCTGTAATATAAATAATATTGAATATACAAATTTGAAATTACGGCATCACATTAAACTGTCTCGAATGTGGAGCGTACAATCCACATTATATTTCTTTCCCATAGTAACTAAAATCTGCAATTCGTGACTGATATTGCATGGTTTTCACGGAAAAAAAACGATGACCATGAACAGTCTCAGCAATAAATCACGTGTATAGCTGCGAATTTTGTACTTTGCTAAAGAGAAATCGCACATTTCGCAACACTTGGAAGTGAACTGCAGATTCTAATCTAAGATCTACTTGAGTAATTGCTGATTAAGATAATGATCTCGCTCTTTTCGCCCACTTTTGTATACGATTTGCTTTATCAGTGTACATTCGAATAATCACTTCAGTGCCATATCAATGTACTGGGATCTGACGTGGTCTTATTGGTACCGAAAAAAGTCGAAAACTCGATTTCAAAAAAAAAACAGGGCCAAAAATATTTCAAGCATTTCGCGAGAGGGGCATTATTTGTAATCTACAGTGAGGCGGCTACGTGCTTCGCAATAAACGATTACTTGATACTTAACGAAAATAGATTGCGGCGCTTGGCGGAAATACTCTCGTTCACATCTCACAAGATGCCGCACAAAAGGAACATTTGAAGAATCTAATTTATTGAGATGCTCTACGACAGTCATAAATAAATACACTAGACCCCATAATAATCTTTAAAGAAACAACCCGAGAATATGAAAATAGGGCGAAATTTTGGTGTCCCACGAACTTTTGGTCAACTGAGTTCTCACTGTCGGGTTATGGTAATCCGCTTCCATAAGAGTCCCGCAAACCGCATGTTCAGCCGATAAGTTTGAACAAAGTTATTCGCGTTTGGCTCTGTGCCAAACTGACCCTGAATGCAGGAATTCAAAAATGATAGGGAGGGATAAGGGTGGACGAGGAGAAAGCGACCGCTTCATTGAAACATATGAGATGAGGAATGATGGAGCAGGAGATTCGTGATACTCCTTCTTTAAAATACATACATACACTCGATATTGCTCATGCCAAAACTATATCCATTCTTTTATCAACAAATATTATGGAGCTAACATTACAATAAAATGCCTCTACTAAAAAAAATCTGCGTCGGAGTATGTGGAATGCTGTATGGGCAGTCACATTGCATCTACAGGGTGGCCAAAAAGTATAGGTCCGAAATTGGAAAACGCAAAATTCACCGCAAAACAAGTTCTGACAAAAACCGTTCTAACACGTAATAAGAGGTCTTTTGCTGTTCGCACTACGATAGTTGCCTAGTTTTCTGCGTTCATGGTACGTTCACAGAGTATGTGCCATTCGAAAAGTGATATTCGGACTCTCGAGAAGGGTACGAATTACATAAGAAAGAAATTTTATATCTCTCAACGGATAGTTAGCCGTATTCTCTCACGATAAGAAAAGATTGGAAATACCAAGGACTATCCCAAATTTGGTAGAATCCGGACCCCCGTCAACCATTAGAACCGCCACGTCATGAGAAAGAAGATAAAACGCAATCCCAAGCGATCTATGAGAAAACATGTATTGCTAGCTCGGAGTCTCTAGAGGATCGATGGCTGTCATAGTGTATGCTGGACTCACGTCATGCCTCTACAAGATGCGTTAAGGCCATATTGTTGCAGCAGCGCGTATGCAAAAACGCCTCGAGAGGTGCATGATAGGTTTAATGAGAGCCGTTTTCCTCTGAAAAACGGCTACCACACAGTTCATTGATAAGGATTTCTGTTTGTAGGAGGGTTCCCTTCCCCACTATGACAGCCATCGATCACTACTCACTGACATCAGCAATCATATACCCATGACAGCTGGCATATCCCTCGTTTCCAATCCGCTCTGTCTGAATCTATGTGCAGCGCTCCGGAATCACCTATACCCCCGTCTTTTTTGCAAAGCCTGGAGTAATGAACTGTAAGCAGGATCTGATAAAAGTGATTATAGAAAACGTCATTCTAGTCTGATCCTATTTCTATTTCAAAAGACAAACAGGGACACCCCTGAAAAATTCAGCATTGAAAATCAGCCACTGTTTTAACTGTTTTTCTGCCCAATTATACGAGTTCAATCCAAATTCAGAATTTCACTCCAAAACGTCGGACTTCAATTCGTATTTCTCAATTTCTTTGTGTGGTCAGTATTGTGCAAGGAGGTATGCTCTACCACCCCTCTGAAATCAATAAGGGACGCGTATATGCATGGGATAATATTGAGACAAAATTCCTGCGGCCCGCCACTCACTGAGACCCTGGTCGAGAACTTGACGCCATCTAGGTTGATGACGGCCAAATGTAACAAACGACATAATATTATGACCGTATGAGCCTAGGTAAGTATCACACATAGTTTCATGGACCTGCGCTTTCTTTGACAGAAATTACGTAAAAGAATCCATGGACCTATACTTTTTGGCCACCCTGTAGTTGCAAATTTCTTCCACTGTCATATCAACCTATTGAATTAAGCATTTCCTGGGCACAATCTGGACAGGCTGATATTGTGCGTCGGCCAAAGTAGTTCACAAGTTGGTTCGATGTCTATGTCAACTCTTCTATAGCGGTGATCACCGAACACGAACACATGGCCGACGCCAGTGTCGAAGTGGTAATGGGGATCTGTCGCGTCTATATGGAGCCAGATAACAGGCGAACTTGGGTCTGACACGTCCAACAGTTGCCCTTCCTCTTCCACCAAAGCGATCGAAGTGAGGAATCGATGGAAATAATCAGTTTCGATTTCGACCACCATACGTCTCATTCTCGTGGAAAAAACGATCTGGAATATTCACAAATCTGAGCCAGTTAGAAACACATTTTTGTAAATATTGTACGTCATATATCGATTTTGATTAAAGGAGGAGTGCCAGCGAAATATCTTGGCACGATAACCCTGAGTTGGGAAAAGAGAATACTGTTAGAACAATCATCCGACGTCCGCGCATTGGCAAATGTACTTTTGCTGATGGGCATTAATTAGCTATATCCTCTCCAACCTCTCTGTTCCCCAGTGGAAGTTAATGCGGGTGCAAACTCGCCACGCGAGAGAAAGTTGACAGATATATATATATGAGAGGTATCACGAGAGATCGTATGTAAAATGGACAATTGCGGAACAATTTTTTAAAAGTATTTTTGATTTCGACTAAACTTTTATATTAGACTACTTGGAAGAAGAGAATTGGATAGTTCCCGGTCCCAGGATCCAGAGCCGGCTTTTAGGAATTTGCCGGCTCCAATGCCGGAATCATAATAACTCAGCTCAAAAGTGAGCTAGAATGCTCCGATTGGGCTCAAAATGTTCACAAAATCTGATAAACAAATTCACTGTTGGAAACGAGTTTCGTACTCGTTCAGTTTAAAAGTTGGGACCGAAAAAGTGAATTCTGCTATTTTCAAAAAATTCTCATATATCAAAAATGCGAGATTAAAACGCAACAAAAAGGGGGGGATTTAAAGTCGAAAAATATGTTTGTAAGTGAAAAATCGTCAAAAGTCGAAAAATAAAGTTTGCGAAAACTTATCAAATTGTAGATTTTCATGCACTTTGCAACACTTTCTGCTCATTAAAAATTATATCCACGCCTGTGAAGCTCATTTAGATAACTTTTCGGATCAACTATTCGGAAAACTTGCAAAATTGTCAAAAATTACTGGAAATTATATTAAAATTCGTGGATAAGCGAGCTTGGCAAATATCATATGCGGTGTATTTATGTTGGTACGCAAACAATATTCATATTTATACCGTATCTAAGTGCCGAGCTGGTTGATATTTCTTTTCTAATGAACGTTTTCGACCATTTTTGGCCAATTTTTCTAATTTTACGAATTTTCTAAGTCCAACTGAGCTTCACAGGCGTGAATATAATTTTTATTGAGCAGAAAGTGTGCAAAGTGCATGAAAAACTACTATTTGTTAGGTTTTCACAAACTTTATTTTTCGACTTTTGACGATTTTTCACTTTCAAAAATATTTTTCGACTTTAAATCCCCCCTTTTTGTTGCGTTTTAATTTTTTTCCTAGCACTATTTTAAGAGCTCTTTCATAGTCTGCAATAAAAAAGCGCGGCATCTCGTATTTTTGATATCTGAGATTTTTTTTGAAAATCGCAGAATTCACTTTTTCCGTCCCAACTTTTTAACTGAACAAGTACGAAACTCGTTTCCAACAGTGAATTTGTTTATCAGATTTTTGTGAACATTATGAGCCTAATCGGAGCATTCTGGCTCACTTTTGAGCTGAGTTATTATGATTCCGGCATTGGTGCCGGTAAATTCCTAACAGCCTCTGAATCCTGGGACCGGGAAATATCGAATTCTCTTCTTCCATGTAGTCTAATATAAAAGATTAGCCGAAATCAAAAATATTTCTTTTTGAAAATTATTCCGAGCCACCTGCAATCTCTGGTGAGACCTCTCATATATAGGGTTGTCCGGAAAGTAATGTAAATTTTTCGGAAAAATTATCCGTACTTTCTTTTCGTTTGATCGAGTAAATTCTCGCTAGTATGGTGAAATACAAAGTGTTCTTCTATTCATCGCGCACTTCTTCATGGCTGCTTGTCCATTATGGCAAGAATTATTAGTGGGCGAAGTAGGGCGACTCGGTTTCGAATCAACTTTTTCAATTCTTTGCAGTTCTAAGCTACAACAAGGTAGGACCCGATACATGATATGTAGAAGTAGGGTGATGATAGCTTAACACAATCATGACATTGAGACAGATCTACCTTTTCGGGTTAGCCAAAAGTGATGTCTCTAACTTTTTTTGATACTTGCGAAATATTACGCTAGACGGGACATTTAATCTGCAGAACAGCGTCAGATGTGAGCAGGACACCTTTAAACATTATTTGCTTTTTTAAAACGCGTTCTTTGTAAGAACGTCGGATGGGGCCGCACAACTAATTCAAAGTGGTCGCCCCGGACTCAAACTTTTTCCACAGATAACCTTGGGTACAAAGTATATTTAAAACGTTATAAATACACAAAATCTCAACTTTTGAAAAATCGATAATTTTTTTACGAAAAAAATTTTTTTTTCTCAATTTTTTTATTTTGCTATCATGTTATATATCATTCAAAAGAGCATCAAAAGTTATGCACAAATAACAAATTTCATGAGAATTGGACCACTGGGAGCGAAGATCGGTCACCGCACACCTACATTTTTGATGTTTCAGTGAGATTTTATTTTAGATAAAATTGTTCCTATGATTTGCCATTCATGAATCCGACATATATTATGTATTTTGTATCGTAGAATAAAATGTTCGCTCTTTCATTAAACATTTCGGTAGTATAAGTACTCGCACACTCACTCGACCGTGCCCACCCAGAAATGCTATTCAATTTCAAGGTGCGCAGAAAATTTTTTTCAGAGTCTAAAATTAAATCGCACGTAAGCCATTTGAAAGAGCATCAAAAGTTGCACCTAAATTTGTGATATCAGGAGGATTGAAGAACTAGGAGCGAAAATCGGTAATCGAATCCACAGATATGGGTAATTTTGGTGAAGCTCAATATTCGATTATAACTTGACTCAGAGTGATCGGTCAAGGCTTAAACTATTTTCACGCACATTCTTAGGTGTTAATTAAATTTTGATTGCATAAAAGTCGCGAAAAATTTTTTTTTTGAAAAATCGATAAAAAATTTTCGAAAAAATTATTTTTTTAAAATTTTTTTTCAAAAGTTCCTATCGTGTGATATCTCAATCGAAAGGGCACTAAAAGTTATGCACAAATCTCAGTTTTCGTTGTAATTCATTCACTACGAGCGAAAATATGCAATTGCGAATATATATTAATTTGGTAGAATGAAATCACAATTTCTCGGTTACTAGTATAGCAATCACTATGAAAATTAAAATTTATAGATAACTTTTTGTGCCCTTTCGATTGAGATATCACACGATAGGAACTTTTGAAAAAAATTTTAAAAATATTTTTTTCGAAAATTTTTTTATCGATTTTTTACAATTTTATTTTTTCGCGACTTTTATGCAATCAAAATTTAATAAACACCTAAGAATGTGCGTGAAAATAGTTTAAGCCTTGACCGATCACTCTGAGTCAAGTTATAAGCGAATATTGAGCTTCACCAAAATTACCCATATCTGTGGATTCGATTACCGATTTTCGCTCCTAGTTGTTCAATCCTCCTGATATCATTTAGGTGCAACTTTTGATGCTCTTTCAAATGGCATACGTGCGATTTAATTTTAGATTCTGAAAAAAAATTTCTACGCACCTTGAAATTGAATCGCATTTCTGGGTGGGCACGGTCTAGTGAGTGTGCGAGTACTTTTACTACCGAAATGTTTAATGAAATAGTGAACATTTTATTCTACGATACAAAATACATAATATGTGTCGGATTCATGAATGGCAAATCATAGGAACAATTTTATCTAAAATAAAATCTCACCGAAACGTCAAAAATGTAGGTGTGCGGTGACCGATCTTCGCTCCCAGTGGTCCAATTCTCATGAAACTTGTTATTTGTGCATAACTTTTGATGCTCTTTTGAATGATATATAACATGATAGCAAAATAAAAAAGTTGAGAAAAAAAAATTTTTTTCGTAAAAAAAATATCGATTTTTCAAAAGTTGAGATTTTGTGTATTTATAACGTTTTAAATTTACTTTGTACCCAAGGTTATCTGTGGAAAAAGTTTGAGTCCGGGGCGACCACTTTGAATTAGTTGTGCGGCCTACCCCGTCCTCGCACTGCGCTCTTACAGAGAACGCGTTTTAATTCAAATTCCATTTTGGCTTTTCGGGTCTCAGTGAGGCGTAGATGCTTTTACTCCTCTTTTTTGTTCACGATGCTTACAATTAGATTGTTTCAGCCCCGGGTTCCTCATCCGCCAAGACCAGAGTATGAAGAGGGAAAAATGGAAGTGTTTGCTGACGCGATTCTGAGTCATCTTGTTCCCGCTTGTATGACAACGCTGCGAAGCGTCTACAAACCTCCGTTCACAACACAAGCAATTGTTAACGCATTCCGGGTGAGATGATTGACGCATTCCGGGTGAGATCATTGACGCATTCCGGGTGGGATCATTGACGCATTCCGGGTGAGATCATTGACGCATTCCGGGTGAGATGATTGATGCATTCCGGGTGAGATGATTGACGCATTCCGGGTGAGATCATTGACGCATTCCGGGTGAGACCATTGACGCATTCCGGGTGCGATGATTGACGCATTCCGGGTGAGATGATTAACGCATTCCGGGTGAGATGATTGACGCATTCCGGGTGAGATGATTAACGCATTCCGGGTGAGATCATTGACGCATTCCGGGTGAGATCATTGATGCATTCCGGGTGGGAAGAAAGATAAATTATATTTTTTCTACATAATTGCATTTCATTGGTTCACTTGCAGATGACCTGTGTAACAGAAGAGCAGAAATTCCTCCATCTCTCTGTCAGAGCGGTCGTATTTGCCGAAGTGGAGGCCCTACTGTGCAATGATCCGGAAATGTACCGCGATCCAAGAGGGTGGCTGGATCACCGACCCAGTCGATGCGCGCTGATCACTCCCCTTTCAGACACTGCAGTCATTGGCAGACTTAACTGCCACGGCAATATAGACAATCAAATGAGTACACTCTGGAGAAGTGTTATTTATGACAATAAGTTTAATGAGCATCCATTTGACAAATTTCATGCATATCCATTCGATGACACAGATGTTGTTTATTATTTTGTTTGCTGCTAAGGAATAAATAATGGAGTGATGCATGGAGGTTCCTCCACTACTAGGAAATTGAAATGTCTGTCTGTTGGTATGTTTTTTTTTCTTCCTCGTGACCGACCTTTTTTGAGAATAACTTTCTTCAAAGTTGAGCAATCTTCTCAGATCCTTTTGCATATGATAGCCCATCACGAAACACATCGATTTTTATATTTGAAAAATCGATAATTTCATGGCCAAGTCGGTAGCGAGCTCGAATTCAAATCCGAGGGTCGCAGGTTCGATCCACGCCGGTGCATAGTCTTTTGCCGCATTTTTTCCAAGTGTCAAATGTGGCCCAAACCCATTTTTGAGTAACGAGATTCACATTTGAGCATCTTTTGCCGATTTTTGGAGTGAAATATCGATTGATTTCACTTGATTTCACGCGATTTCATGAAATTTTCGCACATTTCGTTCCAAATCATTCCTCATGCCGGCAATCTCGCAGGAATGGAGTTAGAACGAGAGTGAAAGGAAAATTGAGAGTGACTCTCTCATTTTGGCACACTCTCTCGCCCCTGACCCCTTTCTGGAGGCCGGAATCATGCATCCGGAAGCTTCCTAATCGCAAAAATAAATCGCTTCAAAATCGCTCTGTCTTCTCGGATCCTTTTGCATACGACAACAGACCAAAATCCCTTTAAAAATTTGCAATATTTAATTGACCAAATCCATAGCCAAGTGGGTTACGCGCTTGACTTACAATCCGAGACCCCCAGTTCGAACCCCGCCGCGGGCAAAACGTTTGCCGCATTTTTCGCAAGTGTCAAATGCCCTTCTAGCACGTTCTTCAGTAAGGTGAAACACGTTTTCACCTGTTTTGCCGAGTTTTAACATGGAAAATCGAAAATTTCGAAAAGTTCGCAATTGGATCACAGAGCGTGGGGGATCACAGGAAAAGTGTTTTGCGATGTCGGAAACATGTCAAACACGTTTTAACGTGAAAAATTGAAAATTTCGTAAAGTTTCCAAATGATCCGGCGAGCGTAGGGAATCATTGGAAAAGTGTTTTGCGATGCCACAAACGTGTTCGAAGACGCCATGGAAATCAACACACGGTATCCTGCGTTTCCGTTGAGAAAGGCTCGTGAGGCTGAGAGCGATCGAAAAAAGTTGCCACGGAGCCACGAAGTGTCGTAGTACTGAAGAACGTGCTAGAAGGGCATTTGACACTTGCGAAAAATGCGGCAAACGTTTTGCCCGCGGCGGGGTTCGAACCTGGGGGTCTCGGATTGTAAGTCAAGCGCGTAACCCACTTGGCTATGGATTTGGTCAAGTAAATATTGCAAATTTTTAAAGGGATTTTGGTCTGTTGTCGTATGCAAAAGGATCCGAGAAGACAGAGCGATTTTGAAGCGATTTATTTTTGCGATTAGGAAGCTTCCGGATGCATGATTCCGGCCTCCAGAAAGGGGTCAGGGGCGAGAGAGTGTGCCAAAATGAGAGAGTCACTCTCAATTTTCCTTTCACTCTCGTTCTAACTCCATTCCTGCGAGATTGCCGGCATGAGGAATGATTTGGAACGAAATGTGCGAAAATTTCATGAAATCGCGTGAAATCAAGTGAAATCAATCGATATTTCACTCCAAAAATCGGCAAAAGATGCTCAAATGTGAATCTCGTTACTCAAAAATGGGTTTGGGCCACATTTGACACTTGGAAAAAATGCGGCAAAAGACTATGCAACGGCGTGGATCGAACTTGCGACCCTCGGATTTGAATTCGAGCTCGCTACCGACTTGGCCATGAAATTATCGATTTTTCAAATATAAAAATCGATGTGTTTCGTGATGGGCTATCATATGCAAAAGGATCTGAGAAGATTGCTCAACTTTGAAGAAAGTTATTCTCAAAAAACACCAGAGATTGCATGAAAACGTGACCTCGGGGAAAAACTTTCAAAAAAGTATTTCTGATTTCGATCAAAATTTATTATACCACTACCCTAGGGACAAGAATTTCATCAATCGATGTCCCAGGTCTCAGAGCCGGCTTTTAGGAAATTCCCGGTTCTGAAGCTTTTAGGAAATTCCCGGTTCTGAATCGTTGTAACTTCCCTCAAAATGGTGCTAGAAAGTCGTGCTAGTGCTTAAAAAATGCAGAAAAATATGGCGAACATTTATTCTGTTGAACAAAATTTGTGAAATCAATATCTGAAAAAGTTATTTTGAGAAAAACATAAATTAAATATTTTCGAAATTAAAAAGTGCCTTCAAGTGGTCGAAGTGAACAAAGTTACTATTTTATTTTTATAGAGCAAGTCATATTATGTAAGAAAAAAAATTAAAACTGGAAGATTAGGTAGGCACCCGATACCGAAAAACCGCTTCGAATGTGCAAAAATAGAAATTTTCAGTATCCACTTTTGAAATAAACCGTGAAAAATCACCGAAAGCTGGTCTAAAGAATATTAAATAATTGTACTGTACATTATTCAAGGGTATTCGGGATCCAAAAAATATTTGTTAGGTTCATTCGACCGAGAACCGGAAAATAGGAAAAAACCGGTTTTCCGGCTGGCATTTATGTATCTCTGCTCAATATTGTGATACAATGATGCGGTTGTGCTCAAAATGTTTCGATGGATATCCTGAACAACTTTCATGTTGATAGCTTTCTCATTAGACGGCTAATTTCTCATATAAAGAGAAGAATTAAAAATTAAACAGATTTACTTATTTTTGTGACATTCTCTGAATACCGTATGCTTTAATTAATTTTGCATGTGAAATTAGCCGTCTAATGAGAAAGCTATCAACATGAAAGTTGTTCAGGATATCCATCGAAACATTTTGAACGCAACCACATCATTGTATCACAATATTGAGCAGAGATATGTAAATGCCAGCCGGAAAACCGTTTTTTTCCTGTTTTCCGGTTCTCGGTCGAATGAACCTAACAAATATTTTTTTGGATCCCGAATACCCTTGAATAATGTACAGTACAATTATTTAATATTCTTTAGACCAGCTTTCGGTGATTTTTCACGGTTTATTTCAAAAGTGGATACTGAAAATTTCTATTTTTGCACATTCGAAGCGGTTTTTCGGTATCGGGTGCCTACCTAACCTTTCAGTTTTAAATTTTTTTCTTACATAATATGACTTGCTCTATAAAAATAAAATAGTAACTTTTGCTCACTTCGACCACTTGAAGGCACTTTTTAATTTCGAAAATATTTAATTTATGTTTTTCTCAAAATAACTTTTTCAGATATTGATTTCACAAATTTTGTTCAACAGAATAAATGTTCGCCATATTTTTCTGCATTTTTTAAGCACTAGCACGACTTTCTAGCACCATTTTGAGGGAAGTTACAACGATTCCGGCTTCAGAACCGGGAATTTCCTAAAAGCCGGCTCTGAGACCTGGGACATCGATTGATGAAATTCTTGTCCCTAGGGTAGTGGTATAATAAATTTTGATCGAAATCAGAAATACTTTTTTGAAAGTTTTTCCCCGAGGTCACGTTTTCATGCAATCTCTGGTGATACCTGTCTTATATATTGTTGAAATCGAATTTTGGTCTCGAGAATGCAGAAACGACGAGATTAACGAGCCACCCGAGGAAAGAGGATTTCCACATAATTTTTCCTTATGATGATGCGTGAGCTTGTTCATGGTTAGTTGTTCATGAATAAGCCTTAGTTATTGCGATTTTTCTCAATTTGTTGTTAGAGATAAAGTGGTCTTTTTGATTTCGCATTTGCTCGTTTCATGCACTTGTTAGGAAATTACCTAGGGCTTTGTGACACTGATAAATATTGTATTGTATTGTGTGACGTTCTCCACTATTCGAGGATAATCATTAATTGATTAGTTTGTTTATTTGTCACTGTTTGGTTGATTATAACAACAGTAACAAGCGGTACGGACCCTTATATCATTGTGCAATAGAGTTTGAAATTTGGGTAAATGATTAGATTAGATCTCTTCATTTCGCACACTATCTATGTCGGTCGGTAAAAATAATAAGAAAGTGTGTGAAATGAAGATATCTAATTCAAGTATTTACTCGAACTGCAATTTCTATTGTGCAATTCTGCACCATGAGAGAGACAGAGCATGAAATGAGAGGAACCCCTCTCACTTTTATGTGCGCTCTCTCTTTCTCTCTCTCTCTCTCTCTCTCTCTCTCTGGTTTGACCGGCTGGGGAAAAGGTAAGTGTCCTCTATTTTCCCCGCTCACACACACACACTCCTTCTTCTTATAGCCCTCACAACGTGGCCCTCTCATATCACCATGGTTTTTCTCCTCTTGTAGTGCTTTCGGCCAATGTCTCCTTGAATGACTATTTTTCTTCATTTCAACACAAGATATCTAAAATACGCGCTCCTATTCCCGTTTTACAATGGATTTGCAATGAATTATCCCGATCTTTTGTTTTATTTTTCAATTCAATTCAATTCATTTATCTCAGCAACACACAATAGGAACTTTTTGGGAGTGCATAGGTGGATGGTTGTTTACTGTGTAATGAGGTAAGGGAGCTAATCGTGTAGCTCGATGTTTTTTCCCCTGACGAGTTACTTTCGGCGTCACAGGAGAGTTGTAGTGTCCCTGCTCTTGCGTGTAGCGTGTATGCGGCAAGCGTAAAAAGGAGTAGATGGAGAAAAGCACTAGAGAGCGCTAACCTCCTCGATTGGTTGTGCCATGTTGTGCAAGCGCAAATGCGCACAGGTTCTCCCTTTTCGACGTCTCTCTCTCTCTCGTCATTCCAACACCAATGTGTCGCGAACAAACTTTTGATATTTCATGAAGACCAAAGCATAGTCATTTCACCGGCATTGAACATGTATGTTGCTGTCACTATTTAAATCATTATCAGTCTTTGTTTGCTCTTTTCTGCCGCGCCAATGATTTCAACCTGCTACACTGACCTAACTTAACTTAATGGGACCAGGCAGTGAAAAAACAAGTTATTTTTAAATAAAAGAAAATTCTGTTCCCGGAAGAATGATAAAAACCGCATATTTTTGTTATTTTTTTGAAATTAGTTATGAATTTTCAAAGTTTCGCCTTTTCTCAAAGATAGGTTACGGTAGCGACTACACCACAATTCATTTCTCTAAAACCAGACATTTTCATCAATCTTGTTTGTGCACAATGATTCCGGGAGTGGCAAAAACCCCTGCGTTCCTCTTTTTGTTGCACATTATCTATTCATCCGACCAATTTAAATAGCTTTCTGTCTTTTCAGAAATAGGCGACGCACCGTTCCTGACGCTAATTTCAAATTAAAATAACTAATTGTAAAAAATGCTAAAAAATTAGTTTTTTCTTCATTTTTCATTAGATCATGGTGAGTAAAGTTCATTAAAAAAATACGAAAATTAAAAATCTGTTTTTGCACGCTGCCTGGTCCCTTTAAGTAACTTCACGCTTAGTGTACTGAAATCGCAGATGGCTAGTGGAATCAAAACGGAAGAGCTGGATGTGGATAGCGCCGAAAGAGTTAGAAAGACGACAAATGAACACGTCGGTACGGTCGGAACCTTCAATCCTCAAGTGAGCACAGATTTCGTAGTGGGACCGCAATTTGCTTTTACATATTTATAATCCGGGAAATTAAATATTTAAAAAAAAAGAAATATTGCAGGATGGAATTTCTCTACTTCCAGATCTCTGTCTTACTCGAGTTCTTTCGTTTCTTTCAAGGTATCACTCTCCGACCACGAGAAATTCATAATGTGAAATAAATTTCAGGTATGATCTTGATAATGTCATGAAAGCTAGTAGGAAAATGTGTGGGATAGTCGAAGGTCCGCAGTTACGCAAGATAAAGACAAGCGGAGGTCACCTCTGCATATTTCGGGTGCGTTTAAAAAATAGAGCTTTATAGGAAATACCCACTTCGAACGTAAATGATTAAGCAAAACGAAGAAAAACAATGAGGGGCATTTAAAAATGAAGTGCATTTGCAAAAATTGAGCGTCAATTACTAAGGTTTTTTTAAAGGTTGCTTTTTTCCACTTTTTAGGTGCGACTGAATTCCTTATTTTTCTCATTCTTCGCATAATCAGATTTTGAAGAAAAAAAATCGATAAAACCCGTTGCAGCTACCGCGAGGATACGGCTTCGAACTTGAAATGAGAAGTCTGAACGATTCCAACAGCAAGGGCATGCAATTGAGCGAGGAGGAGGAGAACTTGTTCCTGTACGAAGCTGAATTTCTGAAGGGGTTCAACTATGAACTAGGAGTCGTCCAGCATCGAACTCACGCAAGAAAATCGACATCTAATGTAAGTAGAGCAAAAGTTTATGCTGTTTTAACTTACTGACAGACGACAGTCTTCCACATTCCATTCGTACTAGGGTTGGTTAAATCGGCGCGAGCCAAAGGTGAACCTCTGCTCTCGACCGCGGTGAACCGGCTCGGTGACGGGCTTTTCGCGGGCTTTTCCGTTACAAAAAGGGAGGTTAACCTTGTGCCGAGCTTGACCGATTTTACCAATCCCTAATTCGTACTGTGCCCATCCAGATAGTACAAACTATTGTATTTTCGCTTCTTTGAAATATTTTTTAAAAAAAATGCTAGAGTTGATGAAATTACAAAAATTTAAATTTATAAAAAAGGAATTCAGGAGCAATGTCGTCTCCATCGATCCTCCTGTCCCCAATCTCTATTAGACACCCTCAAAAGACTTCTGCAAACTCGTGAAGTCGAAGTGCTCAAACTAGACAAGGTGAGACTGTTACCCCTTCTTGATTTTAACACTTCAAACTTACAGGTGATCTTGGATGCACCTCTGCTCGACGGTCTTATCGATAGTATGGCGGGACAGACTCTGAGTGAATTGAGTATCATCAACTGCCCAGTGTACGGAAGATCAACGCACGACGATTTCAACAAGTACGAATTAAGGTTCCCTTATTGGAAGCTATTGGAAATGGGAAATTTGGAGAACAAAGGAACGCAGACCGCAACGCGTGTTAGAGAGTGGGTGAAATGGAGAGAGCAGATGACGAGGTCATTTCCAATACTTCCAATAAGGGAACCCTAGTACGAATCCTTGAGGGAGATATAACAATAACCAATTTCAGATTCACCAAATGGATCAAAAGTATGAAGACGGAAAAGTTCACTATCAAGAATTCCTGCGGACTTGTCCGTAGCGCGTTTATCAACGAACACTTTTTCATGGAAATGAATGGACAGATGAAGTCAATTGAAATCGATGCAGGCATCTCTCACCATGGTGTACGAACATTTATTTATTTATTATTGTATAATTAATGAACAAAAAAGAACACCCATCACTAATGCTGCGCAAATTTCAGGGGTGCATGTGTGCCCACTGAGTGTGGGAAAGTAGTGTAAATCAACTCAAACAGAACGAAATCTCTCCAATCAAAAAAGGGAAATGTTCCAAACGCGGCTTGCAATCCCTATATCAAGTTTGGAAGTTGTAGCTTTACTAGGAAAAAAGTTGTGAAAGGGTGCGCCTTGAACCCCATGAAATTTGCGCAGCATAACTCGGCTTTGTTTTCTGCGTTTCAGAAAGGACGGTTCTACCCATCCAAGACGATTATTTCGTCTCTAGCAACCTTTTCGATTCGAAAAGTGCCGTCAATGATGATCGATTCACAATGGCTAGTGGAGACTATTACGGTAACTGCACTTTCTCCCCACATGATTCCAAATCTACAGACCAGGGTTAGGACGAGAAAGTATGCAAAAGTGAGAGAGTCCTTCTCGATTTCACACGCTCTCTCACTCCAAAGGCCTTTCTGTAAGGTTGATCGGGCTGTGGAATGATGTGTCCCGTTTTATGCCTACATTCGCCTTTAGACACACAGTGCCATTTATTGCTAATCTGAGACATTTTTTTTAAAAAGTTATGTATAGAAGTCCACCTTTGTTTATTAAAGTGTTTTCAGGTGCGCATGCAATGTTTAAAGGGAGCTTACGATGCCGTAAGTTGGAGATTTTGTACTAATAGTTTGCTTACCGGAGACGAGGTGAAGGCGCAAATCGATCAATCAGAATTTGAGGTGCATTTTTTTATTATAAAAGTCTAAATGTAAGTTAAAATAGTGTACATAGTCTTTTTTTGCCAATATACATAGTACAATTTCCAGTACGAATCTTGGGAGCACCAATCTTGGCGAGAGCATTGTATCGTCAAGAGAAGTAATCAAATGGCAGCCAAGTTCGAAATGCGCCAAATGGACGGAATCCATCCCAATATGTTCATTGCCGACGTCGAATTTTGGTCTCGACAAAGCAGCAAAGAACCCCGTTTTCGATTTAGAATTTTTCACAATTTTCCGATGCCCTAAGATTTTGCCCCATGAGCCAGTTTGCGTAAGTTTCAGACAAAACTCGGTACAGCAAAAAATGTGATGGTCTGATTGTGAGATAATACCTGTTTTCGACACACTTCGATGGGTTAGGAACGCCGGTAGAATCTCATTATATGCAAATTTGATTAGAGATCATGATGGTGCTCTGACAAGAGAACAATCAATCGTTGTAGTTCATTTTTACATTGTAATACTATATAAATGATCCCTTGCTACCAGTTCACAGTTCGCGTTGTTCCCCGCGACTAAAATACCCCCGAAGTGGCCAGGAGCGATTGAGCAATATTTAAACTTTCCTATTTTCCTGCACCCTCGCGCCCCCTTCCTAGATTTAAAGAAGGTGTAACACGATTGATTGAAAACTTTTATTTTCCACGATGCTCGAGGTTTCATTTCTGTTATCAGTAGTTGGTGAAACACAAATGCAGCGCGCGTTTCCCTCGCGCACCCTCCTCATTTCCCCTTATCTCTCTGCCTTTCTCTGACTTCTTCTCCACAAAATGCCCCCTCCCACCGCGAAAGATTGCAGGCTCAATATGAGACACTGTAATAATTCTTGTCGTTTTGGACATTTTATTAAACATAACTTTCTTCAAACTAAAAACTGAAACATGCAATTTTAGAGGCTCCACATGATTCCAAACCTACAGAACAGGGTTAGGACGAGAGAGTATGCAAAAGTGAGAGAGTCCCTCTCGATTTCACACGCTCTCTCACTCCAAAGGCCTTTCTTGAAGGTTGAGCGGCCTGTGGAATGATGTGGCTCTCATCGGGTATTCGATCTCCATTGCCCCACAGTGAGAACTCAGTTGACCAAATATTCGTGGGACATCCTCTTTAAAAGTTTTACTCTCTTGATCTTTCTTGTGATAGACAATAGCGAAATATTTGTATGATCAACTGACCACAATTTTGCCTGACAATAAATTACTCTTTATCAAGTTTGCCTTTTTTATGCATACGCATGTTAACGAATGCCTACTATCACTACAAATTCCGATTGCCTCTCCCTAATCGATTCTTGACTAGTTTTCATCCTTGCTTGTCTTGACAGAATTATTGGATGACTTTGCCGTTTTCTCAGTTGTTTTCGATCCGAGGACCGATTCGGGAACCTAAATTTCAATTAAATATTAAAAAAAATCATAAAATAGTTTAGTTTACGTCATTTTAAACAATATATGCACTTCTTTACCAATAACATATACATAAAATCTTTTTTTAATTCAATAATTAATAAATAAACCTGATTGTTCTTGTTGGAAGCGGTTGACGGTGGCAGCATGGGGGAGTTCGGTTCATTCTAAATTATCGGTAATTAATTACTAATTAAGTAATTTTAAAGCCTAAAATTAAAATATCCCACCTTTTTCTCCAGTTGATGCTTTCCGGCGGGCAATTGGCCTCCCGGATTGACTCCGATCTTTCCTCCTGCGGCAAGAATGAACGCGTCCTCGAGGGTGGCCTGAAATCATTTTATTTTTTATGCGGCGCAAATTTCATGGGGTGCAAGGTGCACATCAGTTTTATGCACCCTTCCGTAACTTTTTTCCTAGTGAAGCTACAACTTCCAAACTTGATACAGTGATTGCAAGCCACGTTTGGAACATTTTCCATTTTTATTGATCCCTGTAACAAGTTTGGAAGTTGTAGCTTCACTAGGAAAAAAGTTATGAGAGGGTGCATAAAACTGATGTGCACCTTGCACCCCATGAAATTTGCGAAGCATTAAAAACACATTTTAATTAGCATAATTAGAGACCTGAGTGAAGCAGAAATCGGCGGCTTTGACGTCGCCGGACAGTTTCGTCGCCATTTCGAACAAATCCGAGAAGACGTCATCGGCCAGGCGAGGAATCTGAGATAATTATCGATTTTCCTTATTAAAAAAAAACTAAATTTCCACCGGAAGTGAAACCGGAAGTATACCTTGTACTTGAGGTTGCGCATCCGGAAACACGGAGAGCACAGAAGTGGTGATCTTAATTGTTTTTTTTAAGAAAATCAATCGATATTTATTATTATTTCCTAATGGTAAAAGTAATTGGTAATTAAATTAATACAATTTTTAAAAAAACATACCGCCTCAATTTCCACCACTCCATCCATGGTGAGGTTGAGGTTGTAGTGCTCGCCGAACTTGCATTTTACAGTGATTTTCAATAAATTATTGATTTTTCGATGCGGAATCAATCGCAAACTGACTGGTTCTTGATGGATTGAGTGGTGCCCTGGACGGCGATCCATCCGTCCCTCATAATGATCAGACTCGAAACCATCGCTTCCACCTCGTCCCTGCACAAATAACAATAATAATAAATATTATTTTTTACAACATGTTTTCCTCCACTTCGAAAATACATTTTAAAATGTTTCATCGATGTCGAAAGCTGTGTTTTTTTCTGGATTTTCGATAGGGATAAATGGTCTGCGAATAATCCATCCCATTTTTAAACTACGATAAGTGTCATTGGTAGGGTGAGAAATGTGAGACCACGGTCTCTTCATTTCACACACTCTCTCATCTATCGACCGGTAGTGTGCGAAATGAAGAGGCCGTGGTCTCACGTTGCGCACTCTAGTCATTGGGAATTGCAGGGATGCAAGTTTAGTTATCTTTTTTCTCTGATTCTCTTCTAGCCGTTACACAGATCTTTGGACCAAAAGGCCATAATACGCTTTTTGCATCTCTAAAGAATGGGGTCGGGAATACCAACATGGAGTGAGAAGTGAGGGCAATGGCGGTGTTGGTGGACTCTCGCAGGGCGCAGATCACACTCCACACGTCACGACGAGCCTGTAATTAATTAATTATTAATTTACAAATTTGAAATTTAATTACGATGGGATCGATTCCGGCCGTGGGCTCATCGAGAATAATGATCGAGAGTTCTGAGCGAAAAGAGAGGCGGCGACGGAGATTTTACGACGTTGACCGCCACTGGGAACTTTTAGTAGAACACAGAGTTTTCTCCCTTTTTTTCGTTCCGATATTTCAAAATGTTGCCTACCTGTAGCTCTTGGTCTTCTTGCTCGCGTGAGCCTGCATGCCCACGCACGTAATCACAATCTCGGCGACCTTTCGCGGATTTGAGTAACCGTGCGGTGCTAAAATACAGTAACTTGGTGGATACTGTAAGACTGCTAACCCTCCGAATTCTGCTACCGTAGGCACAGGTTAACTTTACCGGACCATGAGATCATGAATAAGAGACGCACTCTATTAGCCCGTGTTACCTGATCCAGTAAAGAAAACCAGTGCCCTACCATAACCCTCCGGGGTTGCTGTGACACCATGGTACTGTAACCTGCGAGAATAATGAGGGACTGGCGACCGGTGAGATCGTCGATAAGCGCATCCTTCTGTGGACAGTAACCGATGGTCTAAAAATTGATAATTGATAAAAAATAATCAATCGATAATAGCCGATAACTTACCGCAGGCGTTCCGCAATCCACGCCGCCTACAGTAGCCGATCCGGCGGTTGGCATACACACATAGAAACGTTTTTTTTTATTTTGAAACTACAAGCACCTCACATGACAACCGCGTTGGTTATATTAAACAAGCATGTGAGTACTCGGAAAATATACGTTCGTCAATTGTGAAAATGATAAACGTGTCAATTAAATAATACAACTATAGTGTTGCCCGTGAGTATCTCGAATGTGCTGGTCTTGCCTGAAAGAAGTCCCCGAAAACTCGATAGCCTATTACAAATTTGAAATATTACATTCGTGGCATGGACTTTTTTATCTTTGTCATGCTCACTCGAAGCCATATCTATCCTTTAGGAGCGGAACGTTTTATTATTTTGGATGAGTGTTTGTGAATTTATAATACCGGCTCCGTTGATTCCCAGCACTCCGAAGCACTCGTGAGCGTGCACGCCGAAAGTGATGCCTTTCACGGCGTGAACGTTGCCTTTGTACACGTTCTGCAGTCCTAATACCTGAAATTTTAATATTTTACAAATTTGAATATTTCTTCATATTTCAATAATCCTGTTTAATAAGTGATAACAATTGAGCACAAACGCAACTCTTTACATGCTTGAACAACATCAAATAAAATTAATTATGATAATTAACAGCAAGAAACATGCCTTGAGAACTAGCTCCTGCTCGTTCGGAAAGACCATGTATTGGCCCACAGGCACCTGTAAATTGCGTTTTAAAACATTTTCCAATTATTTCATAAATAAAGTTATTCACCTTCTTGCACCGTTGCATTACTTGCAGCTCGAGAAAGAGGAGCGTTAGGATAAGCACGATAAAATGAAGGACGAGATAGACATAACCTTAAAATTTTTAAAATTATTTTACTGCAAACTAGCTAAAATACGAAAAAAATATACAATATTATTCATTTTATATTTCACTTTTTTTATAAAACAATTACCGAAAATGTCGTTTTGCTTGGAGGCCTGAGAGATGGACACCATGGCGCTGATCACGGAAAGCGGTGACTAAAAAGGAATAAGATATACCAAATTATATTTGTTTTCAAAAAAATCCTCACCCATTCTCCGAGCGCTGGACCGATGAACATACTGATGAAGCCGCTTCCAATCTGGAAAAAAATATATGAATACTCAGTTAAAGTATTACAACTTTAAAATGATACGTTCATATTACGTTAGGATCAACAAGTGGCTGGAACAGGCCAAAAATCGAAATCGCTCAAAACTTCGTCCTATGAAAAAAAAATTCGGCAAAAACTTTTGCAACCAATTGGAATCGAACCACTGACCTTCGGATTGCAGTTCTAGACCACTACCGCATCGGCCATGCGGATGCCGCGTCTGCACACGCGTTCCGCGCGCGCGAAAATCAGCAAAACTTGAATAGTTTTCGATGCAGGGCTTAAACCTATTATTGTTATATATCGAATTGATCAGTATGACGAGCTCTTTCATATATGTGCATAAAATCACTTTCTACTCTCTGGATCAAAAAATCGCATTTTCTCAAAAACGAGAAATCGCTTCTACCAGCCACCTAGTCCATGAGATAGAGCATCAAATTCTGCAAGTATGCGCGATATTTCGTGCCTCTACGGGCACTCCGAAGCGAGTTTTATTCGAAAAACAAGTTTGGCGCCATACCGGCGCCCAGAGGGGTCAGATTGCGAAATCGATGGCACCAGCGTGTTCAGCGTCGAAAGTTACCCCTAGGACCAAGTTTTGAGCGATTTCGATTTTTGGCCTGTTCCTGACCTCTGTTGAGACCTTGTTGATCCTAACGTAAATAGCGTCATATGTACTAGAGGACTACTAGTGGTGTACTCTCTTTCTATACCTCGTCTCTCGATTTGTCATGCTCTCTCGCAGCCGTATCTGTTGTTTAGGGGCGGAACGTTTTATTATTTTGGATGAGTGTTTGTGAATTTATAATAGCTGGACTCATTGTCGGGAAAATTCTCTCTCACAGCGATCGGTCAAGAGAAAATGCGCGAAATGGAGAGTTTTGCAACATCAAAATGATATCAACAATGAATTCGGGTTTAAGTTACAACTAAACATACAAGGTAAGATACTAACTATGTTCTATACTAGTTATACACATTGTTTTATCTTTTTAAAGCATTGCAATATGAAACTTACTAATCCAAACACGACGAGACACTGTCCCTTCGCGCGCGTCTCAAAACTTCGATAGAGAATGAGCACGAATAACTCGGTAGTGAGAAATCCGGCGAGCGTAACAGTGATCACGCTGAATATAACTTTTACCATCCCAACTAGCAGGGCTGTATTGAGGTTAAATGCACTACGCTCTATGCGCACACTACGCACTATGCATAGTTCTGGGTGCGGGTTCGGTCCAGGGGGAGCTCGGTAGATGGCTCCAGTTTCGGTTCAGGGGGACTCGGTGGCCGGCTCATTGTTCAGTCCAGGGGGACTCGGTGGTCAGTTCCAGGTTCGGTCCAGGGGGAGCTCGGTAACTGGCCCCAGGTTCGGTCCAGGGGGAGCTCGGTAACTGGCCCCAGGTGCGGTCCAGGGGGAGCTCGGTAACCGGCCCTAGGTTCGGTCCAGGGGACCGAACCTGGAGCCTTCTTTTTTATTGCAAAATATTATTTCCTGTGACCCCCGAGACGCCCCGATTTTTTTGGCAAACATTCGAACATTTAGATGTTTCAAGTTAAAAAAAAATGTATGGAAGTATCTCAAAAAAATAGAAAGGTAGTTTCAAAAAGAAAATTAGTCGGGAACCCTATCTAAAATTTTAGTTTTGCTATTTTTTTTTCTTTAAGGTTGCATTATTTTGGTATAGGGCTGACTCATAAGTTTTGCACGATTTGGGTTGTGAACTTCGGTCTCTCGAATTTCGGTGATGTCAAATGGACAGCCCCTGCAGTCAGGGTATGTTGTGGCGGGAGCACATTATAACAACATCCAACATCAGAATGATTATACTCTATCTGAATGCTCGAGATTTAATAAGAAACATGTTTTGAGAAAATATGAAGAAAATGACTTTTTTTTTTCGAATTTTGTTGACTCATAGACTGCTTTTATCAAAAGTTCTACCTAGAATATATTCTAGTATTTGAAGTCTTCTTTAAAATTATGGCAAGATCAGACAGCTGCATCGATTATTCCAAAAGTTCTGTTTCCCCAACATAGAGTACTCCTCGGAAAATAGTGGCTGTGTGAATTCAAATGGTGCTTCTCAATGCGAACCGATCGAGATCCCATATCGTCCGTTATATTCATTGACACTTTGACTTTCTGCCACAGTGGTTCGTTTGAGGTACGAATGTCGTATAGTTTTCGTACTTACAAAAAATGTAAAATCGGAAATGTGCTAAATTTCGCTAAAATTACGTATTTTGGTCCTTCGTATGAAGATGTGCCCTATCCAAGTATGGGGAAATCAAGCAATACCCTGTTTGTTAGTTACACTAGTAGACATTATCTATAGAATGAGCTAATCAGCGGATCAATAGAGGCTTCACCAATTTCGTCGCATTTCGTGAAGCCTGATTTTCGATCGTTTATTTCTAGCATTTTATGGCGTCCAACGCATCTGAGCAATAGGATAAGTAGAATTTAAATGAATAACACTTTTGAAATACCTATGGGATGTATGAGAAATGAGGGTAGTATGGGAATTCAATACTCATTGGGAACGCCACAGACCCGAATGTTGTCAATCTTGAGATATGCCGCAAGTAAATTACGTTTTTGATGTAGAATTTCTGCCACGCCCAATGAGATAGCTCGATGCTTGGAGTGCTTTTGCATTCATCTGAGATCACCCTCCATAATTGTAACTTGAACGGAATGGCATCTCGATCCGCTGGTGATATGCAAGCCATTGAAAGAATCTGGTCGATAAGGACCCTGACAAATTTCCGACCTTCTCTCTTTCGTCAATGTGGGAAATGAGCAATATGGTAGTGGCCGATAAAAAGTCGAAGACTCGCTACATATAACTATACTATACAAATATTGCCTGCTAAGTTCTAATGAGAGTGTGAACAATTTTTCTGAAATCTCGAAATCGTGCAAAACTTTTGAGTCAGCCTGATAGCTTTCTATTTTTTTAACAATATGTTTCATAATTGGGTTAGTTTTTTCTTGTTTCCATTATACCTTTCTGTTTCCAAGTAAAGTTTCTTTTTTTCTTGGAACCCCCCTTTTTCCCTAACATCTATTCCAGAACAGAGCCGAATTAAGATTTCGTCTGTCAACGCATAGTCCACACACAACGTTTCACGCGAGGACTTTCGCGGGCAAGAGAACGGAGAGCGGCAGAGAAACTAGTAAACACGAGAGAGCGTGTGAAAGCGAGAGAGCGCCAGACAGCAGTCTCCGCCCCTTTGTTGTTGTTTACTGTTCGGCCGCCTCGGATTTGAAAACCCTGCACATCAAAACCGTTCAAACGCAGGAGTCCCTATTTAGGGGGTGATGAAACGCTGTGCCACAATGATTATCGCAATGGAAGAAACATTTTTTTTTAAATTATTTAATTGATATAACCATTTGAAACTTACTCCAAAAGATGTTGCCAACGGATAGAACTGGGTTTCTCCTGAAATGAATGAAAATTCGCCAAAAAAAGATTTTGTTCGCGAATAACACTCTAAACAAAGGTGTGTGTGACAAAGTATGCCATTTATTAGCGTTTTTTTTGGCTTTTTCTGTTTCTCACCTTGAAAGAAGCGAATTTTGTGGCATATTTTGTTATCAACCGTTTCCAACTTCATTTTCCTCCATATCCATATATCGTACGTGATTCTCATCAACGCATGAATTTACGAAAAGTACATTTTGAACTTTTTTTACTCTTTCTGAATACTGAACGTACGGAGCTGGCAAGGAGCTCATTCGACTCAGAAAAATAGGTTTAGTAGGGATTGGCACGGCATGTCACGGTGAAAAGTCGCTAGAAATCGATAAAATATACTGTAAGGTCCATCTGGAGCGCGTTCATAATTCGCGGCGAAGTGCGATGAGTACATGCAAATTGGGGATGAGGGCGAAAGTTCGTCCACTTAGCGAATTTGAATGTCTGCCTCAATTTACATAGACTCGCGCCAATGCCGTGACTTCGCGGGGAATTATGAACGCGCTCCAGATGGACACTACAGTATATTTAATCGATTTCTAGCGACTTATTATTTTCACCGTGACATGCCGTGCCAATCCCTACCACAACGTTTCACGCGAGGACTTTCGCGGGCAAGAGAACGGAGAGCGGCAGAGAAACTAGTAAACACGAGAGAGCGTGTGAAAGCGAGAGAGCGCCAGACAGCAGTCTCCGCCCCTTTGTTGTTGTTTACTGTTCGGCCGCCTCGGATTTGAAAACCCTGCACATCAAAACCGTTCAAACGCAGGAGTCCCTATTTAGGGGGTGATGAAACGCTGTGCCTACTAAACCTATTTTTTCTGAGTCGAATGAGCTCCTTGCCAGCTCCGTACGCACAGTATTCAGAAAAAGTAAAAAAAAGTTCAAAATGTACTTTTCGTAAATTCGTACGGTGATGAGAATCACGTACGATAACCTAAAGAAAAATATATTCATAAGCTAAAGTCGGGGAAAAATAGGTTATCACTCGCACGTGCTTAAAGCGCCGATTACGGTACTAGGCGTGATTCATAACTGATTCGAAAAAAAAAATTTAGACCTTATCAGATGCAGTGCTTTCTAAACTTTTTATTTTATTTTTTTTGTGTTATGCAGGAGGAAATTGAGACAGTAAATGGTTTGTATCAACATATGCCACAAAATTCGCTAATTTCGCAATGCTAAAAAGTGTCGCACTGTGCCAGACTGAGCCTTTGTCCAGAGAGAAATGGGCGTACGATATAATGATAAAAAATGATAAAATAAAATTTCACCCCAGCAATGCGCACGATCCGAATGCATTCGACTGTCGAACTGATGAGAGGACTGAAGAGGATTTTTAATATTGTTTTTAAAAATAATTTTGAAAAATTTGCTAAAGTTTTTCATTTTTCATCCCCACACTCCTTCTCCCACCCCCCCCCCACACACACAATACCCTTGCTGCCATGCAAAAACCGATTCCATGTCGACGGACATCCGTCTCTTGCCCCGCAACAACCCAAATCCCCAATCCTCCCTAACGGAATAAAGAAAGAAAGAAAGAAAGTGTTATCAACTAACTTCAAGACCGAAACGTGAACAGGCATCTTCACTGTAGAAATCCACATCCAACGTGAAATTACTTAGTTCGTTAATTGCCAATTGCCTGTAAACAGCATCTCTGGTATATTTTATTAAAAAATATATTAGTCACACAATATAAAAATTACTTGGGAGTCCATGACCCCTCATAGGTAAACTTGGTCCCATTGTGATCTACTCAAACCCGGCTGAGGTATGTTTCAAAGGAAAGAATCCCCGATTTTTAGATTTATCTCCGGAAACAACAAAAACTCTTAGTTAGATATATTTAAAACTCATTGGGGGATGGTAATGTGCGTAGGCGGAGGCTCATTTCGCTCAAACCAGGAGAGTTTCATGTCAAGCGATTTTACAGTAGCAAGCTACCACGCTAAATGGGGCATTATGTAAACCACCCTTTCCCAAGGTATCTAGGGCACGTTACCTTCCGCAATCAAAGTTGCTACCAATTTACCGCCCGGGGGTGGATGGAAGGCTTGGTTGGCCTCGGCGGGGATCGAACTCTCTTTTCGACCGGGTTCGTACCACTCGGCCAGATTGAGATCACAAAAGGATCATTTGAATAACACTATTTACAAGTGCACAATGAGCTCAAGACATCAATGATTGGCAAATGGAGGTAGAGGAGTTTCATCATTTTAATGCGAGACCAATTCCAATATGACTGGAATTTCTTAGCATTGTATACCTTATTGAATGTGGCAATAAATAAAACGACATTTGATACTCGAGATATTTTTCAAAGAAAAACCAAAAAAAAACTAACTCTTCAGCGTTGGCGGAGTAATTATATCTGACATAGTTACTGTAGTCGCTGGAAAATGCGAATATTATATATATATATATAATTTTAAAAATACATACAATAAAAATAAATTAAAATTTCACACCTCACTCGTTGCATTCGGTCGTGCGTAAGATCTGAGCAATTGGCTTTCGGATGGCAACTAACCATTGAAAAAAATCATTTTATTCTTCCAGAATACGCATAAACGAGTAAAACTTGAATACCATACAAATAATGACAAGAATCATGACTACAGACAAAATTTCAAATACAAAAGGAACCGAAAATCAAATATGTGCTCAAGAATTTTTTGTTCCTAAAAAATGTTCCCGTTGTTCCTGGAAACGATCCGCCGAGCGTTCCTAGGAACAACATGAACAAAAAAAGGAAATCAGGAGAATTAGGAGGACAGCGCTCCGGTTTTTGAATGCACACGTTGTGCGCACGTCTCGCTTACAGTTCTTCCCTCTCTTGCCGCGCTCATATTCAACCGAGAGAGGGAAGTATTGAGTATTAATATTAAGTATTAGTATTAAGTATTAGTATTAATATTAAGTATTGAATGTAAGAGAGTCAGTACACTGGACGTGCACACCCCGTGCTTTTCAAAGCCGGAGCAGGAACAGCAGGAACAAAATAAGGAACAAAAAGTTCTTGAGTGGTACGTAAAACATTCGTTCGCCACATTCGCAGGAACATTTGTATAATGTTCAGGTATTAGTATGGAAAAAAACACGTGACTACTCACGAGTACGTAGTATTGATTTCTTCTTGCGACAAGGAGTGAACAGTCCAATTCGTTTCTTCGTAGCGACTACCCATGTATTTCTCAGGCGAAACTTTTGAACTGTTGATCTGAATCAGAGCTTAGTCCGTAAAGAAGATTAAGGACAAATTAAGATAAAGAGCACACTGACTACGGACCGTCAGTCTATGCAATGTACAAGCATATCGTCGACTCTTTTTCTCTACAAGGTCTACATGTCAATGATTTCTTTAAGAAGCTCTGAGTTTTGGTCGAAAACGTCTCTCCATAAACTACCCTACTTATGCCAAATCTTTTTATCTGATATTTGCTCTCTGAGAAGAAATATGACTACTAATCTCTGCTCGATTTTAAAGTATGATCTAACATGGGACACACCACAATCTAACAATCTAACATTAAGTAACTAGCGGGGTACGTGGAGGTTAAGCGCACTACGCTTTCAAAGTATGGTCCAGGGGGACTTCGTTTGCCGGGCACAGTTTGGTCCAGTGGGATTTCGGTCGCCGGGTACAATTCGGTAGAGGGGGGCTTCGTTTGCCGGGCACAGTTTGGTTCGGGGGGGACTTCGGTCGCCGGGTACAATTCGGTCGAGGGGGACTTCGTTTGCCGGGCACACTTTGGTCCAGGGGGACTTCCACGGCATTTCAAAGCACGGGTGCTAATTTTTTCTGCGTGTGTTGTGTGTTGGTAAAGGGCGGCATGCGGCAACGCGTTTAATTCGTTTTTGAATTCGCTCCATGACCTTTTGTAACGGTTAAGTATGCAGGGCTGCTACACAGTTGTTTGAAATTCGCGGGCTTCCCTGAGGAAATTCACGGTATTCATGCTGTATTGAGTGATTTTGATTTATGGGCGTGGTCTAGGTTTTACGTGGAGCTGAAATGCCGTGCTTCGGTCGCCGGGTACAATTCGGTCGAGGGGGACTTCGTTTGCCGGGCACAGTTTGGTCCAGGGGAACTTCGGGCGCCGGGCACAGTTTGGTTCAGGGGGACTTCGGGCGAAGGTTACAGTTTGGTCAAGGGGGTGCCAAAGTCTCGTGAGGCTGAAAAAAGTGCAGTAGCTATGCCCGATCTTGAAGTCTGATCTTTGATCTCTGAGAAGGGATATGACTAGGGAGTGGTGGTTTTTGAAACGAACTATGGTATGGTCAACCCTGCTCTCTGGAAACTAAAGTACCTATGCACGATCTTCAAATCTGATCTTTGATCTCTGAGAATCGCTATAGCTAGGGATCATTAATCTTAGCAATGAACTAGGGTATTGTCGGACCTTCTCTCTGGAAAGTACAGTACCTATGCCCGATCTTGAAGTCTGATCTTTGATCTCTGAGAAGGGATTTGACTAGGGATTGGTGGTCTTTGAAACGAACTAGGGTATGGTCAACCCTACTCTCTGGAAACTACAGTACCTATGAACGATCTTCAAATTTAATCTTTGATCTCTGAGAATCGCTATAGCCACCGGTGTGCATCCCCAAGTTGGCATCAAGTTGATTGCGAAAATCAAGTTGGCATCAAGCTCCCCGTTCCCCAAGTTGGTATCAAGTTGTCGGAGCCGGAGATAATACTGGTGAAATTTCTCCCTAGCGCTCGCACTCGATGCACGCGCTGTCGCTTTTGGCACTAACTCAGTTTTGCGGTGTTTTCATCGATTTTCTATCTTCATTCATGGAGTTTCTTGTTGTTTTGTGGCTCAAATCGATGCGAAGTCAGCAGAAAGCGGCACCAAGCACAGTAAGGTATGTTCCGTGGCGGAATTCCGCATAAATCTTCCGTTTTCAGGTGCATGAAATTTCAATTCCGTTTGAACTATGAATCTCCTTTCATACATAAAGATCTCATGTATTTCATCCGGCAGAATATCCGTAAAAGGTAAGCAGTGCCAAACGCTCTTTACTTTCAGGCTTTTTCCTACTATTATTCGTCGAAAATCGATTATTTCTGTTTTTCAAGTTGGAGCTATGCACATTTCACAAGGTATGTCAAAAGTTCGTCCACAGGATACTTTCAGGAGACAACAGCACATCTGCTGAGAACTTTTCTTACTTGACAAAATGATTTCAAGCAATCCAGGAGAGTTTTGTGTTCGGAGGTGGCTGAATTCAGAGGAGAGCACGTTTCCAGTGTCGTTTTACCCTGTTGACTGCTTCTAATTGATAAACTGTTTGATACGCATTGAATGCACAACAAAGGCACGTATACATGAAGGATAACGCGCGCGGTCGCGTGCGGCCCTAGGCCCCGCCCCCCTTTGAGATTCCCCAAGTTGGCATCAAGTTGTTTCCCAAGTTGGCATCAAGTTGTTCCCCAACTTGCCCCCAAGCTTGATACCAACTTGGGGAACAACTTGATGCCAACTTGGGGATGCACACCGGTGGCTAGGGATCGTTAATCTTAATAATGAGCTAGGATATCGTCGACCTTACTCTCTGCAAATTACAGTAGCTCATCCCAAATAACCGTTTCGAAATATAGAATGAGATATTATCCAGGACTACCGTGACGCTTACACCTGCGTACAGCGATATGGCCCAGAAGAGCAGCGTGAAAACGGTCTGTAATGTAAACATCAACTACAGAAAGACAAATAACATTAATATTGATTGCATATCGGGCACTTCTTTACTTTAGGGAAGCGCTATCATTCCTCTCTCGAGGATGCGATTAAGAGATCAAGAGGGCTGATAATGGGGATAGGGGGATAAGGAAAAGGGGACTTATGCCCTAAAGTAAAGAAGTCCTGCGAATTGGATTACTGCCAATTCCTGGGGCTTTTCGATGCACAAAGGCTTACCTGAGTGATGGTCCATCCCTTGGATCGAATTGTCGTTTTCCAACTTTTCCATAGAAGCAGCCACAGATGGCCGAATTCGAACATTCTGAATATGAGAGGAATCGCGAGAGTCTCGACCATGGCGAGGCCGTAGAAATTCATGATTTTTAATTTGGCTGAATATTTATTCTAAGGTAGTTCAACATCTCCTCTATCGATTGGCGTTGACAGAATTTTTATAAAAAATTTCGCAACCGCGTGAAACATATCCAAACCTGGAGTCTTCGGATTTTTCCGCCGATAGGTCAAAGTTTGCGAAATCATAACTCGGTTCAAAATAAAGGTAGAAAATTGCGGTTTTGTTTGTTAGATAGATAATATTGTAGGCTACAGATTGAACCGTGCCAACTCATTCCTGGCCGATTTTTTGGAACGTGGCGGTCGGTTTCATTAAAAATGTTATAAATCGCTATAAAGTTAAAACTGGTCTTAGGTTCTTTGTTTGTTAGAACGTGCAGCTCGGTTGCTCACTAGAACTCGCAAGTCGTCCAAATCGGGTCTTGCGTGGCAAATGAGCGCAGCTGAATTTTTTTTTGAAAAAAAATTTTTTTATGCCATTGTCACAAACTGTGTCATTTGCAGTGTAAATAATCATAACATCTAAAAACACTATACAAGTTGATTTAGTGGACTTTTAAAGCGAACTTTTTGAGAGAAAATTTTTTTTCGAGGTCAAATCATTCACAGATTTGTATACTATCAACAACAAAATGATGCAATGATACCCACCGAACAATTTGACCTGCGCAAGGATTCGGTAGAGATCCAAATTTTTGAGATATGTGTGAAAAAGTGGATTTATTTTCGAAAAATACGATATTTGCTCTTTGAGAAGGCAGAGCACGCGCTTTCAGACAAACATTGGAAAACTTAGTTGTTATAGCTGCCCACGATGAATAGATAGGGACTCATTTTCAATTTTCCGACTGCTCTTCGCATGATGAGAGAACTTCAGGGAATGGCTAGCGGTGTAAAATATAAAATCGACCATCACACGAAGAGTGTAGGAAATGCAATAACCATTTTAGTATCTGCATGTATCTGCAAAAATCTTCTCCCGAGCATCATCTCTCATAATTATAACAACAATATTATACAATAGGACCTTGTAAAGTACAGTTTCTTCAAAAGTGAAATTCAGCCGTGAAATTTTTCGAATTTTTTTTCTCTCAAAAAGTTCGCTTTAAAAGTCCACTAAATCAACTTGTATGGTGTTTTTAGATTGTTTATGATTATTTACACTGCAAATGACACAGTTTGTGACAATGGCATAAAAAAAAATTTTTTCAAAAAAAAATTCAGCAGCGCTCATTTGCCACGCAAGACCCGATTTGGACGACTTGCGAGTTCTAGTGAGCAACCGAGCTGCACGTTCTAACAAACAAAGAACCTAAGACCAGTTTTAACTTTACAGCGATTTATAACATTTTTAATGAAACCGACCGCTACGCTCCACACAATCAGCCAGGAATGCGTTGGCACGGTCCAAACTGTAGCCTACGATAGTATCTATCTAACAAACAAAACCGCAATTTTCTACCTTTATTTTGAACCGAAATATGATTTCTCAAACTTTGACCTATCGGCTGAAAAATCCGAAGACTCCAGGTTTGGATATGTTTCACGCGGTTGCGAAATTTTTGATAAAAATTCTGGCAACGCCAATCGATAGAGGAGGTGTTGAACTACCTCAGAAAAAATATTCAGCCAAATTAAAAATCATGAATTTCTACGTCCTGGCCATGGCCGAAGTGGTCGAGTCTCTCACGATTCCTCTCATAAAAAGGTTACTTTAAATTCGAAAAATACTTTAAATTCGTTTCAAACTGCGCACCTGAAAAGACGAATAAAGACGCGCCACCGATGATTTTCAGAGCAATCGACCAGTCGAAATGAGGAATTGGAGAGAGAGTGAGGTCGGAATGGAAGGATCACCGTTGTTGAAAAAATGGAAATGAGTAATTAATCGATTATTAGATTCCTTCATTGTTCAACTTTTTTTAGAAAATGTTAAAGGCGCTTTGTGTATTATACAATTTGAATAAATGATGTTAATGAATACCTATTAAAATTATTGGTAGCCATTAAGCAAAAGAGAAAGTTCAAACAAAACGCAATACAACTCGTGATGGCAATTGGTTGTCGACTGGAGAATCACCGGAAAAGTTTAAATCGTTTAAATTCTTCTTCCTGAAGTGTATGATTCATCGCGCGAAAATTTTCCGGGAGTGCTGAATGGAAGGATGTGCCTCACAATGGAAACTTGAATTCCCAATTCGGAACAAATAATAGTTACACTACAACTTCCATTTAAATTATAATTCTCATTAATTGTAATTATTTTCTTGTTTATCTTTATTCTCAATCCACTTTCGCATATTTATTTGTGTTGTGTTTTGTGTAATAGAGCAGGAAAAAATCGAGAGGGTATTGCCTGCTCTCTGTAGATTTGGAATAAAGTGCTGATGATTAAAGCAACAAGAAGAAGAAACACACCCAAATTCACTCAGAAAAAAGTCACTAGGATCAGGACACAAAGTGAAAATGTTCACTTACCGGTAAGTGAAATGTCTCTTATTTCTAGTGACTTTCACTTACAGGTAAGTGAACATTTTCACTTTGTGTCCTGATCCTAGTGACTTTTTTCTCAGAGTTCTCAGTACTCGCTGAGTCCACCCGTAAATTTCATACCAATCTAGCCAAAATAGCAATTAGAGAATACCTTGGTGAAAAGGGCCGTAATTACCACTCCGCAAATGGGCACCTCCTACGTGTTTGTGAATATGTCTCGAAACGCGAATTGGGTGGATCAATTTCTTTCACATCTCGGCCAGTGTTGGTTTTGTTGGTTTTGTTTTGCATATCGAATAATTCTATTCGCGAAAAACAATTCATAATTTGCGAATAACCTTTGTCATTCGCGAATATAATTATTTGATGCGAATATAATTATTTGATATTTGCTCTTTCACATTTAATAATTGAAAGTGTAATTGTGATAAATATTATTATTATTACTATTATTATTATTGTTATTATTATTATTATTATTATTATTATTATTATTATTATCTGACAACTCTAGTCAGTATTCAGATGTACACTTACAACCAGTCCGTCTTCCTATCGGAATTTGCGGAGAATTGGTTAGTCTACGGTCAGCGAGTGCTCTTTGTCGTTTCTACGTTATTCCTTGTGCTTGTTCTCTCTTTCCAACTACGCGAAACGCCGCCCCATCAATCGTCTATCAAGAACTATCTTGTTCTAATTCAGGTAAAAATCGCAAAGTTCTCAGAAATCATCCTTTGTTCAATTTTAATGTAGAAGCAATTAAATATTTCCGCGTTGCTACTTTATTCTCGAAACCACATGAATTACGTATGTATTTGCGACTAAAAATCAATCACGTTTTCAGGTCGCACTATGGGTTAAGGATGTGTTCATGGACATTCTCTTCGAGCCAATTGCGCTCCTGCCTATTCCGGGCGGTTACTGTAAAGGCTTATTGTGCGGCGGGACAATGAGCGCCCAGAAACAAATCGTAGTAGCAATCCACCGATGTTGTCAGATAATTCAACGAATTCAGTTCATTCAACTATGGGTGTATGCAATGATCGGAGTCACTGTGCTACTTTGTTGCTTGTTCAGACACCAGCAACTGCTACCACATCACCATTTCATGAAAATGGGCTTTGTAAGCTTTTTTTATACCTATTGTCGTAGTTCGAATGGACAAATCCCGTTGTCTTGAAATTCATCATAGACATGTAGGTAGTCACAGACCCAAATACCAAACATGAGATATTTAGGCAGTTACTGCAATTTTTAAAAAAATTATTTTTTAGCATTCGATAAAATATTTTATTGTGCAGATTTCATCTCTACACTGTTACAGAAAGTAGCAATCTGCTTTCGTGCCGCATGCTTTTGTAGTTTTTCCGTGCCGTGCGCGATCTTAGCAATCGCGTCCCCGGTAATGGAACACGCGTATTTCGATGGCAACATCGACATATTACTGGATGAGGTTGGTAACAATGTTTTGAAACAAATTATGGAGATAAAATATTTTAAACTTTGATATCTTAAAATGATACAAATATATATTTTTAAATTAAAAATAACTCAGTACGGTATCGATGTCCGCTGGATTCGCACCCGCAGTTACACATATTTCCTATTCAAAGGCTCTCACCGGTTCATGTACATAGCCATTGGTGTAGTCTTGGTAAGCGCCAAGTATAGTTTGAAATTCTGGTAAATAATTGGATTAGCTCTCTTCATTTCGCACACACTTTCACAAATCGACCAGAGTGTGCGAAAAGAAGAGAGCCAATCGAATTATTTACCAGAATTTCAAGCTCTAGTACAAAGCATCACGTGATCTTGCAGATACTAATTTTCTCCACTGCGTTTGGACTTTTTCTCTTTGCTCACATGTTTAAACTTCTCGCAATGCAGGTTCGTAAATACGTCACCTAAAAATCACGTGAATTTTCCATAACGGAATCAAAAAGTCGCCAAACGAAGCTATTGATTCGACGGTCTCTTATCGCATTATTTACACAGGTGATAAAATAGGAGGAAAAAGTGTAAACTGCATTATTGCAGCTAGCTGTATCGTTCCTCATCATTATAGTGCCCTTCGGAGTTTTGATAGTGAGCCCGTATGTCGGATTTTCTTTCGGTATGGGAGAAAAATTGAGTAAATTTTAAGGAGTAAAAGTTTCAGCCTTTTGTACGGGAAATTTCGCGATACTCCCGTTTCACACCGTTATATACAACACGATCCTTCTCCTCACTACTCCCACTTATCGAACGCTGATGGTCGACAAAGTCCGAGCGAGATTTCCTTCCTGCGTTCCTACTGTTCAACCTGTGCAGCCATTTTCTCAGTTTTCCTCTTCCACTTCACGGCCCGCTTAGTGGCGAAATATCGTGGTCCGAGTTCACAATGCACATTTGTGAAAACTGTTTACAACTGTGGCACCGTGCCAACATCTGGCACCGTGCCAATTCTAATCACTTTGCGATTCGACGAGATGACTTCAGAATATTTTCGAATATTTCCTTATATTTTTCGTTATTTTACTGGTTATATGCGCTAATTTGAACTGTTTTTGTTGTTGTAACGCTACCTATGGTCGCGGATAATGCTTTACGAGATGCATTACTGTTTCATGCTCATTGGTTTCATACCAACCCTACGGGGCTATTTTATGCTAATCAATTAGGAGTCTCAGGTGCCCTCTCCCCGAATGACGCAACACAAGGAATTATCAGCGATGGATCTTAAACCATCGTTATTGGCCGATTCTATTATCCATTTCCACGACTAATATTTCCGCGCTGTATGTTTTCTCGCATCGTTCTAAAATTTGCTTGTTGATAAAATGTTACTATATATTAGAAAATGCTAACGTCTGTCTGTCTGTCTGTCTGTCTGTCTGTCTGTCTGTCTGTCTGTCTGTCCGTTTTTTTTCCTTCCGTCCGGTCACACTTTTTTCTCATTTTCCTTATATTTCGCTTCAAAATTGCGCTATCTTCTCAGAACCTTTTGCATATGATAATAGACCAGAATTGCTTTCAAATTTTACAAAATTTAAATCGCCAAATCCATGGCCAAGTGGGTTACGCGCTGAACTAGCAATCCGACCGACGCAGGTTCGACCCCCGCCGCGGGCAAACCTTTTGCCGCATTTTTCGTAAGTGCCGCAAGTGCTCCTGGCACGTTTCTAAGTACCGTGAAACACGTTTTCACCTGTTTTGCCGAGTTTTAACGTGAAAAATCGAAAATTTTGAAAAGTTTCAAATTGATTCAGAAAGCGTCGGGGATCACTACAAAAGTGTTTTGCGATGTCGGAAACGTGTCTGAACGTGTTCTAACGCGTTTTAACGTGAAAAATCGAAAAATTCGAAAAGTTCCAAAATGATTCAGAAAGCGTAGGGGATCACAGGAAAAGTGTTTTGCGATGTCAGAAACGTGTCTGAACGTGTTCTGACACGTTTTAATGTCAAAAATCGAAAATTTCAAAAAGTTCCAAAATGATTCAGAGAGCGTAGGGGATCACAGGAAAAAGTGTTTTGCGATGTCAGAAACGTGTTTGAACGTGTTCTGACACGTTTTACCGTGAAAAATCGAAAATTTCGAAAAGTTTCAAAATGATTCAGAAAGCGTAGGGGATCACTACAAAAGTGTCTTGCGATGTCGGAAACGTGTCTGAACGTGTTCTAACGCGTTTTAACGTGAAAAATCGGAAAATTCGAAAAGTTCCAAAATGATTCAGAAAGCGTAGGGGATCACAGGAAAAGTGTTTTGCGATGTCAGAAACGTGTCTGAACGTGTTCTGACACGTTTTAATGTCAAAAATCGGAAAATTCGAAAAGTTCCAAAATTATTCAGAGAGCGTAGGGGATCACAGGAAAAAGTGTTTTGCGATGTCAGAAACGTGTTTGAACATGTTCTAACATGTTTTAACGTGAAAAATCGAAAATTTTGAAAAGTTCCAAAAAGATTCAGAGGGCGTAGAGAATCACAGGAAACATCTCTGAAAATGTTCTAAAAGTTCTGAACGCACTGTATACTGCGTTTCCGTTGTGAAAGGCTCGTGAGGCAGAGAGCGATCGAAATAAGTTGCCACGGAGCCACGAAGTGGCGTAGTGGCAACTTTTTTCGATCGCTCTCTGCCTCACGAGCCTTTTCCACCGGAATAAGCCAGTACTCTTAGTAGCGATTAACATTCCCCAGCATACTGCGAGGTTTAATGTAGCCCGGTGCCGGCTACCGAGCTCCCCGTGGACCGAACCTGGAGCCAGCTACAGGGCGCCCCCTGGACCGTACCTGGAGCCACCTATCGAGCTCCCCCTGGACCGAACCTGGAGCCGGCTACAGGGCGCTCCCTGGACCGTACCTGGAGCCACCTATCGAGCTCCCCCTGGACCGAACCCGCACCCAGAACTATGCATAGAGCGTAGTGCATTTAACCTTAATACAACCCCGCTAGTTGAAACAACTTTTCGATCGACATATTTGAAATTTGGCACGGTTCCAGGAGATTTGGCAGCTTGCCAATTTTGGTTTCTCTGACTTCTCTGACCCTCTTTCTCTCATCGAAAGGGGTTCGGATGCTGTATTCATTCAGTATTGGTTTGGGAGTATGATCAACCAAAGTCCAAGTGAGATATTCATAATTATTGAGCATAACTATGGAGGATCCGAGCGACAAAAAGTAACGTAATCCATTCTACCGTATCCTGGAAATATGAAATTGAGCACTTGGACAGGGGATATTTCACATGAGTTAGACTTTGAATAAATAGTCATTACTTGAAGGGTATACGGTAGTTACGATACGGTATCGCTGCTACCGTATTCGAGCCGTACTCGAGGTGTACCTCCAGAAAAATTCCCGAATAGGTTTTCACAATTTCATATTTTCGGTGTACTGTAAGCGAGCCACAATAGTCCCAAACAATACAAGCAATACGGTAGATCATTGTGCCATTGTCCGATCTTCCTCTTCCTTTTCCTTCCACCCATAATAGCATTGTTGGCTTCATATAGCGCATTAAGCTGGTCTCGAATGGGCGCAAAAGGGCGCACCGAGAAAGAAACGACCGCACCTAGAGAGAGAGACGATTGGAATAGTGACAATGAATAATAGTGAAAAGCCTGACAAAGGAAAGGCGATTGGCCAATTGCCTATCGCATTTAAATATGCGATTGAATATCCTTTTGGAGGTCTCTATCACAGACCATCTTCATTGAACTTCTGGAGGAATAGACGAGATCTACCGCAATTACCCTGGACCAAACCTGCACCGCCCCCCGAGAACAATGCATAGAGCGTAGTGTACGCATAGAGAATTTTTTATGTTCTATGCTACCGACATCTTGCATCTTGATGGGAACTTAAATTGATTGCTTCAAAATTTCTATCAATGCCATTGACGGTGATACACAATTGAAATAAAAATCGTTTATAGCGATGGGAGATATATGAACCGAGATTGAAGACTGGCGCGTCGTGCCTATTTTCCTGCTCCTCCGCACTTGCGCCTGAATTTTTTTGAATCTTTGATCGTACATTCATTCTATGATCTTTCTCATGCAATAAATCCCGAGTCGATTTGATCAATTTGAAATTTCAGCATACTGTAGACGGTTACGGTATCGGCAATGGCGTGCCGGGATCGCCGTATACCGTCCGATAAATTTCTACTCGAGGCATAGTTCATGCAATAAATCCCGAGTCGATTTGATCAATTTGAAATTTCAGCATACTGTAGACTTGATTACTGTATCGGCAATGTCGTGCCGGGACCACCGTATACCGCGCGATTAATTCCTACTCGAGGCCTACCTCATGCAACGTATACCGGGTCAATATTCTCAATTTCGTATTTCCGGGTTACGGTAGCATGGGTTACGGTACTTTTTTTCGTTGCGGGACCCTGGCGGGTAAGTTACCATAGGCCACTTTGGGCTCGGTGGACCCGACCCCGACCCCATTTTGGACCATGATACCCCCTTCATGAGTGCATTCTGCCTCCCAAACTCCCATGATACCCCCATCATGGGTGCATTCTGCCTCCCAAAGGTGAGACTGCGGCCGTGGACACGTATGGACGTACCACATTTCTCGAACGTGTTTGTAAGGCCATCAGTGGGAAATCCGGACCGAAGACCCCGCCGAGCAACTTCCGTAAGACCCGTTCCGTCAGCCACAAGTTCAGAATTCTGCAGCTCAACAAGCACAAGAGAGAAATATCGATGGATCAGAATTAGCGATGTCTAAACGGAATGCGGAATGGCTCCATTTCATTCTATTCCTTACACCATTCCGCATAGCGGCAGATCAGTTTAATTAGGTATGCGGAATGAATTTGAATTGCGGAATGCCGGAATCCGCATTTCGCCGGAATCGCTCAGTTCTTTGTGGTGGGTTTTTATTGTTCCTCTCTTCCCCTTCCAATTTCAATTGCGGCATTCCGCAATCATTCGGAAAAATGAATTAAAAATGGCCGGACTTTCCTGATTTGCGGAATGAGGAATGAGAGGGGAATATCGATGCGGCGTTGCTATATTTGCGGCATCAATTCCGCATAGACAACCCTAATCAGAATTAGCACTGTAATGGAGTGATCTCGGTGAGCCGTATTCCGAATCTGAATCAGCCGTATAGCGAATCCGAATTCCAGTGTCGTATCTTAATGCGTTCATGCAATTCACTACTTATTATGGTATACCCCATAACTACGGCATGAAGGGAGACGGTTATCGGTGTTTTTAATCACGGAAAACAAACGAAAAAACAAATATCTTTGCAGAACTGCATATCATTTGATCAGATTCTCAAAGATCAAACACTACACGTGGTTTCCTTGCAACCGTGGGAACTTCTCGTCCTATAAAAAGATATTTCCTTCTCTTCGATCATATTCGAAATCATGAATCTCACCTCGATCCTTATTCCTCCTCTTCTCGTCATTATAACGCTTCCTATGAAATGAATTGTTTTCTTTGTAGAGATTTTGATTTTGTTCTTGGAAGTGAAGGAATGGATGAAATGGAATGATCCAGCCAGTAAATCAATAGTATTTGCATTAGAAATTGCCAAAAAAATCAATACTAAACGAGTATAAACAACAGAAACAAAAATGTAAACAGGCTGATGACGTAGATGGCTGATTTCTAAAGAAAACTTGGTGAAGTTTTGAACGATGTCAGTGAAAACTTGGTGAAGTTTTGAACGATGTCAGTGAAAACTTGGCACAGTTTTTGGTGAAGTTTTGACAGATTATACAGCCCCCAGATAATATGACGATTTGTTCACTCATCACTTAGTGAGTCCCGATCCGCGAGAATCACGCCGGATCCGCCCTACTATTATGCAAGGAACGGAATAATAAGTATTGCAGGCAGAAAACAACACAACACATCATCATATGTGAATTTAAAAAAAAACAACTTTATAATACTTCTTCAAATGAACATTTCATTTCTTTTTCCATTTCCATTTCTAATTTTCATTTCTAGCCCATTTCTGAGTACACAATTGGACACTCAGTTTTATGGGTAAAAACATCTCTGATGCCTATGAGTATTTCAGCGTCTTTATAAATGACTTAATAGCCTCTTATGTCCCTCTAAAAAAAACCTAAATCCGATAATGGTTATCCAAAATACCTGAGTATTCTTTACGATCGCCTTCAGCATTTTCATGCGAATGCACCTAATTCTGACCTTACACATTCTCTTCGAAAACGTTTCGATAAAGCACTCAAATCGTTTGAGACTAATAGAGAAATACGCGCAGTTCAATCGGGGAATACCAATACATTTTTCAAGTATTGTAAATCGCGCTTTAAAAGTAATAACTCCAGTCTTCCGGGAATACTAGATGATAAGGGTAAAATCCTTCTTACTGACAACGAAAAAGCAACTGCTTTCTCAAAGTTTTTCTCAAGGGTTCAAACTCCCCCTCTATCAGCACCTTTGTCCCGCCCTATGGTCTGCCAAACCCATTTTGACCTACCATCTATCTTTCCTGAGCAGATCCTTCTCGCTATCTCACAGTTAGTACCTACAGTAGCGGACAAAAGTCTTCGGGCACTTTTTATATCTGATACAACTTTTTAACCTAAAGGGGCTTTGATATGATATGGTAAGACCATATACCAAATCTATTGGAGATTACGATGCAACTATTGGGGGATTGCGAAATCGTTCAGTAATTGCGTCGTGATGACGCAATCGATGCACACTTTTTTGAAGTGTCATTATTCTTACACGGATTTTTTCCCGCTCGTCTAACTTTCAGGATGTTGAGACCTGGCCACGACCTACCTAGAAACTTTTTTTCAAGTTGCTGCGGTGCCGCTACTTGGCTGCAGCCAAGCTGCAAAATGGAGACCTGAAAATCATATCTCGCCGTTTAGACATCGCCCAGACCCGATCAATGCACCAAAATGATCGCCATCATGACTACCGATGATCCCGAGAATTTAGTCGCGGTAGGTCACCAATTGCCCTCAGGGCACGAAAAAAATCACTTTTTCGCATTATTGTGGTCTCACCGAGGGCCCCCCTATAGGACTTGCACTAGAGATCTGGCTTAGGCGTGGATTCGGTAGAGAATCTATGGGAGAACCGATTCCTAGCTGCAATAAGCGTTTCGTTTGGACTCCTGCCCGCGACGATCGATTTCCGGAAGGACACTGTTTTGGCCACGCCCATTTTCTGCCCGTTGACAAGGTTCTGACTTTTGAGTGTATCTCGGTACTGAGTTAACGGAGAAGGCTGGCAGACCCATCAATGGAATCAGCGTGGCTGGCTCTATAATCTCATTCACAAAACTTCATCATCACTATGCAATATTGCATCATCCTTAGGCAATAATCCTCAGAATTATAAAATATTGCAAATTAATGACGTAATTTGTGCTCAAGAGTTGCGGAAATATAAAATTTATTTGATTGGAATTTTTTCCACCATTATTCGTTGACTAACGGCTAAGAAAACGCAAAAAAATAGGAATATTGCATAAGGATGATGCAATATTGCATAGTGATGATGAAATTTTGTGAATGAGAATTTAGAGCCAGTCACGCTGATTCCATTGATGGGTCTGCCAGCCTTCTCCGTTAACACAGTACCGAGATACACTCAAAAGTCAGAACCTTGTCAACGGGCAGAAAATGGGCGTGGCCAAACCAGTGTCCTTCCGGAAATCGATCGTCGCGGGCAGGAGTCCAAACAAAACGCTTATTGCAGCTAGGAATCGGTTCTCCCATAGATTCTCTACCGAATCCACGCCTAAGCCAGATCTCTAGTGCAAGTCATATAGGGGGGCCCTCGGTGAGACCACAATAATGCGAAAAAGTGATTTTTTCGTGCCCTGAGGGGAATTGGTGACCTACCGCGACTAAATTCTCGGGATCATCGGTAGTCATGATGGCGATCATTTTGGTGCATTGATCGGGTCTGGGCGATGTCTAAACGGCGAGATATGATTTTCAGGTCTCCATTTTGCAGCTTGGCTGCAGCCAAGTAGCGGCACCGCAGCAACTTAAAAAAAAGTTTCTAGGTAGGTCGTGGCCAAGTCTCAACATCCTGAAAGTTAGACGAGCGGGAAAAAATCCATGTAAGAATAATGGCACTTCAAAAAAGTGTGCATCGATTGCGTCATCACGACGCAATTACTGAACGATTTCGCAATCCCCCAATAGTTGCATCGTAATCTCCAATAGATTTGGTATATGGTCTTACCATATCATATCAAAGCCCCTTTGGGTTAAAAAGTTGTATCAGATATAAAAAGTGCCCGAAGACTTTTGTCCGCTACTGTAAGTGTAATGGTTCCCCTGACAAAATTCCAAATATTCTCTATTGCAAATGCAAATTTTCTGTAGTTATCCCACTCACAGTATTGTTTAATATGTCGCTCACCTCAGCCACAGCCCCATCTCAATGGAAAACAGCCCATGTTAAGCCCATACCTAAAAAATCGGGAAATACTTCTATCTCAAATCACCGTCCCATATCGCTTACAGTTACCGCATCTATATCTTTTGAGAAAATTCTCATAAATTCAATAGTTGATTACCTAGACACTAACTCCCTTCTAGATGTACGCCAAGCTGGCTTCCGCAAATTGCGTAGTACCACGACCTCGCTTAGCGAAACTTTATCATTTTATGCCAAACAGCTGGGCCCTGGCAAATCTGTAGATTCGATTTTCTTTGATTACCAGAAAGCTTTCGACTCCATAGATATCAGACTTCTATTGCACAAACTAGCCAATCTTGGTTTCTCTGCGCATATCATCAAATGGTTAGAATCTTATCTGAGTGCGTGTTCTGCCTTCTCAAAGAGCAAATATCGTATTTTTCGAAAATACATCCACTTTTTCACACATATCTCAGAAATCTGTATATCCACCGAATCCTGGCGCAGGTCAAATTGTTCGGAGAGTTTAGTAGAATCATTTTGTAGTTGACAGTATTCAAATCTAATGATGGTTTGACATCGAAAAAATATAAACCTCAAAATTGCTCAAATTTCTGAACAAAAAAAAATAATTCTGAGGATTTCTGAAACGTTTCGAGCGAAATATTGTCCACATTCATTTTCATGTACCTAAAGAATAACTATGAAACTAATAACATAAACTTATGAAAACATTTTTTTTTTGAAAAATACAATGAGGTCATGGTCAAAAAAATATGGTTTTTTTTTTGTTCATGGTATTTTTCAAAAAAAAATTTTTGCAGATGTTTAAGTCATCAGTTTCATAGTTCTTCTTTAGGTACATGAAAATGAATGTGGACAATATTTCGCTCGAAACGTTTCAGAAATCCTCAGAATTATTTTTTTTTGTTCAGAAATTTGAGCAATTTTGAGGTTTATATTTTTTTCGATGTCAAATCATCATTAGATTTGAATACTGTCAACTACAAAATGATTCTACTAAACTCTCCGAACAATTTGACCTGCGCCAGGATTCGGTGGATATACAGATTTCTGAGATATGTGTGAAAAAGTGGATGTATTTTCGAAAAATACGATATTTGCTCTTTGAGAAGGCAGAACACGCGCTTTCAGTCAAATATTGGAAAACTTAGATGTTGTAGCTGCCCAAAATGATAAGATAGAGGTAAAAAGGTAAAGGTGTTCCATGTCAAGCGATTTTACAGTAGCAAGCTACCACGATAGATGGGGCAAGCCGGTAAGCCAGCTGCAACGTGGGATTACGTAACCCAAGCTTTCCCAAGGCATCTAGGGCACGTTACCTTTCGCAATCAAAGTTGCTACCAATTTACCGCCCCGGGGTGGATGGAAGGCTTGGTTAGCCTGGGCGGGGATCGAACTCGTGACCCTTCGAATGACTAGCAGTTGCTTACACCACTCGGCCATTCCGCCCTATAAGATAGAGACTCACTTTCAATTTTCCGACTGCTCTTAGCATGATGAGGGAAATTCTAAGGATATGGCTAGCGGTGTAAGATATGAAACCGACCATCACACGAAGAGTGTTGGAAACACAATAACCATTTTAGTCTCTGTATGTATCTGCACAAATCTCCCGTGAGACCGCCAAACAGCTATAGGCGATAGGCGAATGGTGAAATGACAAGGGTGAATAATACGCCAGCCGTGGAAAGGCGGATATACCCAATGAATCCAATAGGCGATTGAACAGGCGATAGGCGAATGGTGAAATGACAAGGGTGAATCGCCTGTCGTGGAAAGGCGGATATATCCAATGAATCCAATAGGCGATTGAACAGGCGATAGGCGAATGGTGAAATGACAAGGGTGAATCGCCTGTCGTGGAAAGGCGGATATCGCGATAGGCGAATGAATCCAATAGGCAATCGAACAGGCGATAGGCGAATGGTGAAATGACAAGGGTGAATCGCCTGTCGTGGAAAGGCGGATATCGCGGTATACCGTAGGATAAATTTCAACTCGAGATCTACCTCATGCAACGTATACTGGGACGAGTTGATCAATTTGAATTTTCAGCATACTGTATGTAGACTTGATTACGGTATCGGCAATGTCGTACCGGGACCGCCGTATACCGTCCGATAAATTTCTACTCGAGATCTACCTCATGCAACGTATACCGGGACGAGTTGATCAATTTGAATTTTCAGCATACTGTACGCGGTTACGGTATCGGCAATGTCGTGCCGGGACCGTCGTATACCGCCCGATTAATTTCTACTCGAGGCCTACCTCATGCAACGTATACCGGGTCAATATTCTCAATTTCGTATTTCCGGGTTACGGTAGCATGGGTTACGGTACTTTTTTTTCGTTGCGGGACCCTGGCGGGTAAGTTACCATAGGCCACTTTGGGCTCGGTGGACCCGACCCCGACCCCATTTTGGACCATGATACCCCCTTCATGAGTGCATTCTGCCTCCCAAACTCCCATGATACCCCCATCATGGGTGCATTCTGCCTCCCAAAGGTGAGACTGCGGCCGTGGACACGTATGGACGTACCACATTTCTCGAACGTGTTTGTAAGGCCATCAGTGGGAAATCCGGACCGAAGACCCCGCCGAGCAACTTCCGTAAGACCCGTTCCGTCAGCCACAAGTTCAGAATTCTGCAGCTCAACAAGCACAAGAGAGAAATATCGATGGATCAGAATTAGCGATGTCTAAACGGAATGCGGAATGGCTCCATTTCATTCTATTCCTTACACCATTCCGCATAGCGGCCGATCAGTTTAATTAGGTATGCGGAATGAATTTGAATTGCGGAATGCCGGAATCCGCATTTCGCCGGAATCGCTCAGTTCTTTGTGGTGGGTTTTTATTGTTCCTCTCTTCCCCTTCCAATTTCAATTGCGGCATTCCGCAATCATTCGGAAAAATGAATTAAAAATGGCCGGACTTTCCTGATTTGCGGAATGAGTAATGAGAGGGGAATATCGATGCGGCGTTGCTATATTTGCGGCATCAATTCCGCATAGACAACCCTAATCAGAATTAGCACTGTAATGGAGTGATCTCGGTGAGCCGTATTCCGAATCTGAATCAGCCGTATAGCGAATCCGAATTCCAGTGTCGTATCTTAATGCGTTCATGCAATTCACTACTTATTATGGTATACCCCATAACTACGGCATGAAGGGAGACGGTTATCGGTGTTTTTAATCACGGAAAACAAACGAAAAAACAAATATCTTTGCAGAACTGCATATCATTTGATCAGATTCTCAAAGATCAAACACTACACGTGGTTTCCTTGCAACCGTGGGAACTTCTCGTCCTATAAAAAGATATTTCCTTCTCTTCGATCATATTCGAAATCATGAATCTCACCTCGATCCTTATTCCTCCTCTTCTCGTCCTCCTCACCGTCATCTCTCAATGCGAAGCTCGTGGAGGCTTCCACAACCCGTTTTTGGATAGTCAGGGTCAGAGCAACGGGCAAGGCAATGACCAGCGCCAGAACCAAGGTCTTGGAGGACAGAACAACCCGCTCCACGGCATGGAGCTTCCCAAGAACTGCCTGTCGGAAGTCATTCGCCAGAACCAAGCTCGTGGAAACGACCCGCTCTACGGCATGGAGCTTCCCAAGAACTGCCTGTCAGATGTCATTCGCCGGAACCAAGGTCTTGGAGGACAGAGCAACCCGCTCCACGGCATCGGTCAGGGTCCGAGCAATTGGCAAGGAAATGACCAGCGCCAGAACGAAAAATTCGACCAATGCGTTAAGTTGTCAGTGACTTTCATTATTCGTATATACACAAGTAACATACTGCACTGAATAGATGACATACTGTACTACGTCATAGATGTTATCTTATCAATAATCTACATTAATGTTGCAGTTGCATGGATAATCACAATCGTCATAATGTGTTTGGAGATGATGGCCGCTCACACTGCGAGTGAGTTCAAAGAAGATGGTCTGTGATAGAGACCTCCAAAAGGATATTCAATCGCATATTTAAATGCGATAGGCAATTGGCCAATCGCCTTTCCTTTGTCAGGCTTTTCACTATTATTCATTTTCACTATTACAATCGTCTCTCTCTCGGTGCGGTCGTTTCTTTCTCGGTGCGCCCTTTTGCGCCCATTCGAGACCAGCTTAATGCGCTATATGAAGCCAACAATGCTATTATGGGTGGAAGGAAAAGGAAGAGGAAGATCGGACAATGGCACAATGATCTACCGTATTGCTTGTATTGCTTGGGACTATTGTGGCTCGCTTACAGTACACCGAAAATATGAAATTGTGAAAACCTATTCGGGAATTTTGCTGGAGGTACACCTCGAGTACGGCTCGAATACGGTAGCACCGATACCGTATCGTAACTACCGTATACCCTTCAAGTAATGACTATTTACTCAAAGTCTAACTCATGTGAAATATCCCCTGTCCAAGTGCTCAATTTCATATTTCCGGGATACGGTAGAATGGATACGGTTAGTTTAGTTTAGTTTAGTTTGAACACATTTATCAAGAGTTCAATTGGGTCTTCATAATCGATTGAGGATTTAAGGAAGTTCAGTTGAGAGCTCTGATGTGCATGGCTTTCCAGTTGCTGCTCCTTGCTTCACTTAGAAAGTCCGGTCCGGTCGTTTTTCGAAATAAGTCGCTCCATCTTGTCGTTGGTCGTCCTCTTCGTCTTTTTCTTCGTGGGAACCATTCGATCACAGATCGGCTCCACTTCAAGCAATCATCATTAGCGATTTTGTGCACCCAAGACCATTTTCTCTTCATCGCAGTATAAACAAAGTCTCGCACCTTAGGAAGGTTACGTAGCCGTTCATTCGAGACATGATCGAGTACAGTACAGCCAACAATCCACCTTTCCATTTTCCTTTGAGCCACCGATAATCGATTCATTTGTTTTTTGGTCAATGCCCATGTTTCACACCCATAAAGAACCGCCGGAATAATGCATCCATTGAATAGACGCCGTTTATGTGCTATTGGGATGCCCTTATTTACCAGAAAAGCCCTGTGTTTATGGAAGGCCCCGAATCCAGCTTGAATACGCCTGCTTATTTCACATGCGTCTTTCCCCGAGATTGCTATTGCGCTACCAAGGTAAACCGCCTTATCAACCAGCTTCACCTCCTTCCCACCAACTTTCACCACCCTTGGTGTTACCTTAGAACACATCCCGAAAGTTTTGTCCCCATTTAGCAATAATCCGACTTTCCTCAATACCCTCTCCAATTCCTTCGCCATTGCTTGAATTTGCCGTTCATCATGGGATATGAGAACGGCGTCGTCGGCAAAGAGAATATTTGCGTGAGGAATCTGCCATTTACATTAATCCTCTTTTTCTCCCAGTTTAATTCCCGCATGGCCATCTCCAGAACTGCAGTGAACAGTCTCGGTGATAAACAATCGCCCTGTCTTACTCCTCGACCAACTTTTATTTCCACTTCCTTCCCATTTACCACGACCTCATTTTTACTACCCTGAGAGATTCCCGCCAGAAATGAAACAACCTCGGAAGGAATACCCTCATACTCAACAGCTTTGTACACTGCTGCTGTGTAAACACTGTCGAAAGCTTTACTGATATCTACAAAGAGTAAATATATTGGAAGCCTGTAATCGACACAGTAAGCAATGACTGACTTGAGAGTATGAATGGCGTCCACCGTGGAATGTCCCCGTCTAAAACCCATTTGTTCCCACCCTTTATTGGTATCCAAAACTGGAGCATATCTCTTGTTGAGCAGACCAGTTAGTGCCTTCTGGAGTACAGGAAGCAAACTAATAGGCCTGTAGTTTTTAGTGAGAGATGTGTCACCAGTTTTGGGCAAGAGAATTGTGCGTGAATCCCCGAAACCCTGTGGAATTTGACCCCTAACTATATTATTGAAGAGAGGAGTGAGTATTGGGACCAATTGATCTACCCCTACCCTAAGCATTTGTCCCGTGATCCCATCCTTTCCCGATGCTTTCCCCAATTTGAAGTACCGTAGTACCTCTCTAACCTCAGCCTCACAAATAGGAATAAACGGGTCCCGTACAAGTTCTTCTATGTAGCCAATCCTACCATCCCCCGAATACAAGTCGTTGTAGAAGGCCTGAAATGCCTTCTCAATTCCCGTTTGAGTACATTCCCACTCCCCTGCCCCATTCCTAATCCGACTTATCCTATCCTTCCCAATTGCCATTTTTTTCGGTTGCCTTTTTATAGCTTTTACCCATTGAGATTGCTTGGTTGACATACGTAGGGGCCGCAACGTGATCGGCCAATTTTATGCTAAGTGGAAGAAAGTGTGTCCAAATGAACCGCTGAGGTCTCAATAACATCATACTTTTTGCCGTTTGTCGATATCTTGTCGCTGAGCCGCGCTATGTCTTGAAAATCATTCGCATCTTTTATCAGAAAGTGTTACGAGAGAGAAAGGGGCGGAGTCTTTCTGTATCTCGAAATCCTGACTGACTGTGAGAGCGGAAGAGACTTTCTTACCCGTGTTCCCCCATGGCTGAGGTGGTTGAGCATGCGCTTTATAAACAGAAGGTCGCTGGTTCAAATCCAACGGTTTGCAAATTTTTTTTGCTAATTTTGGTAATATCTTTAAAATCAAATGGCAATTGTGCGCATTAATGAATTTTCAATTTTTTTGTTTGGGCATATTCAGCAAGCTAATCCACACAAATTGAGACTTGCGCAGCTGTGTCGGTGAAATGGAAGTGCTCTAAACGCCTACTCTCGAGGCTTTCAATCGAATTTTGATCTACTAAATATTGGCAGAACCCGGTGCGCAACGCCTCACTTGTAGAGTAGATCAATAGCTCTCGAATAAGCCTTTGAACGGGGGAATTTATTCAAAATGAAGCTTGCCATTCGATGGGGTCAATTCTCACCTCTCGTGAAGATAAAAAGTGGGCGGAGCTTGCTGCCCCTAGACATACGCTAGATGCGATTGTTCTCGGTCGTTTTTGTACGATTCCCGAATCGATCTGTTTATGAGCAACCACTCAATCCACTCAATAGTAATTAGTAGTAATTAATTAAATTACGTACTTAATTAAAAATTAATTAGTAGTAATTAATTAAAGTCCGCGAGCAGGTATTTCGTCGCCATCAGGAATCGACACCAGAAATGATTCAGCCTTGTTCGTTACGCTCTGGAAATTTTATAACAAAAAAAAATTATTACAATATTGTATCATATCTAAAAAAACAACTAGGATATTTCGTACGATACTATAGATATTCGAAAATACTACGTTTCACTTGTGTTCACGTGATCCGTAATTCCGAACGTTTTACACATCATTCCACAGACCGGTCAACCTTCCAGAAAGGCCTTTGGAGTGAGGGAGCGTGTGAAATCGAGAGGGACTCTCTCACTTTTGCACACTCCCTCGCTCTAACCCTGGCCTACAGGTTTGGAATCATGTGCCAGTTCGCGCAGTAATGATAATGCCGCCGAATATTTTTTGCTCCACTTAACTAGCAGGGTGTGTTGAGGTTAAACTACGTTATGATAGGGTGCGCACTACGTTTTCAAAGTATGGTTCAGGGGGGCGTTCAGTTGCAGGGCACAGTTCGGTCCAGGGGGAGCTTTGCAGCCGACTCCAGGCTCGGTCCAGGGGGGAGCTCTGTAGCCGGCTCCAAATTCGGTCCAGGGGGAGCTTTGCAGCCGGTGAAGGTTCGGTCCAGGGGAAGCTCGGTAGCAGGCTCCAAGTTCGGTCCAGGGGTTTTTAGCAGGCTCCAAGTTCGATCCAGGGGTTTTTAGCCGGCTCCAAGTTCGGTCCAGGGGAAGCTCGATAGCCGGCTCCAAGTTCGGTCCAGCGGGAACTCGATAGCCGGCCCCAGGTGACATTGAAGCTCGACTTATGTTGGGGAGTGTTAATCGCTACAAAGAGTACTGGCTTATTCCGTTGCAAAAGGCTCGTGAGGCTGAGAGCGATCGAAAAAAGTTGCCACTACGCCACTTCGTGGCTCCGTGGCAACTTTTTTCGATCGCTCTCAGCCTCACGAGCCTTTCACAACGGAAACGCAGGATACAGTGCGTTCAGAACTTTTAGAGCAATTTCGGAAACGTTTTCTATGATCCCCTACGCTCTCTGAATCATTTTGGAACTTTTCGAAATTTTCGATTTTTCACGTTAAAACGTGTCAGAACACGTTCAAACACGTTTCCGACATCGCAAAATACTCTTCCTGTGATCCCCTACGCTCGCTGAATCATTTTGGAACTTTTCGAAATTTTCGATTTTTCACGTTAGAACGTGTTAGAACACGTTCAGACACGTTTCTGACATCGCAAAACACTCTTCCTGTGATCCCCTACGCTCGCTGAATCATTTTGGAACTTTTCGAAATTTTCGATTTTTACGTTAGAACGTGTTAGAACACGTTCAAACACGTTTCTGACATCGCAAAATACTTTTCCTATGATCCCCGACACTCCCTTCATCGTTTGGGAAAATATCGAAAATTTTGATTTTTCACGGCAAAACAGGTGAAAACGTGTTTCACGGTACTCAAAAACGTGTTAGAACGGTTTCTGGCACTTGCGAAAAATGCGGCAAAAGGTTTGCCCGCGGCGGGGGTCGAACCTGCGTCGCTCGGATTGCTAGTCAAGCGCGTAACCCACTTGGCCATGGATTTTGTTTAAATTTTTTTTATTGAGCAAGTTACTGTCGTGGAGATGCATGTGATGGCGAAGGAACTGAGTCGATAGCTCTATCCGTTGGCGAGATATTTAGCGTGACGGACGGACACACACACACACACACACACACAGACAGACAGACAGACGTTCTGAAATAATAGTCTTTAGGAATTGTGTCAGTTCGTTCTCCAAGTGATTCTGCACAGAAACTCGCTTAGTGAAGTTTCTGGCATTATCACACTGAATGAAGTTACAGAACGTCAAAGAGGTACTACCTTTCACATCGAGAAACTTCGACGTCGTCTATCGTCGAGGAGATCGATCTACGGCACAAATGCCAACCCTATCTTAAGCGGTACTATGAGGAATATTGAAATCTGAAATAATAATAGGGGGTCGAAAATTTTGCAAAGAACCCCCCCCCTGATTTAACGCGATCCTTACATGCGTGATATTCAGCTGAAGCGCTACGAAGAAGTTTGCTTGTTATCAATTTAAAAAAAATTTCTTCATTATTACTGTGCAATGACGTAACGATAACAATTAACATAAAATAGAACCGCCTATACAAATCAACAATATAATTCTTGTTCCATAATTATCTTAATTCAAACTCTGCTGTTCGATCATTGAGTAATATTTCCCTCTTTTTCTCATCAGTTCATCATGATTTCCTCTCTCTACGATTCTTCCTCCTTCCAAAAAACAAATCTCATCTGGAATAGAATCTTATTTCTTTGTTGGTCCTTCACAATCAATTTACCACAATGACGGATTGTATTCAATCGGTGTGCAATTGTGATGCAAGTTCTTCCCTCAGTTGAAGAGTCAACTGCTAGTCGCACAGTCTTAAGATCGAATTTATTGAAACACTTTTGTTGTCCCTCCTCACCTTTTCGCTCTGTGTATCCAATGCACTCGTTGCTTCATCGAGAACGATAACCTTCGGATTTCTGACCAAAGCTCTCGCAATTGCAATTCGTTGTTTCTGACCACCAGAAAGACTTCGACCCTTTTCTCCAACAAGAGTTTCGTATCCCTGATATTGAGACATTTGATTGAATAAGATCATCGTTTGTACCTCTGGGAATTTCTCTATGAATTCAGTTGCATTTGCAAGTTGACAAGCTTTTCTCACATCTTCTTCACTTATTCCTTCTACTCCATGACGAATATTCTCAGAAATTGCTGCAATTTAATCAATCACATTGTGTAACAATCGTAAACTGACTTCCCCTGAATAGAATTGTCTCCTGACTAACAAGAGCAATATTTGATCGAAGTTGGAATGGAGTGAGTGAAGTGAAAAGAGTTGAGTCGAGTTTCTGGATGAAAATTCGATTTCCCTTTAATTCATTCTCTCATTTTACCAAAACTCCTCCATTTGGATCGTAGAATCGTTCAAGAAGATTCACGATCGTACTTTTTCCTCCTCCAGAAGAACCGACGAAAGCGAGTGATTTGGCTATAGAGAGAGATGTTCATTTATTTATCAAAGAATGGCATTACCTTTCTCGACAGTGAATGAGACATCATTGATAACTTTTCGATTGGGTTGAGAAGGATAAGAGAAAGAAAGAGAATCTCCCATTATATTTCCCTCCGATTCCTAAAGTTCACTTTATAACCGGAGAAATAACACGGAAATGGCTTACGAATCTCCTTTCGGTATTTTGAATGTTTTCTGGATGAATAAGACCAAAAATGAGTTTGACAGCAGAGGAAGAAGTGATCATTTCTTTGAAGGATTGACTCATTGTGAATGTGATCCATCCAACATTCCATAGTAAACTCTGCAAAGATGTTATTCGACTCGAGACTTTCACTCTTTTTTGCGCATGCAAATTACAAACTAAAGGGTTAACATCTCGAAACATGGTTAAACCTCTGAAAGAAAGAGTGCTCTCAGATCGTAAAATCCAGAGTACACAAAGAAGACTCCGACGCCTGAGAAATATACAAATTATAATACAATAACCTGAATTATCCTTACAAGTAGCCATACAATCGAAGATGAAGAAGATTGACTCATTGACTGCATGAACGATCGATTGATATTGGAGCTTCTATAATTTCATTACTTTTTTCTTGCACTGAAGATTATCTTATCTCTCACTCTAACAAGCGGCTTTTCTCTCCTCTCTTGGATTTCATCAAACTTCATCTGAAAATGTTTCTCAACAGCAAGTTGTTGAATGGTCGCAACGTTGTCCAATATTTCAACTGCCATCTAAATACAAACATTTTCGCTAGATTTAAAGTTCAATCGTTTACCTCTCCTGATTTATCCGTGCTCACCACTTCTTTATATGCTCTATCTGTGAATTTTTCGAGCACTGTGAGGAGAAAGAGATAGGTTCCCATGTATAAGAGTCCAACCTGGGATTGCATGTTATAGACAATAGTAAAAAGGAAGAAATGTTACTATTCCGTTTGGAGGAAAAGCAATTGAGGCAAGTGTGATACACAGGAAACCAGCAAAGAGACCATCCACAACAACGGCTAATTTGTTGTCTGTCATCTGAATTGAAATTATTGATTGATTATTCATAATCATTATCGAACTCACAGACAAGGCGATTGGAGGTTGCTGAGATAAAAGAATGGAAGAAGCAGCGGGAGAAGACGAGACTCTATCGAAATAAGAAATTGGACGATTTAGAAGAGAACGAAGAGATGAAACACGAAGGTCGTTCATTACTGTCTCTCCGATATATTGACAGATCGGTTGCTGAAAAGGATAGATTATCTAGCGCAATGAATTTGATCCACTAACCGATATCAATTGCACAGTGAAATTGTAAAGTCCAACGCCCATTGTGCCCATCATCAACCAATAGAGAAGAGTCTCGTAATCGTCGTCTTCCAAGGTTCCGAACACAAAGAAATAACGGGCCTCAAGAAAATTAAAATCTCCTCGAACGTATTTACCTTACAGATAAAAGCAATGTAATTTTCACTTACGGCCAGCAGTGGACTCGCAAATCCTCTAAGAATTCCGAGAAGGAGAATAATGGAAGTCTTGCACTTGTTCCTTGCTAAGAGAGCTAAGAAACCACCACTCAGAGATGGAAAACATTGATCGTCAATCTGAAATATTGTAAAGAAATGATATTCTCATTAAATATTTGACTCACTTCATGAGTAATCGATTCCCTATGTTTATTTGCCACATCCATTTCTTCAAATGAATCTTCAATTTCTTCTTCATTTTCATCTCTCGATTTTCTCCTTTCAATTTCCTGTTCTCGAATCATTTTAGCGAAGATTCCATTTGGTTCGGTTCGTAATTCATCATAGCCTCAATTCCATAGTTAATTTCATTAATTAAGTAAAATAAGTGATACCTCCTCTCTCAATAACTTCTCCTTCCTTCATTACAATTACTTGATCTACATTCTTAATTGTACTCAATCGATGCGCAATCACTATCGTTGATCTACCTTGTGATGCATTATCGAGTGCTTCCTGAATATTTAGTTAATAATTTTTATATTAATTAGTTTAATAACCTGTACGATTCTCTCTGATTTAGTATCCAATGCACTCGTTGCTTCATCTAATAAAAGTAGTCTCGGATTGGAAACAATCGCACGAGCAATCGATATTCTTTGTTTTTGACCTCCAGAGAGAGAAATTCCCGATGGACCGAGAAGAGTGGAGTAACCCTGAAGTGGAATTGTGTTTGGAACTGATTGAATAATCCACAGACCTTTTCAAGGGCAACGATCAAATCATGAGCATACGCAATTCTGCAAGCATTTTCGACCTCTTTCTCAGTAAATTGACGTCCGAGTAGAATATTTTCCCTGATTGAACCAGTGAAGATACACGGTTCTTGTGAGACAACTCCGATCATCTAAATAATCTTGTAGAGCTAAAAAAGAATAAGAAATACCTCTCTCCATTTCTTCTTATCATATTTCTCAAGTGGAATTCCATCAAGAAGAATAGATCCACAATTTGTTTCAAGGAATCGTGTCAGCAGTTTGAGCTGGGAATTTATATTTACCGAGGGTTAAACATTCGGGTTCTCACAGTAGTACTCTTTCCACATCCACTCTTCCCCACTAATCCTAGTGACTTTCCAGGTTGAAGATCGAATGAAAGATTCTGAAGGACGGGTTGGACTCTGAAAATTCGTTTCATAATCTGAGATATGAAATCATTGAAACCTTGAAGGGAATGAGTAAGAAACATTCTTGAACTCGATATGCAAATCTGTTTGGTAAGGATCGAGGGCCGGAATCACACTGAGCTCTTCAAAATCGTCTTTTGCCTGAGTCAATCGATTCCATTACAATGATTTTGATCACCGAATCAATGCTAAACAATCTTCTAAGTCAACTCACTTTACTCACTCACTCAATAGCTCAATTAACTCACCGAATCAATAGTTTGATAAACTTTTGCAGCCGCAATTTTCGCTTTCATTAATGCAATGGCATGAGGTCCGAGACGAGCTGAAAAGATTTGGAGTGAAGAGAGATAGAGATAAAGAGACTCACAAAAGTTACTAGATGCTGCGAGGGACAAACTGACTACAGCGAATACATCTCCAGTAGATGGAATTCGTCCATTGTGGTAACTGATTGTTGCGTACTTGATTTATGAGAATAATAATCCACCTTCAAATAAAATATAACCATAGACCGAGACTGTTGAATGAAAAGTAGAGGAAATTCGATGAAGCATCAATTAATCCAGAAGTTAACGCAACTCGAACCGCGGAACTGACTCCAGATGAGAGAATTGAGGAATATTTCTGAAATAAGATAATAAGGAGAGGTCTAGAAAGCGATGAAACCTCAATCATTTGTTGTTGTCCATTACAAGAAGCGACAGTCTTCACATTGAGAATACTTTCTTCTGAGATTCCATTAGCTTCTTCTGATATTTTCAGTGATTTCTCCATCGCTTTCTTTGACAACTGTAATCCATCATTGATTGTGATTGATCAACTCTTCGTACCTTTGGCAGAACAGCCGTTGTCATGAGATAAACAGGCGCCGCCCAACACAAAAAGAGTGCAGTTTGCCAGTCGAGAATGAATGAAATTGTGCAGCAAGAGAGAAAAGCAGAGAAACATCTCAAAATGGTATAAATATCATTGAAATGATGGAATTCCTACCTGACGAATAGTCCGATTCGATCTCCCAATCCATCTTTCATTCGATCGATGTGACTGAAAACAGAAAATTTCCCCCAAATTCAAGGAACCTTTGCTTGAAATAACGAAATATAAACGGACTTGCTCAATCGATTGCTCAATTCTCCTGTGCTGAGATCACAATTCATTGAATTACGTGAAAGAATTGACGAGATAAAGGCACTAAATCAGAATTTCCATTGATTTCATCATGTGAATGTATACCTTCCGCATTTCTGAGTCACCCGCTCACTGGCTAATGTGAGAAGGAAATTCTGAAGTTACTCTTTGGATGTTCATTCGTGCACACAATTAGACCTGTATGAATTCGATAGTCAAGCAAACGATGAATCCAATTGCGTAGAGTGAAGCTAATTTCCAAACTCGCCATAGAAATTCGTCATTTCCGATTGGCTGTAATATGTTTTTATTCGTTTCGTTTGTTTTCCAATTGTTACCGCTTTTTCCTCGATGTAAAGTGCTCTAATTCTGCTGATAACATAGATGTGAAGAGGAGTTATCAATCCGAGAATAAAGGAAATAAAACAAGCAATGAAGTACAACAATAAATCTCTCCTTGAAGCAAATCGAAACTGAATGGGAACGAATTTAAATGGATGAATCACAAGAAAACACACGAGTTCAAAGAAAGAAACAGACTCAGCATCGATTGAATTCTCTTCTTCTTCTCTGGAATAACAAAGAATTCTTTCTTCCGATCATCAAACCAAACCTTTTGAAAAATCTAGTGAAAAGTCGCCGAATTCCTCGTGGTTGCGGAAGATTTTCATCGATGTCTAAGAGAGAAGAGGAAGAAGTTCTCTCCTCCATTTTGAGTGTCAATTGACATCAACTGAAAGCGATCGATTGTCGCGCCTATGAGAACTCTAAAGATAAAGGACCTGTGCAGAAGTGAGCGAGCGTAGTATTGCACAATCGTGCGAGTGAGAGAGGAGAAGAGACAGAGATGGAAGGAGAGGAAAGAGAGAGAGAACGAGCGAAATAGAGAGAGAGGGTAGATGAAGAGAGGAGAGGGAGGGAGACACGTGAAGAAGAGAGAGAGAGAGAGCTCGTGGCTATTTGTGTGTTCACTTTTTCCAACGAAGTTCAACATCTTTATCTGTCTTTATGTACTCGTATGTCATTAAATCAAAATTACTATCGTTTTTCCACTAATTCAAGTACTTTGTCGATAGTCTTTCTATAAATAGGTTCGAGAAATTCGTAAGCGTAGTCATTGAGATGAACTCCTTTGCTGTTGAAAGCCTTGAGAGTTCGAGTGTCGTATCTTAAACCATTCATGTACACTTTCACATTCCAGACAAGAAATATTAAATATTACCAGTACCCATTGCATTGTCCTCGGTCAAGTTGGCAGAGGCCATAGGTGATGTTGTTTAGGATAACATTATCACCTGAAGTTTAGCATCTCTTTCATTTCGATGCATGAATTTCAATTTTTTAAACATCTAATAAGGGTTATATAACTAATATGCATTCATAATTAACCTTCTCGGTAGATTGCCACAATTCGCTAACCTTTCAATTGCTCAATACGAGTCAATGAAGTTGATCGACTCTTTTCGAGATTCTGTTGATATAATTGTAATTATCGGAATTAAACACTGTGGATTACAAAATAAAGAAGCACTTACCTTGACTGAAGATCTCGCCTCTTGCACATTTGTATTTCCCCTTGCGAGTGTGTGGGAAAGAGCATAAGCATGATAAGTTGCACCAGGCAAAAGATAAGGAGTGTCAAGCATTACTACTTTAGTTCGATTGCTGGAAAAGAAGGTGATTGATATAGATAAGAAGAGAGGATCTAACCGAATGTAGTCGAGTCTCCCTTGAGCGAATGAAAGCATAGATTCATCATGTGGATTGGAATTGAGAAAACCATGACTGGGATAACAAAGTATTAGATGTGGATCAATGGAGTGCTTACTATTCTGTGATCATAATAACGTCTGGTTTCATGCATGCAATCAATTTCTGAACTGCAAACCAGTAATCTTCGCATTTTCCAGTGAGAATTTCGCAGCCTGAATATTATTTTGTTTAGAAAAGAGACTATCACACAATATTGCTCTTCGTGTAAGACAGTTATCACGAGAGATTGCATGAAAATAGGCGTTTGGGGAAAAACTAAAAAATATTTTTCATTTCGATCAAATAATTATGGTGGAGCACCTTAGAGATAAGGAATTTATTAATCTAGGCCTTAGGTCTAGAAACCGGCTTTTTGGAATTTTCCAGTTCTGGGACCGGAATCGTCATAACTTCGTTCTTTTTTTGTTAGAATGTTTCGGTTAAGCTTAAAATTAGCGGAAAATTCGAGCGAACAATTCTTATGTTCATTACAACTTCGCATACCGTGAACTAAAAAAGTTATGAAAAAATTTGAATTTTTTTTCTTCAAAATTTACAAAAAAATCAAAAATGTAAAAAAACACCAATGCTATGTTCCATGAAAAAGAGCCTTCAAAGGTCAGTCGAGTAAAAATGGGAGAAAATGTACTTACCCGTACTAGAAAAACCGAGTTGAAGATATGTACTATGCATTTTTCGCTATTTTTCTTTTTTTAACTTGTTTTCTATTCATCATATCGGTATCATTTTCACTCAAGTATTAATATTTAATAATAATGCAAGCTTTTAACAAGAATACATGTCATTTAAAGGTGTTTCTAACGCCTGAACAAAATATATCTCAGAAAATCATAGTAAATCATATAGCACAGATATAACGTAAATATTTGTAATTGGAATGATAAAAAAGCATAATGGAATGTTGATTGCGATACGCTTGTTGAAGTTGGTTGCTACTACCAATCCTGTTCTGCTCAATTCGCACTTTTTAAACAAATAAAAAATGACAAAAATCTAATTTCTTGTTATCATATTGTTTTTCTAATTTTCATTGAATTTTCATTGTAAACAACTTTAAATCGCTGAATTAGTTTAAAAAACTTATTCTAAAAGTTCGTTGGACACCACCTTTAAATAAGTTTTTTACAACTAATTGTGCGATTGAAAGGGAAATGCCTCAATGAAAATGAGGAAAAAAATATCAAGAAATACGATTTTTGTTATTTTTTATTTGTTTAAAAAGTGCGAATTGAGCATAACAGGAGTGGTAGTAGTAACACACTTCAACAAGAGTATCGTATTCAACACTCCAGTATGCTTTTGTATCATTCCTATTACAAATATGATTTACTGTGATTTTTTAGATGTATTTTGTTCAGACGTTAGAAACACGTTCAAATGACATGTATTTTTTTTAAAAGCTTAAATTATTATTAAATATTAATACTTGAGTGAAAATGATACCGATATGATGAATAGAAAACAAGTTTAAAAAAGAAAAATATCGAAAAATGCATAGTACTTATCTTCAACTCGGTTTTTCTAGTACGGGTAAGTACATTTTCTCTCATTTTTCAATTTTTTATCGACTGATCTTTGAATGCTCTTTTTCATGGAGCATAGCATTGGTGTCTTTTTTTCCATTTTTGATTTTTTTTAAATTTTGAAAAAAATTTGGAAATTTTTTTTTCATAACTTTTTTGGTTCACGGTATGCGAAGTTGTAATGAACATAAGAATTGTTCGCGCGAATTCTCCGCTCATTTTAAGCTTAACCGAAACATTCTAGCACAAAAAAGAACGAAGTTATGACGATTCCGGTCCCAGAACTGGAAAATTCCAAAAGCGGGTTTCCAGACCTGAGGCCTAGATTAATAAATGTCTTATCTCTAAGGTGCTCCACCATAATTATTTGATCGAAATCTAAAATATTTTTTGAAAATTTTTCCCGCCTTCATGCAATGTCGTAAACGAACGATAATTAAGCGAAATTAGATTACCTCCCTTGGCGAATAATCTGAGTCTCTTATATCGCCCTCTCAGTGCTCGATGAACTGTGATAAACGAAGATTGTGACACTGAATTGCCAATCACGAGAATCTCCTGAGTTCCATTCGATTTCTGAAAGAGATCCGATTTGTTAACTATGATCAAGACGCACAACTCACTGAAATGCATCTTGAATTGACTTCTTTCCTCCAATCTGTGAGTAATTCTGCTTCCCAATCCCGTTTGCAGTCCTGCATATTAATTATTCATTTTATGATTATTATTAGATATTATGTTTAATGAGTGAACTCACATCGGGTTTGTTGATACAACAAGAAAGAGATTCTCTGTGATTCCACTCCATTAATTCACGTAACGTCGAATTTCCGTCTTGGTCTGAAAAGAAAAAGTGCAAAAATAGTATTTGTTTATTGCTATGTCTAACTCACTGTAGTCAATGAGTCGATTTGAGATAGTTTGAGGAATATGAGGTCTGAGCATTCCAAGTGAGATTACGTAGAGTGTCGTGGAAATGATGAAACAGTAGCTAAAAATAACAAATCTTTTGCTGATCAGACAGTAAATATTATTTTTTGGTCTTAGCAAAAGGTTAAAGTTTAGGTTTTCTCACTTGAATGATTTGGTTAGAAGCCATTTTTCGTAAAAATGATGAATCACAATTGAGATTGCGAGAGAAATCGAAAAACAAATGAATGCATCTGAGATGGAATTAAGAATTGAAAAGTGATCGATCGACGAACCTTCGAAGTGAAGTTTGACTGTGAGAATCCAAGAATGACGAAAGACAATGACCGGCCAGTGAATGAGATAAAGAACATATGAGAGATCTCCCATGTACACCAACCAACTGGCAGAGGAAATGAAGGATCAGTCAATGTCAAACGTACCGTGTGCTCATAATTCGATTGGAAGTGAGAGAAGAACTGATAATTTGCAGACAAGCAAGAGAAGTCGTCAGAAGACGAATATTGAGTGGATTTATTCGATAAAATGGAAGATGAGCTCCATTGAGAGACCAGAGAAGAAGGAGAGAACAAATGTGAGTTGTCCAGATGAATTTACTGCAGATGAGAATTAGCTTCCTTCATTTCTCATCTCAATTACCTTTCCATCTTTTCTAGATTCATTTTGAGGGTTTTACTCAATTCTGAATCAATTTCTTGAGCGACGAAACCAATGATGAACTGCCATATTCGATTGTGGAGAAGATAGAATTGACGAGATTCGTTTGACGATGACTCCACAAAGATGCTTAATTATACTATTATAAACATTTAATATCATCCAAACCTGCGAAGAATAAAGAGTGCACAATCAATCGATGCCGGCTGTTGTCGAATAAATTAACGACGAGAAAAATGAGAGGAACGACGAAATAAAATTGCATTTCTAGAGCGAGCGACCAGAGATGCATTACAATAGAAGAGAAGTTTTGATCCTGAGATAATGGCCGATGAATTTACGAATATTTCAAAATCAGCTTACCTTCAGCCAATAAGATTCTCTCTGGCCAGCGAATCGATAATTGATCAGAAAAGGCATTGCCTGGAATGAAAATGGTTGAAATGGAAATAATCGATAATGAAACCTCATAAATTTCATCGGCCGATGTGTCGAGTTCAGTGAGAATGAAGAAGAAAGGCATTGAGATAACAATGAGAAGAATTGTGAGAGAAAAAGAAGGGAGAAGTCGTCTGAAATGAGTAGGGGGGGTATCAAAAATATTGGAGGATATCTCACTTTACTCGTCTTTTATAAAATATCCACGCAGTAAATAAATCGATTTTCTTTCCAGCGAGAGATCGAGCCATGAAGAATCCAGAGAGAACGAAGAAACTGGAAAGAGAAAGAGTTAAACGAATTGGAACCAGGGTGAATATGTTATTATTTGAAAAGTCAACTCACATATCAACTCCGAGAAATCCATTGTCGACATATTTCACTTTGAGATGGAATAAAACGACAGAAATGACTGCGATTCCTCGCAATCCTTGAAGATCTTCTGATTTCATTACTAAATTTGACAAGAATTTAGAAGAGTGAATAGAAAAGGAAACGAAAAGAATTTGGTGAAAGAGTGGAGAATGGGCGAATATCCAATTATCTTCCCGAAGATCTTCGCTTTGAAAATTGTCCGAAGATTCACTTTCACCCGACACGGAGATTTCATCTCACAGATATTTTTCACTCTCGAACATAGACCAATCTAAGATGCCTTCAAATGTTTACTTCATTCCATTTTAGAAACGGATGTTACGAAATTTGTGCAAACACGATTCATAGAACGTCTGTGTTTTAGCAACTGTATCGCATATGCTTCTTTTTCATGTAATTGCAAGTTTGGAATTTCATGTAATTGTCAATTGAATAGAACATCTAAATGCGTTCATTCCGATTGTATAATATATTCTGTGAGCATTCAAAGTGGAAGTGTGTATGCATACCAAGCATACACAAAAATGTACAATCCTCCTACATATTCTTACGGATTTTTGTGTGCACTGATCTATGGTGTTGAGTAGAGATCAAATTTGAATCTGAATCGTTGGTCCATCGAAACAATGAGAGAAGCTATCATTTTGGTGCACATTCACTGAAATAGTGTTATCGTGCCCTTTCTCTCTAGTTTCCCTTCTCACTCTCATTTCTCCCCTTCTCTCCGTCTCTCTCCCCCATCTTCTCTCTCTTTCTTTTCCTTTCTCCGTCTGTTTTCTCTTCCTTTCCAGCCATTGTGCAATGCACTATCGCTCACTATTTCAGTGTTTCTTGAGGCTAAAAATTGTCCACTCTTATCAGACACATTTTTCGCACTCTTCATTTCATTTCCAGGCAGAAATGGAAAGAACTTCGTCTTCTTCTCTTTTGATCGAAGAGGAAAACTCGAATCGACCTGGATTCTTCAGAAGAATTCTCAATATATTTGACGAGTATGTAGTTATCTCACATTTCCTTTAAAAAATCTTTTGATTCAGGGATGAGACCCATGAATTGGATGACATCCAACCCGTTTCATTTCTCCAATTGGTTAGTTCTTCTTTAATTCTTCGTCTGAATGTCTCTTCAATTTTCAGTTCCGTTTTGCGTCTCGAAAGGAATTATTCGTGATTGTGATAGCTTCAATCATTTCTCTCCTCGCTGGTTTTATCTCTCCCATTCGCATGTTTATTGTGGGAAAGATCACTACGATTTACGTTGAAGAGAAGGCGGTTTGTCTATTCATTTATTAACTTCTCAATTAATCTTTATATCCAGCCACTAGACAACGATAAATTCCTTTGGTCAGTTTGGACTTGGTCTTCTCTCAATGGAATCGGATTTATCATAACATTCATTATCGAATTCATCCAGGTTTTTTTCTTCCCTCACTAATCCATATGTTTACTTGTCCATCTTAGCATTATCTCCACATGTGGGCAACTGAAAGAATTATGAAGAGATGTCGAAGGTGCGAAAGAATTAATTACAATTAGCATATGTAATTAATTATTTCCAGTACATTTGTCGATTCAATCCTCTCAAGAGATTCATCGGATATAAAATTGAGTACAGGCGAATTGAGCAATCGATTGAACAGGTAGGGAATATTGATTGATTCCTTTCAATAAATACTTTTTTCAGTTACATCGATCGAATGAGAGATGGAATATGAGACAAATTGGGAATGTTCGTATGGTAAGAATGTCTCCTTATTCCACTCTATTATTTTCCTTCTTCAGTTCGATCTCTACTTTCATCGTTAGTTCGATACTTTCCTTCATTCTCGATTGGCAAACTTCTCTTCTTATTATCTGGATTGGGCCAATCTACATCCTTTGCTCCACCCTCATTCCAAAGGTTCGTCAAGTACTTGTGATCATTTCTCTAAACTAAATTTCAGCTCTCAGAGAAATCGACTCGTCGATCTCTCGCCATTTCAGAAGAAGCTAATGGAATCTCAGAGGAAAGTATTCTCAATGTGAAGACTGTCGCTTCTTGCAATGGACAGAATCAAATGGTCGAAGTGAGAGATGAAATTCCAAATTTCTTAGGATTTTTTTATCTCTTCAGAAATACTCATCTGTTCTCGATTCTGGGGTCAAATCGGTTGTCAAAGTGGCATGGGCCTCTGGATTTCACGAAGCAATTGCAAATCTTGTGTACAATGCTTTCAATTGTGCGGGATTGTGGTAAGTAATCTAACATGAATAATTTACTTTAAATTAATGAAAATAGGTAACGACAGTAGAGAAAGCTGCTCAATCTTTTTTAGGTTTGCCACAATAAGTTATCACAATGGACGAGTGTCCAGTGCAGGAACAGTCTTCTCTGTTGTTTATCTGTCGCTTCTAGCAGCTAATCGATTCGGTGAGACACAGAAAACAAATACGCACTGGATTTTTAATAATTGTATTACAAAAGACTTTATAAATGTAAAGATACAATGGCTCCATATTTTGTTATGGTTAAACTTATCAGCTCGTCTCGGTCCTCAATTTCTCACTGTGATCAAAGCACGTGCGGCAGCAGCAAAAGTTTACCAGATCATCGATTCGGTATGGATAAATTGACTGCAAACTTTAATCTGTCATCTTTCAGAAGACAGATAACGCAGAAGTAACCAAGTATCATGATCCGTCAAAACAAGAAATGAACATCGAGTTCCGGAATATTTCATACTCTTACCCTTCCAGGCGAGTTTAAAACACGAGTGCACAACAATTAATTATGTACTTTTAGATCTTCCCTTGTTCTCAGCAATCTTTCATTCAAACTTGAAACAGGAAAGTCAATGGCGATCGTTGGAAAAAGTGGATGTGGAAAGAGTACAACTGTGAGAATATACCGTAGTCATAGTTTACTTATATTATTTGAATTCAGCTCAAATTACTTACTCAATTTCTACGTGCAGATAGAGGATCGATTCTAATTGATGGAATTCAAATCGATGAATTTGATAAGAATAAGTGGAGACAGGTCACTGCTTAATTATCTTCTATTAGTTTCATTCTCATCTCTTCAGATGGTGGGAGTTGTCTCTCAAGAGCCGTGTATATTCACTGGTTCAATCAGGGAAAATATTCTACTCGGTCGAGAATTCTCAGACGATCGATTGATTTCTGCCTGCAAGATCGCCCACGCTCATGAATTTATCGTTGCTCTCGATAAAGTTAGAGAATGAAAAGGTAGAAATAGAGATCGAGGGATCTACTTCAGGGATATTCGACTCTTGTCGGTCCATCGGGAATTTCTCTATCGGGAGGTCAAAAACAAAGGATATCGATTGCTCGTGCGATTGTTTCCAATCCGAGACTACTTTTATTAGATGAAGCAACGAGTGCATTGGATACTAAATCAGAGAGAATCGTACAGGTTAAAAAAGTAATTAATATGAATAATTAATTGAAGATTCAGGAGGCACTCGATAATGCCTCACAAGGTAGATCAACGATAGTGATTGCACATCGATTGAGTACAATAAAGAATGTAGATCAAGTAATTGTAATGAAGGAAGGAGAAGTTATTGAGAGAGGAGGTATCACTTATTTTACTTAATTACTGGAACTAATTATTGAGTTTAGGTTATGATGAATTACGGACTGAACCAAATGGAATCTTCGCTAAAATGATTCGAGAACAGGAAGTTGAAAGGAGAAAATCGAGAGATGAAAATGAAGAAGAAAGTGAAGATTCATTTGAAGAAATGGATGTGGAAGTTACTGATGAGGAAATAATTTATGAAAAGGTTCGGAATTAAATGCATAAACTTGACTTTCAACATCTAAATTGCAGATTCGCGAGGACGATTTTCCTTCCATCAAAGGAGGATTTCTAACTCTTCTGTTGAGACACAAATTCAAGACTTTCGTAGTTATTTTACTCGGAATTCTGAAAGGAATTGCAAATCCTCTTCTATCAGTGAGTCACCCTTCAATATACACAATTGAAGGATGTCTTCTACAGGCTCGATATTTCTTCGTGATTGGTTCACTTGAAGAAGATAATTACGAAACTCTCCTCATATGGTTGGTAGTAGGGACGATGTCAGTTGGAATCTACCATTTCATCGTTCAATTCATATCGGTTTGTGTCTTTTTCGTAATTGAAAAAAAATGAGTTATTGTAGCATCCGATCTGTCAATATATCGGAGAGACAGTAATGAACGATCTTCGTGTTTCATCTCTTCGTTCTCTTCTCAATCGTCCAATTTCATACTTCGATCGTTCTTCTTCTTCTCCTTCTTCTTGTTCTCTTCTTCTCTCTCAACAATCTCCAATGGCTACTGCAGTTAGTTCATTATTACCTCCAACTATTAAAATCGATTAAATACCATCTTCATTCTTCGGTTGATCGATCACAAATTGTCAGTTGTCGTTGACGGTTTCTTCTCCTGCGTTGTCATAATCATTCTCACTTTCTTCATTTGTTTCCCCAATGGATTCGATGGATTCAATGGATTCCAATGGAGTCTTTCATCTCTTTCTCTATTATCTCTTTATTTCTTTTCTCAGGTCGCCGTTTTATATCTTGTCACTTATCTTTTCCTTCTCACAATCTTTGAGAAATTCCACGACAAAGCAAATAAGGAAATGGTAGTAACGGATACTTCGGGAGAGGTTCAAAAACTCTCAAGAAGGAAGGGGATAATTATCAATTTCAGCTTGCTGTCGAAAGCTTCGAAAACGTTGCGACCATTCAACAATTGGCAGTAGAGAATCACTTTCAGACAAAATATGAGCAGATTCAGGAGTAAAAGGAGATTCCACTTGCGAAGGTTTGCATGATCTGATTTCAGTATTAGAACAATCAGTTCAGAAAGTGAAATGGCAGTCTTTGATTCATGCGACGAATGAGTCTATATTCATGCTATTCGATTTTATTGCAACAAGTGTCGGAGTTTACTTCGTCTTCACTGGAGATTACTCGACTAAACAATTGTTCACTGCTGAGGTTGGAATAGCCAATTTTTTTGAAAATCTCAGAGTTTGAGAGCCAACTTCTTTCCAAGCGGAAATCATTCATTTCCGAGTAGTCTTTGACTGTCGCAATGGTCAAGATCTCGTAATAATCTTCATCTTTCAGTGTCTTGTCTCGAATCTTGGATGGCTCACATCTCTCATGAGTTATTCACTCAAAGAGATCGTCACTGCTTCTTCTTCAGTAAAGTTCATTTTTGGTCTCATCGATCCAACGATTGACGAGAAACAAAAAGAAGATGAGGAATATGTGAGATCAGGAATTTTAATTTAACTAAATAGTGAATGACTTTTCCAGGCGGCAAAAGGATCGATTAAGGGTATTTCTCTTTCCTTTTCTTATCCTTCTCACCCTGCAAGAAAAGTGCTCAATGACGTGTCTTTCAGTGTCGAAACAGGTAAAATCTTGTATCAGAATTTCAAACGTTACAAATTCCAGGAAAATCTCTAGCCATAGTTGGTCCTTCTGGAGGAGGAAAAAGTACAATGGTGAACCTACTCGAAAGATTCTACGATCCGACATGCGGAAGATTGGTAAAGAAATTATGTATGCTCAAGATTATCATTCGCCCATCAGATTCTGGATGAAATTCCATTCGAATCTCTCACTCATCATCAACTACGAACGAATTTCGCCCTTGTTAGTCAAGAACCAATTCTATTCAGAGGAAGTATGGCATATTCAAATTTATCCAGCTTATCCGTTTTATTCAGCCATTTCTGAAAATATTCGTCTTGCAGTTGAAAATGCGAGTGATGAAGATCTGAGACGAGCTTGTGAACTAGCGAATGCAGTAAAATTCATTCAAGATTTCCCCGAGGTAAGACGAATTATGACTATTATGAAAAGCCACAATGCGTTTAGGGCTACGAAACTCTTGTTGGAGAAAAGGGTCGAAGTCTCTCTGGTGGACAAAAACAACGAATTGCAATTGCGAGAGCTTTGGTCAGAAATCCAAAGGTTATTGTTCTTGATGAAGCAACGAGTGCATTGGACACACACAGTGAAAAGGTGAGGAAGAATTAGAGATAAAGGGGGATAAATAATAGATAATTTGAGGTTGTTCGATCTGCCTTGGAATGCTCTGCCCATGGAAGAACTTCAATTTCAATCGCCCATCGACTCGATACAATTAGAGATTGTGGTTAGTGAAAAGAGAAGAAATGAAAGAGGAAATGAAATTGTAGATGAGATTTTATTCGTGGAAGGAGGAAGAATTATTGAAAGAGGAAATCATGAAGAATTGATGAGAAGAAGAGGAAAATACTATGAAATGATAGAAAGAGATATAGAGAGAGAGATCAAATATAATAACTCACATCTTCTTCGTATGAATTTTGCTCGTCGAGATCGACATTGGAAGAAACTGCTCTGAACGAAAGAAATACGTGAGAGATAAGAGTTGATTCACCTCAGATCGTGCCTGTCTTCTCCCTCTTGTTGCTTGTATCCAAACACAGACGAGAACAGAAAAATGAGAATGAGAAAGGACGAAAAATGCTGCAAAACTCGAATTTCATGAGTTCACGAGAGTTTCACGTGCAATGTGCACTCGATGTATTGAGCTTATCAAGTTTCTGTGAGGCAGATGCAGATTGAAAAGTATCTATTCGAATAATTCGAATTCAGATTTTCAAATATTTATATTTATTTAAATAAAGCGATAGTACAGTTGCTTACCATTCGACGAACGTTGGACGATGAGAGATTGAGAAGAGAACGAATGAGACGAATGAGACGAATGGGATCGAAAGGGTGACAGCAGGTTTGACTGACGAGGAAAGAGGAAACTGCACGTTCTTTCGATGATCTAAGGAGATCAAACAAGATCAAGTTGTATTCGAGTATGTATTTATCGAATGAGTCACAAATATCATGCTTACAAATATATATGAATCTAAGTAAGGAGTAAATTATAAAATTGAGTACATTAAATGGTTCCAAGGAGAGAAGAGAAATTAGAGTGACCACGTCCAACCTAAAAGAGCCAATTAGAGAAAAGAGAAGTAACTAAATAAATAAGCCCACAATGGCTGCCAGTTTTTCGGCCGTGTGGTTTAAACAATGACCGCGTCCCTCAATCATTCTTGCAAACACCCCAAAGATCAAAGATCAGACTTCTCTGGTTGTGGGAGCTCTGTAGATGCTTGTGACATCTCTCGTTCCTTCCAACCAGTAGGTTGTACACATTCCCTTTCCCTGAATAACAACTTGATATTCACAGTGGAACCACGGTTCTTCAGTTAAATGACGCAACTTTAACTCATTCTCACAAGATCACAAGAAGACAAGAACTCAATATTTACCTTTACTTGAACTTGTCCACGCTCCGATGTCATGAAATCAGGATAATGCTGCAATTATTGATTGTTATCGATTGAATTCTTTCTCTTTTCACCTGATCAAGCATTTTCTTTGTACTCTCTGCTATCTGAGTCTTCTCGGGTTCTCCAGTCGATTCCATGCGAGAGGCCATGTTTACCTAGTCAATAAAGTGTTTTTGATAATCGATATTGTTGTCCTACCGTATCTCCGAATAGACAGTATCGGGGCGCGTTGAGACCAACGACAGCAGCAGCAACGGGACCAGAGCAGACACCGAGACGACATCGAACACGAAGGGAAGCAGAATGAGGGGCACGATAATCATGAAGGAACTGCAGAGAGAGAGAGAGAGAAAGAGAGAGAGAGAGAGTGATCTAGGGGTAGAACTACTTATGGTGGAAGGTAGAAACACTTCAGCTAGAAGAATCAGCTAGGATGTATCTATAAAGCTGCTTCAGCTGTATAGTGCTGAAGTGTTTTATATCTAATTTCAGTCTTCTAGCTGAGTCTCTATGCCTTCCTCCATAAGTAGCTAGATGGCAATAGACTGACACTGTGGATATCAAGGGCGATACTGCAGATATTGGTTACATGGCGGAATCCATTCTCTTCGGGAACTCCCGATACAAACATGTAAGCATCTCCGATAGTCTCAACCTGGATTGAAAGAATAAAAAGAGAGAGAGGAAGAGAAAAGAGAACAATTCACTTTGTATGCTTCCCGTCTCGCAATGAATTCATCGAACCCGTTGAATACTGAATTGAGCAGATTTACGATCTGAAGAAGACGAGAATTAAGAATGTTACTAAAGTGTCTATTGAACCTCGGCTGCAGTTGCATCTCTGCACATGTCACCGAAACCAACGATGTCACTGAAATATTTAAAAAGTTGTTACTGATCCTTTTAACTCCTGGTTAACTTGGGTTATGTTCACCTGAACATCACAGTAGACGTTGAAAAGGTTTTCGGCGGGACGGGCTTTCCCTCCTTCAATTCACGAGCGACGTATCTACACAACACGATGGAATTCTCATAATATGCATAACTTAGTTTATCGATCGCTTAAAATGAATTAAACTAACGCGGGGAGAAGTTGGGAAAGAAGTTTGTCTGCTCGAATATTCGCCTCTTCCAACATTCCCGTTCGTTCCTTCACTAATTTCTCCAGATTGTTCGCGTAATTCTCCATCATTCTCATCATTTGATCGACCAGAGATCCTTTTCTGTAATAGAACGACACTCGAGAATTGACGGGAAGAGAGGACTCACACTTTGAGATAAGTCTCGACATTCAATTTGATTCTCCTTAGACTTGGTCTCATTTCGGGTGTTGTATTCCAGCAATCTTGAAGAAGAGAAGCGAGGTCCATGTGGAGAAGCTAAATGAATGAATTAAGAGAGGAAGAAGGGAGACACTAACTTTGTGGTCTTGAATCGACGGTTTAATCGTTCGACTTCCATCCTTCACAGTATCGATTAGTTCTGAATATCGATTACTCAATGCCGAATATGAATAATTGTGATACCCGTGATATCTTGTGAGTCTGGGAAAGGCAGTGCTCGATAGATGATCTCATACATAATCATTCCGAATGCATAAACATCTCCCAATTGTCGACGCATCGCAGTTTGACGTTGCCAGTCCTCATATTTATATTATTTGTGTCTACTTCTTCCTGATATTCTTTTACCTGATCGACTCTTCTCAGTTTGTTCTTCTCTCTCATTTTCAACATCTCCGGAGCATCGTAAAGAGCACCTCAAATAGGCTACTGTATTCTCTGATTATCGATTGTTTCTCACTCGTTTTCTGCTTTGCATTGCTTTTGTCGTCGTCACTCTTCAATTCATCTACCGTAATCCATTGATTCTTCTCCCATCGTTCAATTGGCTCAGCCACACCTTGAATTATTCAACTCGCAACCTTTGCCACTCATGATGTACCTACCGTAATCCGATAGTTTCACCATCCAATTTCTGTCGATGAGACATGACCATGGAGTGAGAGAACCGTGATAGGCAATAGGAGAAGCGTGTAGATATTCGAGTCCCTGTGAGTCGGAGTAATTGACAGTTCAATCAAATTCACAACTCACACTGACTATATCCCGAATGAATGCTCCATGGAACTTCGTGTCCATCATTATTTGATCGTTATAGATAATATCTTGCAGTGTTCCTCTGAATCAAAACTTTTTTTATGCACAAGTAAATGTGAAATACCGATTGCAGAATTTCCATATGAGTAGAAGTTCTTCCTTCTCGTTGAAAGAGATTCCAAGGAAAGGATTGATGTTATCGTGAACTGCAGCTTTCATCTAAATGTATATATGTATGATTCATAGATCGTTACGACCCACTTGCTGGAACATATTCTTATCCACACGGTTGAATATGATAGGTCGACGCTGGATGTATCTATAAATATTACAGGCTAACCTTCGTCATCCCATGTGGTCTAGTGGTTAGGATTTCTGGTTTTCACCCAGGCGGCCCGGGTTCGATTCCCGGCATGGGAATCTCCTTTTGCCAACTTACCTGTGATACACAGCGTGAGTGTTCGTTCCGATAATGGCGTGGTTTCGCGAGGAGTAATTTGTATTACTCATTTTCGTGCGCGTTGACCCAATGGATAACTGGTAAAAGTAGATCATGCGAGTTGAGACTTCTCTCAACCTACCATACTCTTTACTTGTTCTTCATCAATAAGTTGGACTTCCTCACGATAGATACGGAATGGCAATTTATCCAGTGCTCGTTTCTCCCTGTGATAGTAGAATAACATGGAATATGAGGCAATAACTAACAATACTCTATGAAGGAAATAAGCTCCAGCCAGAAGTAAAAAGAGAAGAATAACAAGAGTTGCACCGATGACCAGTAGAGTGTAATCACATTTCTCATTACGGAATCCACACACCTCAAATTTAGAATATTCATTTAATTGTCATCATATTTCCACAAATTAATCTCTTGCATGAAGTGCACTCACTGGTTCATCCAATGGCATTCTTCCATCTATTGAAGGCCAGAAGTTGGTCATCATATCAGTAACCACCTGGAATTATATTTTATTTAATGAAGATATATCAAACATACGATATCATAGCAACCCGATCGATTAGTGAGCCCATCGCACTTCGAAGGATCGATCATCGTTGGTTCCATGTGAGCCATTGCCATGACCTATCAAAGAGGAATATCGATTGATTGAGATAAATGAACTGACTTGATCCTGATTGGGAGAGATGAAGAATCCTCTGTATAGAGGAGCTCTCTCAGATCGATCGTCCATTGTTATTATACCAGAAGCGACGCCAGATGAACCAACGATTCCTATATCGAAGAGTGAAGGAAAGATAAGGATGAGATGAGTTGACTAACCAGGGAAGACGATTCGTCTCATTGCATTCCATACTCGAATTCCATCCAAAACTGCAGCTGGATTTCCCGTTTCATTCAATACTTTTCTCGCTCCAAGTGCATACAATTTGAGTGCATCGAAGAGATAAATGTAGCCGTAGATATTCGCCTGTAGAGAATTTATCCCATTAAAGAGAAGGATCAGAGAAGCCCTCACAATGTCGATATCTGCCTCAGTGAGCCCTTCTTCCTTTACTCGATCAAGGAAAGGAACGATGATTGTGTTGTCGAATCCATTGACGTCATCGATCTGAAACAGTTACAGTATCATCTTAATGAGAACGATCGATAACTGACTATAATAGCATTTGCATATTGATCCTTCACATTCTGTAGCATGCTTCCATCGGCGCCAATCCATGGAGAAGCTTCTTTACCTCCATCCTAAATTAATGAACTATTACTCTTTGATCTCGAAATACATTACCTTTAGCTGAAAGAATTGATCAACTTCATTGATTGGTTTCAAAGTGCAATCGAGAGAACACAACACGAAGTGGAATGAAGTTCTAAAGGACTCACCTCCTGCAGACTCGATCTCGTTTCGTCCCATTTTCACACTAATGGAATGCCACTAGTGATATCTCTCATGGGAATGCCGCACTTTCTCGTACTCTCTTTGGATCTCGAAGACTGAGGCTACCCTGGGAAACAATCTGGTCAAATCTCATCGAGTATTGAGGCGTCTCGGCATCACTCTATTAAAAAGGGATAAAAGTGAACTGTTTGATGGGGTGTAATTTCAGTTTTCTCTAGTGATGCCGTGACGCCTTCTCTCATTTGGATCCAACCTGCAACCATGGTAGAATAAAGACGAATTCGGACGCGAGCATTCCTTCTCCTTGAGCTGCCATCATGAATTCCTTCGATTGCTCTCGAGTATTTGAGAAGAGGAAGATGATGACTACAATGGATCACAAACTGAACGACCTCATGACTACGGTAGATACCTCTTGCCGTATTTCTCACTTCTTGAATTAGTCCCGATGCTCTCATTGCTGCTCCATCTGCATATTCGTCGAACATCACCTACAATAAATAACTTTTTTTCCATACATTTTGGTAATATTTAATTGCAAACTGAGTTTCCATACTTTCTTGATGACTTGAACTCCTCTGAGATGGAAAACTTCTTCGAAAGCGACAGTTCGATCCCATGCAACAGCGCCCACGTTAGTCACGATTGCGACCTTATTGACAGTACAGTAATACAACTAGAATTATTCCGTAGTAGTGAAGCCTCAATCAGTATACTGTAGATTAGTGTGGGAATTTTTCACACTAATTCATCAGTCAATCAAGGGAATGGAAGATAGTGACAGCAGTATTCCCCCGTCTCACCTTATTCCATCTGTAGTGCTTCAGTAATGCACAAGTTGCCTCTGCGATGGAATTAGTCGATCTTAAAGAGAAAAAATGATTAAAAAACGATAAATAAAGGCAAAAATATGTTATTTCATACTTAATGTTCCTGAAGATTAATGCCGATTTACCTGGTAGAGATTCTAGCGAGTGTTTTGTATGCCTTCTTATCAGCGAGAGAACTCGAAGCTGCCATATATCCAACGATGGGAAGATTCCAAAAGGCGGCCATTCGAGCTACGGCATCAATCTCTGACGCGAGAAATCAATATTCAATACTTTCTCAGAATTTTGTAGCACGAGGGAGTATTTATTACGTGCACATAGTATTTGTGATTTCTTTCCCTACCCTTACCTGCGTTACAGTATGGTCCGATGAATGCCTTGACCTTCTGTAGATGGTACATATCTGCTGCCACTGCAACTCCTTCATACGAATCACCACAACCGTTTTGAGAGATGATTCTGAAGTGATGATTTTGATGAAACGCTTAATCATCACCACATTTGTATCGTACGCCGATAACACTCTGAACAAAGGTGTGGCACAGTGTGGCAATACTTTAGTTTTTTGTTTCAAACAAAATAAGACAAACAACTAACTCAACATCCAGATCATCTCCAAGAATTCCTTCACTATGCAGCGATTTGCGAGAAATTCCGAGTAGACGCTCAATTATCGATTATCCCAAATAATCAATCGATATTCTCTCACCTCATCATTTCTCAATGCTCCAATTGCTCCGATATGACCGAGTTTGATAACAATCTTTCCATTTTGAGTGATGTCATCGAGTGTTGACCTCGAAAGAGCGACTGTGGACAGAAAGTCGTCTTGAGCTGATGACAAGGCCTAAATGGTTATTATTTAAAGGGTCACTATGCAAAGTGATTACTCGAGTTGTCGACCCAAGTTGAAATAGTAGAAGAGGCAGGAGTAAAGGTAGCATATTCACGAAGTTTAGAAGAGGGAATGAGAGTTGACAGAGAGATTTTGAAGGGGAGGATGAACCATCTTAGGATCCACTCTCATAGATTGAAAATTGAAGACTCACAATACAGTTGAACGGTGTTTACGTATGAGTTGACGTAGCCCAGTCTTCAATTATAATAATGAGCGGTATCTATCGGGTTTGGGCTATCAGTATTATCTTAACAATTATTTTGCTCTTGATTACTTTTGGAATCGAGAAGTATTTCGCCTCATACTTAGTGAAATTATAATTCAATAAGCTTCACTTTGTACATTTTCCATCAAGAATTGTGTCTTTTAGTCCTTCGTTGGACTGAACGAATCATTCTAGATCAACAGTCTTACTTCTTTCCTTGTAGTTACATCCTTCTTAATATCCCCGGTTTTTATAAATTTAAAATCCTAGCTATACGAAGGTGAATCAGACATCAGAACAAACTGAGAATTGTTCATTCCAACCTTTTTGCTAAAATTTATAAGATAGTGGAATGGAACTCTTTCTCAGTCTGGAGATGCAACAAAATGAGAATAGGCATTGTAAAACTCTTTATTTCAAATTTATCAGCAACAATAGACGAAAATATGAAGTTTAATCAAACTGCCTTTCATGCATTCCCCGTATTTGTATAAGCACTTAAAATAGATTGGATTTTCGTTTCTTATTTCCACTTTTCTTCTGCTTTCAATGCTTCTTTCTTTTTTTCTCTTTCATTAATTTCATCAGGAGAAGTACAGCAGGGCTGACACCGATTCTGAAAGAACTGTTCTGTCTCAGATTAATAGTGTGAATCATACCATGACAGATTGAGGAATTGGTTCAACTCCATAAATGAATGGATACCAATCTTCTTCAGTTGTAAGTTCTGCTTCATTTGAACACTCCCACATTCTGAGAAAAAGTATTTGTGAAATTCGCGAAATCGACGAAATGAATAAATTGATATGAAAGAGATGAGACAGAACCTTACACTCATAACAAAGATATTGTCTGAGAAGAGAAAAGATGGAAACTATGGCTTCGTTGAGAGGGAGAAGAATGGAAGAACGCAATTATTCTCGTTTCCATGGGTGATAAATCCTTCCCATGAGTGAGAAAGATGCAATAGTTATAGAAGAGACAGAGAAACGACGGGAAACTGCTCATTAGAAAGCAAAGCAGTTATCGAACAACGAATGAAAACGTGGCAACGATGGAATTGATACGAATCTTCCGGTTGTTTGCAGACGAAAGAGAAAAGTGATAAGAATGATGAAAAGGGACAAATATCTCCATGTGATAACGCCCAAAATTGTATTGATTCACACGTTGCTTCTCACCACGATGAAGTCTTTTCGATACCCACTTAGTCAGAGCTACAAATACGCCTAGTATTCAAGAACTTTCAAAGTCTCAATGAGTTTTGGTTGAGTGGAAATGACAAATTCGAATTCCCGAAAATATGCGGATGCAATAAAATATAGTGAAAGCGTCAATGCGAGATTGAAACTAAATACGGAACCAGGAAACGACTTCGGAGGAAAATAAGAAGCAGATATGGTCTCAGAGAGAAATTCGTGCTTCTCGGAGTAAAGAATCCATTCAACTGATACGAATTGGCGAAGAAAAAAACGAGGAAGAATAAAGAAGATAAATTTTTTGCTGGAAATGTGATATAAATTAGCAGCGTTCTTATTTGAATATACTGGGTTTCTGTGAAAGCGGAAATAGAACGAATAAGAGATGAATTCGTGGAGATGGAAGGTGTAAATAGAAAGAGAGACGACGATGATAAATGGTGGGAAATGACGAGAAAATGAGAGTAAACACAGTTTGCAATGCTTAGGAAAACCTGTCCCCAACAAGAACTCTCATGGATATGGATAAACTATTTGAAAGGGGATAATCAACATGCGACCCTTACAATCCGTCAGAAGTTCGCGAACTTTTCACGCATCTTTTCTCTCATCTTTTCTCGCATCTTTTCACACTTATTTCCCATTCAGACCGTCGTTCCTCTCATAACTGCATACTTCCCAGTCGGAATATGCATATTTGCTCCCATCGTTGGTACGTGAATTGGGATCTTCGACCCTTATAATCCGTTAGAAGTTCGCGAACTTTTCACGCATCTTTCCTTGCTCGTTTTAGGCTATTTTCCTTATAATGTATGTTAGGTCATTAGAGACGCTTAAGAGACTACTAATGCCGAAGAAATTAACCAAAATATAAACTAGGGTATTAGCCGCACCTCTTAGAAGGTCGCGGAATTCTGCGAGTTGTTTTCCACGAGCTAGACAGTGACGAGAGAGCACGTAAACAGAGAGAGCGCAGAAATACAAAAACAACATTGCTTACTTTTCCCTCTCCTCGTTCCGCGTGCTCTCTCGTCACTGTCTAGCTGCGTGAAAACAGCTCGCAGAATTCCACCACCTTCTAAGAGGTGCGGCTAATTCCCTAGTTTATATTTTAAGTTAAATTCTTCGGCATTAGTAGTTTCTTATGCGTCTCTAATGACCTAACGCAAATTATAAAGAAAATAGCCTAAAACGAGCAAGAAAAGATGCGTGAAAAGTTCGCGAACTTCTGACGGATTGTAAGGGTCGATGGAGTGCGACAACAGGAGATTGGTCGACGACTTCAGTTTAACTCACTCTCACATTAACAGACCAAAAAACCGTCTTTAGCAATCATTAATTACCAAAGAACAGTTTTTTTTAAAATGCTGCATCGTTTTTTGCCCGATTCACAATATAATGCTCATATTTTGTAGATTATGCATCTCCTCTTACTCATTTCACTTCAGTCTTTCCTGTCGTTGATCTTCCTCATTTCCACCAGTAGAAACCCTTCAAATGCAATAATGGAGGCGATAAAAATGTATATCGCGGTCTCTGACGCAACGATGAGAAAAGTGTCGATATTGGGAAGGAATATTCATACTTTGAAAGTAGGAGAAGATCAGCGTCTATCAGTCGAGGCTTCTAACTCAGCATGAGTCTCTCAATGGAGAGTTTACTGTTGCTTTTCTTTCTATTCACTGTCGATGCTCAGGTAAGAGAAACGTTCTCATCAACTCTCATAGAATAACTCAGAATGAGACAAAGAGAACATTCACTGTTGGTCTTCTCTTCACTCGTAATAGTTCCTTCGTTGGATACAGGTGATGGTCGATATTTCGATTCTCTCTAATTTCTCCTTTAGAACCTCCGCAGCCGCGGCTCTCATTGCTCGTGATAGAATAAATTCTGAGAATCTCCTCCCCAATATCAATTTGGAGTGAGCGAACGAATGTTTCTCAATAGTCGAAGGCCACTTCAGATTCACATTCGATTTCGACGATTGCATTGAAGCAAAAGCATCAGGAAACGCCGTTGAACAAATTTTGAAGAGAAATGTTAGTGTGATAATCGGACCTTGTTGCAATCTACGTGAGTATTCCATATATCTATCTCTTTAACTCTTCTTATTCTTTAGCCGCAGTTTCCGTTGGTTCCCTGGCCAATTGGTACGATGTTCCCTATTTCCCCTGGGGTCTCGCAACTTCGCGAGTCCTTGAAGACGAGGCGAGATTTCAGACGCCAGTGACACTCAATGCAGGCACTTACGCGTATGTTCGAATTGAGGAATGAAATAATCGATGGTTCTCATTCTAGACTTGGAGTGGCTTTACACGAAGTAATGGCTCGATTTGAATGGGACGACTTTGCTTTTGTGTATTCCACAGTGGGCGATGATGACAAATGCAGTGTGACTAAGGAAGATGTCGAGGTAATACATTATTATTCCTACTCTCTCTAATTCCTTATTTTAAAATGATCTAGAATCTCTGCATTTCAAACTCTCTTCACCGAAGTGCGAAATCCGTTCTTGTTTTTTACAACTCTTCTTCTTGATTTTACTCATTCAGAAAGCGATTTCCGACTTCAACGACGATATTGAAATCTCGTTCATCTACGAATTTCCCAACTACGAGATAACTTTGAGTGAACAGACGAGACTTCTTTCATTGTTGAAGAGCCGAGCAAGAAGTGAATATCATTTGATCTCTCAGTCAATCAATCAAATTGATTCAGTCTTCGCCGTCTGTCTCTCTGAGGAACTTGGTCTCAAGAGAGATTTCATGCTTTCCCTCACTGATGCGGGAATGATCAATGATGAATATGTAATCATCTTTGTCGATACAAGAACGAGAGGATTCGGTAAGAAAGAAACTCAATATCGATCGATTCAATTGATTCAGTGACTGTTCGAGATGGAATCACAAAGGATGTTTGGTTTGATAGAGACGATAGAGGAGATGGAAGAGACGAAGAAGCTAAGAGAGCATTCCAACGGGTTTTCCTTCTCACGGATGTGAGGAAAATGAATGAGAAGGGAGGGAATTTGAGATACTCAGCAGCTCACGACGAGCATTTCTTCCTCTGGAGTCAATTACACGAGATTTGGAGAAGAAGTTATTGAGAGAATGAAAGAACCTCCATTTAGTTGTACGACAGAATGTGAAGGAAAAGATAATGAATTGGTTTGATCTCTTCTCTTTTATTTTCTCTATCATTATTTCCAAGGTTTCTGTGTACGCTGGTCAACTTCACGACGCTGTTTATCTCTACGGAAAAGCATTGAATAAATCTCTCTCAGAAGATCCACATTCATTCAGAAATGGAACTCGAATTGTGGATAATACAGCGGGAAGCTTCGATGGTATAAAAATTAGATCAAATAAGAACAAAAGTGTGTTCAGGAATGTCCGGTCGAGTACGAATGACAATAAATGGAACGAGATCTCCCGATTTCTATTTCCTCGCTCTAAATTCTGCATTTGAAACAAAACAACTGGCGATTGTAAAAGTAGAAGGAAATAAACCGGTATTTGAAAACATGGAATACTCAAGAAATACAATCAATACTAGACCTACTCTCCACTATATTCATCTGAATCTGAATTGTGGTGGAATCGTGAAGGGAAATCTCGTCCTCTAACTGAACCAATTTGTGGATTCAAGGGAGATAACTGTTCGAAATCATGGTAAACACTGTTGAGAGGTAACACAAGACAAGCCCATTTTTTTCAGGAATGATCAATATCTGGGAATTCTTCTCGGTTCTCTCGGTTTCGTCATTCTCCTCGTCGTTGTTCTCATTGCAGTCGCTGTTTATATCTACATGTTCGTATTTTCTTCTTTTCATCGAATAAATTCCTTCTACAGAACGAAACAACGAGAGAAAGAACGACAGGATCAATTATGGGATATCTCTAATACTTCTCTAATCAAAGCGAGAAGCAAAGCAGGAATGGAAAGTCTTCGATCTCTCCAATCTGGACCAAGTTCGACTTCGACTAAATTGACACTGGAGAGCAAGAAAGTGAGGGAATCTCTCTAGACAAGTATAATTAATTCCAATTGAAGGACTCTGTCAATTATTCCTTCTTTGTCTACAATCGAGACCTCGTTTGCTGTGCAAAATACACAGTGAGAGTCAATGTGATGGAACCAAATCGAGTGGAAATGAGAATGGTGAGATTGAAATGGAAATGAAGATAATGAAGGAGGAAATTGCAGTTGAGACAAGTGGACAACGATAATCTCAATCGATTCCTCGGTCTCGTGATGGATGGACCTCAATTGAAGAGTGTGTGGAAGTATTGTAGTAGAGGAAGTCTCAAGGATGTCATTCAAACTGCCAAAGTCACACTTGACAGTTTCTTCATCTACTCAATGTTAAGAGATATCATCAACGTAAGCGATTGATTGAGAACAGCCATGATAAGAGAGATTGAAGGGACTGTTCTACATTCATCATTCGGATGTGAAACTGCATGGTAATCTCAGCTCAGAAACATGTCTCGTCGATGAGAGATGGCAGGTTAGAACAAACGATTATTCCGATTCTGCAAGTTATGGTCGTCGCAAATCTCTCTTTACTCGAAACTAATCAATAAACAAAATAATGCCCTCCTTTGATTAAGGTGAAACTGTCATACTACGGCCTCGCGTGGATTCGATGTCTGCAGAAGAAGAGAAAGAAGGATTTGATGTGGACTGCGCCTGAATTATTGAGATCGGAAGATACAATTGGATCCAAGGAAGGAGATGTTTACTCATTCGGAATTATTGCTAGCGAGGTTAGTAGATTCCCGAATATTACGGAAGAGAGTTTTCAGATAATAACTAAATCGACAGTCTGGGATTTGGATAATCGAAAGGAGCGACCAGAGGAAATAATTTATATGCTGAAGAAGGGAGGAAATAACCCATTCCGACCAGAATTGACACTTGGAGAAAATATCGATGTGAATCCTGCGATGGTGAGAATAGTGACGTCACTTCCACCTATTATTGATTGATTCAGCTTCATTTGGTTCGTGACTCGTGGTCTGAGAATCCCTCGGAGCGACCGACGGTCGATACAATTCGATCATTACTTCGATCGATGAATAGTGGAAGAAGTGACAATTTGATGGATCACGTATTCCATATGCTTGAGAACTATGCGGGATCACTGGAGGAAGATGTGAAATCGGAATGAATCTCTCGTCTATCTTCCGTATTCAGGTGGAATCTCGAACACGAGAGCTCACTGAAGAAAAGAAAAAGAGCGATGTGCTGCTGTACAGAATGCTGCCAAGGTGAGGGTATAAAATTGCCAAACCTCGGGAAGAATTATATTTGTAAAATCGATAAACCTTTTCTTGCAGACAAGTAGCGGACAAACTGAAGTTGGGTCAATCGGTCGAGCCCAAAATGTACGACACAGTCACAATTTTCTTCTCTGACGTCGTCAAATTCACTAATCTCGCAGCAAAATGCACGCCATTGCAAGTAGGGAAAAGAAAAAAAAGAGAATAGGGGAGAATGGGAGATTGAGGTTGTCAATCTTCTCAACGATCTCTACAGTATTTTCGATGGAATTATCGATGAACACGATGTTTATAAGGTAAAATTAATTCATTCTGCTTCTTTCATTACCTCAATTAAAGGTGGAAACAATCGGTGATGGATATTTGTGTGTCTCTGGTCTCCCTCATAGAAATGGAAATGAGCACGTGAAGGAAATTTCACTCATGTCAATCGCTTTTCTCGCTTCTCTTCAATCATTTCGAGTTACTCATCTACCGAAGGAAAGAATCAATCTGAGAATCGGAATGCATACTGGTATACTCCTACTTTTTACTCAATTTCTCTCAATTTTAAAATAATAGACTGGTCTAAGCCCTCATATCCATATCCAGGTTCATGCGTTGCCGGTGTTGTTGGAATGACGATGCCTCGATATTGCCTATTCGGACACACTGTCAACACTGCATCTAGAATGGAAAGCAATGGAAAACGTGAGAATACGAGTAGGGCTTCGGACTAATCGTTCTCTCCAGCTGGTCATATTCATCTTTCACCTGAAGCAAATCGGCTGCTGACTACGATGCATCCACAGTTCAGAACGAAGTTTAGGGGAGAAGTTATCATAAAGGTATCGAGGAGAGTGATTTGAAAGAATATCGATGAATTGCAGGGAAAAGGAGTAATGGAGACATTTTGGCTGTTGGGAGAACACGGAAGTGAACGTATGTTGAATTATTGATTAGAGAAAGAACTAGCCGGGATGTGTTGAGGTTAAATACACTACGCTCTATGCGTACACTACGCTCTATGCGTACACTACGCTCTATGCACAGTTCTGGGTGTAGGTTCGGTCCAGGGGGAGATCGGTAGCTGGCTCCAGGTTCAGTCCAGGGGGAGCTCGGTATCCTGCTCCAGGTACGGTTCAGGGGGACCTCGGTAGCCTTCTTCAGGAACGGTTCAGGGGGACCTCGGTAGCCTTCTTCAGGAACGGTCCAGGGGGCCTCGGTAACCTTCTTCAGGAACGGTTCAGGGGGAACTCGGCAGCTTGCTTGACGTTCGGTCCAGGGAGGAGGACTCGGTAGCCGGCTCCAAGTACGGTCCAGGGGGAGTTTAGTATGTTGGGGAATGTTAATCTCTAGAGACTACTGGCTTATTCCGTTGCAAAAAGGCTCGTGAGGCTGAGAGCGATCGAAAAAAGTTGCCACTATGCCACTTCGTGGCTCCGTGGCAACTTTTTTCGATCGCTCTCAGCCTCACGAGAGATTCCCGGGCGTGTTCGAACACCTTTGTGACATCGCAAAACACTTTTCCTATGGTCCCCCACGCTCTGCGAATCAATTGGTAACTTTTAGAAATTTTCGATTTTTCATGTTAAACGTGTAAGAAAACGTTCAGACACGTTTCCGACATCGCATAACACTTTTCCTATGGTCCTCCACGCTCTGCGAATCAATTGATAACTTTTTGAAATTTTCGATTTTTCATGTTAAAACGTGTTAGAAAACGTTCAGACACGTTTCCGACATCGCAAAACACTTTTCCTATGGTCCTCCACGCTCTGCGAATCAATTGATAACTTTTTGAAATTTTCGATTTTTCATGTTAAAACGTGTTAGAAAACGTTCAGACACGTTTCCGACATCGCAAAACACTTTTCCTATGGTCCCCCAAGCTCTGCGAATCAATTGATAACTTTTTGAAATTTTCGATTTTTCATGTTAAAACGTGTTAGAAAACGTTCAGACACGTTTCCGACATCGCAAAACACTTTTCCTATGGTCCTCCACGCTCTGCGAATTAATTGATAACTTTTCGAAATTTTCGATTTTTCATGTTAAAACGTGTTAGAAAACGTTCAGACACGTTTCCGACATCGCAAAACACTTTTCCTATGGTCCCCCAAGCTCTGCGAATCAATTGGGAACTTTTCGAAATTTTCGATTTTTCATGTTAAAACGTGTTAGAAAACGTTCAGACACGTTTCCGACATCGCAAAACACTTTTCCTATGGTCCCCCAAGCTCTGCGAATCAATTGGGAACTTTTCGAAATTTTCGATTTTTCATTTTAAAATTCGGCAAAACAGGTGAGAACGTGTTTCACATTACTCAAGAACGTGCTAGAAGGGCATCTGACACTTGCGAATAATGCGGCAAACGTTTTGCCCGCGGCGGGATTCGAACCTGGGGGTCTCGGATTGTAAGTCAAGAGCGTAACCTACTTGGCTATGGATTTCGTCAATTAAATATTGCAAAATTTTAAAGGGATTTTGGTCTGTTGTCGTATGCAAAAGGATCCGAGAAGATAGAGCTATTTTGAAGCAATTTATAAAGCTTCCCGATACGCGATTCCGAGCCTCCAGAAAGGGGTCAGGGGCGAGAGAGAGTGCCAAAGTGAGAGAGTACCTTTCGATTCCCCTTGCTCTCTCGTTTCAAACCCCTTCCTGCGAGATTGCCGGCATGAGGAATGATTTGGAACGAAATGTGCGAAAATTTCATGAAATCGCTGAAATCAAGTGAAATCAATCGATATTTCACTTCGAAAAACGGCAAAAGATGTTCAAATGTGAATCTCGTTACTTAAAAACGTGTTTGGACCACTTTTCACGCCTGCAAAAAATGCGGCAAAAGACTATGCACCGGCTGGGATCGAACCTGAGACCCTCGGATTTGAATTCGAACTCGCTACCGACTTGGCCATGAAATTATCGATTTTTTGTAAATAAATTTTGAAATGTTTTCTGATGGGTTATCGTATGCAAAATGATCTGAGAAGATTGCTTGAGTTTGAAGCGATTTATAGCGAAAAAACGAAAAATTTGTCCGTCACGCGGAAGGAAAAAAAAAAAAAAAAAACAGACCAACAGACAGACATTTCAATTCCCTAGTAGTGGAGGAACGTTCAGTTCCCATTCGTCGAAGAAGTCCTGTCCCCGCAAATCCTTAAAACTGCCCCAATACTGGTTAAAGGGGGGGGGTGGTTGGAAGCCATAAAAACAAAACATCAAAATTTCTATTTTGGCAGAGTTCTTTCATATGAGAGGAATCGGGAGAGACTCGAGCTCGACCGGGACATACAAATTTATGATTTTTGAATTGGCTGAAAACATGACACAAGGTACTACAAACATCCCTCTATCGAATAGCGTTTTCAGATTTTTTTTCAAAAAAAATCGTTTTCGCGTGAAACACAAATCAACCTGGTGAGTCGGGAACTTTTTCGAAAAATAGTAAATTTTGAAAAATCATAAATTTCTTCAAAGTGAAGATAAAAATCCACCGTTTGGTGTGTTAGATAGATAAATGACTCAACTTGTTTACCAACCGCTCGAAGACATTCCTGGTTGATGCGCCGATGTGGAGTGGTCGCTTTTGCAAAAGTTGAGCTAATTTTCTTAAAAGTCAAAACTGCTGGTTCACACCAAGAGATGTTCTGGTGAACGTTGTTGGTACTGACTATATTGCAAAAATGGGATGAATCGGCCCATGCGTTGTAATGTTGCGCTGGATTATGTCAAGTCGGTCAAATATAATTAATGGCCGCGAACATCAATTATGGCCAATTTGTGGTGAAAACTATCGCAAACTATTCAAAAACAATATTTATGTTCTTTGTGACATTATTTTTTTTTCGAGTAAAAAAATAGGAAAAAAATCAACGTCGATTTTTGGATTTACGTTATTTCGATTATTTCGAAGTCTAAAGGGATTATGTTTCATATTACTAGTTATGAACGCTGGTGCAAGATGTTTCTGTAATTCCTTCAGTAAATATATTTTGCCCACTGAATATACACCTAAAATGCGAAATTTGTCTTCCACTATTAGAACATCTATCTAACACACGAAACGGTGGATTTTTATCTTCACTTTGAAGAAATTTATGATTTTTCAAAATTTACTATTTCTCGAAAAAGTTCCCCACTCACCAGGTTGATTTGTGTTTCACGCGAAAACGATTTTTTTTAATAATTCTAAAAACGCTATTCGATAGAGGAATGTTTGTTATACCTTGTGCTAAACTTTCAGCCAGATCAAAAATCATAAGTTTCTACGTCCCTGCAGCCCGCGAAATGCTCGAGTCTATCGCGATTCCTGTCATACATCCCGCAATAATGTAATTTGTCAATTTATCCCCTTCACTTTCACACCTCGAAGATCAGGTGGCAAGTACAGGTTGTGATGAAGTAGGTACTCCTACCTATCAAACGTTTATTGATATGTTTGAATATTTTCAAATACAGAGCTGAGAGAAAGAGCTGCAAACGTTTCTCGAAAATTTCTCGTGCACGAACCTGCCCTCGACCTCACCTCAAATTAAGAGAAAGAGGGAATCATCGAGAGAGTGCGCGAAACGAGAGTGGAAGACAACGAGAGATGGTCTTGACATGGCGCCAACTCGATGCTGTGCTCCTTATCAGTTGCGTATGTCGACACTTTCCCACTCTTTCCCCAAACCGATTGTTCTCTCACTCTCACTCTGACCGAATCATGGCATCCGACTCCGAGGTATATTTGTTATATTTTATTTTGATTTTAAAAATTATAAATCTAAAGAATAGGATTTGTCTTCTTTACTTTAGCTTCTAGGGAACGCAAATTATGTATCTCAGACAAAAATGGTGTTTTTGACGCGTGGCGTATGGCATCTCCAAAAAAAGAATAAATCATCTACGTGTTGTAAAAAGTAAATAGCACGAGCATTTCATAAGGGAAAAAGCATAGTTCATGTGTTTCTCAAAGGCGAGCTTGCCAAAGTGAGTAGGTCACAATCCTTGCCATCTGGTAAACAACAGAACTACGTGTTTTGCAATTTTGTTATTATCGTATTTTTTTATAACTCAATAGTGTAGTTCTTCTTCACCGCTGAAATGTTCGTTTTAATTTAGGTCGACGATTTGGCCCATGCCGGCCGGGAGATGACACTTCGATGCAGTTGTGACCTGTGCATGGAGGCATACGGTAGCACCAGAATATCTTTCAATTTATCTCATTTACACTTTTTTTCTTCTTACATGTGGATCAGATGAACTCCAGGGTGTTTCTTGCAATAGCTACATTTATAGAGCGCTATGATTATAACATCTTTACCGTTTATATTATTTAAATACATAAATTTTTAGACAACTATACGCGCATTCCTCGCGTGCTCTCTTGTGGTCATTCCATCTGCCAGCAATGTCTGCCACAGCTGCTCGAATAAACTAAAAAGTGAGATTAGACACAATTTTGCATCACGTTCAGATAATACTTAAAATGAGATGATTTGCAATCTGCAACAATGACACAAGCACATACCGAATTTGATTGAGAAAACTGGGGGGTTACAAGGTGGTTTGATAACACCACACTGTTTGTCGGTCGCCGCAGGCAGTTAATACATTTCTAAAATGATACGACCAAATAAGCTGTCAAAATCGTACTTAGAAGTTCGCGGTTTGACTATATAAATGTAGTACTCCTCCATACGGTTTGAGTTAGCTTCACAGTCAGCTGCATGATTGATTGTAGATATAAGTGCATCACATGCGCCGCAACAACACTCGTACCCGATGCTGCCGAACTCCCTGTCAATCGATCACTTATCGGTATGATACATCACATTCCTTCATCCAGCGGCGTATTAGCGGCGAGAGAGAGCATGATAAAGTGAGAGAAGCCTCTCACTCTCACACACATTCTTACCCCTTTTTTCCTCTCGGAAATCATTAATTGTAGATGCCCCGTTTTCATTTCACTCGTGACCCTTTCGAAACTTTTTTCTTCTAATCAATGTGTTATTCTTGCAAAACTCTTCATAATTTCGAAATGAATGATCGCTCTCAACATGCAAAATGTTTGCAAACAGAAGAAAGGTTATTTTGGAATTCGAAATTCACGGTAAACATGGTTATTTTAGATATTGTTGATTTCGTCCGTAACGACAAGCCAAAGAATGTCGGCTACGAAGACATCAATTATTGCAGCCACGCTTGTACGGCAGGGGTCAGATCTGTTTTTAGCATAGTTAATTGTTTTTTTTTGTTGTATGAGTTTATCTTGTCAGGAAGTAATCAATAAGAAAACAAACAAAATCTGTCTCGTGTGCGTGCGTACGTCTCTTTCAATCAAAATTGAATATATTTCATTTGATTAAAACTATTATAGATGCTTCCGCTTAAAGATGTCGCGATTTGTACCACGGCTGAGTGTGCGATGGCGAGTATTATGTGCTTTATAAATTAAGACATTTTAAGAGATTTGAGAAAATAAATGTATTCGATTCTAGATGCGGAAGAAGATCTGCTTATCGTGTGCGATTCGTCATCATCGGAAGCACGATATTGTATTGCTGGAGACAGTAACGACAGAGGTTCCACAAATGGCATATAATAATCGTAATCATGATACAGATATGTAGAAAAGCTTTGGCATGAGCACTAGAAGGCCGTTAACACCAGGAAAAAAACTTCCGATGTGAAATTACTGATCCATAATTTGGGAATATGAAAATTATATTCTATATTTGTCGTTTCCATGATCCAAGTTATGGAATATATAATGCTTACTTTTAGATTCGTGGAAAATGCAAGGAACAATTGGAAAATCTACAACAAGATTTAGTCGCTCAAATTGATAAAATATGTGCGCTCGTCGATTATGCAGATCTCGCTAGAAAGAAAATGCGGGAGGTAAGCATGTATTTTCTATTATGTTTACCAAATATTAAAATACAAAATTATGTGCATGTAAAGTAGTCTCACTTGATATGAATATGTCAAAAAGTCAAAACGTTGACTTCCTTTGTCTACCACACGCATTCGAGGTTCTCTCACTTTTAAGTCGCATTCTTTTGTTCGGTCGTATAATTAGGGGCAGCAAGCTCCGCCCACTTTTTATCTTCACGAGAGGTGAGAATTGTCCCCATCGAATGGCAAGCTTCATTTTGAATAAATTCCCCCGTTCAAAGGCTTATTCGAGAGCTATTGATCTACTCTACAAGTGAGGCGTTGCGCACCGGGTTCTGCCAATATTTAGTAGATCAAAATTCGATTGAAAGCCTCGAGAGTAGGCGTTTAGAGCACTTCCATTTCACCGACACAGCTGCGCAAGTCTCAATTTGTGTGGATTAGCTTGCTGAATATGCCCAAACAAAAAAATTGAAAATTCATTAATGCGCACAATTGCCATTTGATTTTAAAGATATTACCAAAATTAGCAAAAAAAATTTGCAAACCGTTGGATTTGAACCAGCGACCTTCTGTTTATAAAGCGCATGCTCAACCACCTCAGCCATGGGAGAACACGGGTAAGAAAGTCTCTTCCGCTCTCACAGTCAGTCAGGATTTCGAGATACAGAAAGACTCCGCCCCTTTCTCTCTCGTAACACTTTCTGATAAAAGATGCGAATGATTTTCAAGACATAGCGCGGCTCAGCGACAAGATATCGACAAGCGGCAAAAAGTATGATGTTATTGAGACCTCAGCGGTTCATTTGGACACACTTTCTTCCACTTAGCATAAAATTGGCCGATCACGTTGCGGCCCCTACGTATAATCTTACAATTCTATGGGTGTTTTTTTAGCAATTGGTGCGCCGGAGTCGCATGACTGATTTGATCAACCGTAGTAAAGAACTGCTCAATGAGAAGGTTTGCCGATTTTCGTTACTTTTTACATTATTCCAAATGTAACTTTTAAAAACATATGTTACGCTCCCCATGAATTGCCTAACCCATACTAAACACTGAAGGAATCTGCTGAGCTACTTGCAATAGGCCAAGACCTTCTGAAACCGTTCAGTGATGCACTTTCGAGATGGAATGCGGCTCTAAACCCGGTGACTGAGGAGATGAAGGTCGTTTCTCGTACTTTCTCTTCTTTTACCTCCTCGAATTGGCTGAAATGTAACACTTACATGTCAAAACGAGGAAACATAGTCAATATGTGTTTGTAAATTTAAAAGAAAAGTTTATAAAATATGACTTTCCGCGAAGCGTCTCGGCTCTCAGCGAATATCAAAATGTACAGAAAAAAGACAAAATTATGGAATGCTGTTACTTCCAGTTGTAAAATTGTTTCTATCCGAACATATGTTCAAGACTTCCCCAGGGAGTGGTGAGAACAAATTTAGAGAATGAACGGTTGGAGCAATAATCAAACTCTCCCCATTTCGCATGTTCTCTCATCGATCAGACAGCGTGAGAGAGCATGGAGAATTGAGAGGGTCAGAGCATTACTCAACGGTTTAGCTTTTCTTCTTTCACTGTTTCCAGTATAAATTGCAGGAGCTCTTCGATGACGATGGCGAAATTAGCGTGCCTTTGGAAATAATGGACGATACAAAATTCAACAAATGGCTCGCTGCAAATAGAAGAAACATGGATGAGCGGAAAAGAATAATGGAAGAAAATAGCATCGCTGAAACGAAAACTAAGAAACTTATCGCTGAAACTGAGAAAATGATAGCTGAAATCAACGCTCTTCGCCATTCTTCGCCTTGAAATGTGGAAAAGCGAATAAAGTGCATTATAACGGCATGGTATGATAACACACTACATCGTGCGCAACATCGGTTTCTAATTTGTATGCTTGCCTGCATCCCAGCCTCACTAATGCGGCGCTAATTTCTTCGGGGAAATTTCCTCATCAAAGGGTGGAAAACGAGTGTAACTCAGCTCAAACTGAACGAAATCTCTCCAATCAAAAAGGAAAATGTTCCGATCGTGCCTTGCAATCCGTGTATAAAGTTTGGAAGTTGCAGCTTCACTTGGTAGAAAGTTATGAAAGGGTGCATAAAACTGTTTTGCACCTTGCACCCCAAGATATTTGCGCAGCATAAGCCTCTCGTTGAAATTTGCTTAGCGCAGCACTCTCGCATAGCAACCATAGAGCTGGGGCTGTGGTTGCTATCAAATTTCCTCTCTCTCTCACTCTCTCTCTCTCTCTCGCTTGCCTCCAGCCCACCACATTTCTCTGACATGAATCGTCTTCCACCAGAATTGATAGCTGAAATCGCCAAGTACTTGCCTAGGAAAGACAAACTTTCCGTCAGAAAGGTGGGAATATCTTAGATTAATTTAGATCCCTTATCATTTTAAACAACCAGAAAGGGATTAGAAACGATAGGTTTTGTGGAAGTGATTAACAATACTTTCGCACATTGTTTCACCCTTACCCCTTTCTGGAGATTTTTCGTGATTTGTAACATTTACACTACAGTCTTGTGCAAGACTCAATCATGCGGTGTACCCGCTAATTCCTGAAATTCACAAGTCTGATCAATGCGAAATTTATCAACTCTACTTCCAAGAGGTATTCAAGTAGTCTCCCCATGAACACCAATTAAAAATTCTTGATCAGATATTCAAGCACGAAGGGTTTCATGCTGATTGTTTATGCCTCGGGGCATATATTAAGCGGTTGGAAGACACTCAACATTTCAATGATGTCACCGACCGTGCGCTAGTTCATCATTTTCTGAAATCAAGAGTATCGGTGAGAATTTAAAATTTCGAATATCTGTGCGTTTTTCAGAATGATTTTCAATTCAAAGTCGATTTGGAATTTGACAGTAGCACTGATGGAAATCGCTCATTTCACCTATTTGAAAGGGCTACTATCGGTAGGGTTCTTTTCCACTATGTAAGTGAACAATCGGTGAAAGAAGATACACTATCGTTCTTTAAGAATAATCCATTTTACTTGGACGATAGCAAGATACAATGGGCCACACGTTTGCTAACAAACTGTAAAGTCGAACAAATTAGCCTACTCTTCGATCGAGCTTCTCTGATTCATATGTGAGCTTATCTACTACAAAATATTCGATCAGACTGTAAATATTTCAGCGACAGAATTCCTGACCTATTGAAACATATCCAATGTGAGCATGTACAATTCGATCTGGAAAACACATGGAAATATAACATGATTGATCCATTCAAGAACGGTGCGTTTAACTTGGTGTTTATAAATTCAAAAAAAACAGAGTCAAACGTAACAGTAAGGAATACCTCAAAATTATGTCACGGTTGATTGCTACATATATATAAATTCAAAAAATTTTATCGATTTACTTCATTTTTTAGAAAATCGAATCGTTTAATTTAAAATCTGCAAAGTAAAATGTAACGGTTAGGAGTGCTTCAATATGCCGCTATTCCAATCAAGCTATAAACAAATTCGACCATCAGGGCAACCAATATTATCAGTTGACTTTCTTTTAGAGATTCTTATCGCGCAACTCTGTGCTGCTGGAATGACGAATTTAGCTGTCGTTGCTGTTGAGCATCATCGTATAAATTACCAGGGACGTACCCAGAATATTGCCCCCGAAATCGATCGATGGACAAGCAACGATCCAACTGTGTGTTCTGCCTAAATTGAACACCCATCGACGCAAAGAACGATTCAGATTTGGTTCGATTTCGATACGATTCTGATGTTTGTGGCGGCTGGACTTCGGAAGATCGAGATAAGAGGACTGTCATTTGTTGATGAATATGAACACAAGTGTCGCGAAGACATCGAAGGCCTGGAGAAAATGATTGATGACTTCATGAGAGTGCGTTTTTTTAATTAATGCACTTTTTTAATTACTTTTTTAATTGATGCTAGTAAGAAACGCGAACACAGCTTCTTTTCAGCTGTTATGCCAAACAGGTCGTAAAGTGGAGATTCGGTTCTACCTGCAATATTCGATACGGATTAGCCAGCCTCGCGTGATTTCAGTTCCCGACTGTCCCACCTACTCTGCCACAGGTATGAAACAATAGGTACACCTTGATTTGAATACTACCAAAGTACGGTATAACGTTCCCTAAATTAGTAGATTTAAAAAATTATATGAGCAGGAATTATGATGCTGTTACAATCGAGAGATTGTGCAACCCCTTTCAGTTCCCAAAGAGACGTCGTGGCCATTCCGAAACGCTGTGATTGTGATCGTGCCACAAGAGTAATGCCTATCGTTTTTGAGGGGTCGAAATGTTTGACTCACATATCTCCCCATTTCTTATCGTTTCTCGTCCTGTCGATTCCAGAGAATCCAGTATAACTATTTCACTCGAATTTGTCGCCTATATAAACTGCTATTTATGCAATTGTCGAGAATAATTTAACAATTTCCTCTTTGATGATCGTTGTAAATTATTCCAAAATCAGTCAAAAATTTTGCAACGTGGCACATGCGCTATGTTCTGACACAATTGATCACTACATTATGTTGTTCTGGAAATTTGATGCTTGAAATAGTTTCTGAACACAGTAATATGAACACAGTAATCTAAACGTACAAAGATAAAATGACTTTCGGCCCTATTCAATACATCCCAAGTCTATTGGGGCTATTGAGTGTATCCGAGACATTGGGATGTGTCATCCCGTGTACAAGCGTCTCGTTTTTGCACATTCGCTCAACGCGCGAATACATTCAATATTGAGTGTATCATACACTGTGTGCCACATCTCAGTGAATTCATTATAAGTGCAGTATCTAATGCGCGTATTCTGGTGTATCTCACTCTCTCTCTACGCGTCTCATTCCAATTTGCTCGCAATCCAGTAGCATAGCAACCATCGCTCCGGACGGCTGTTGCTATTGCACATGGCAAATCACAATTTCCTTCTACCCACTCTCCCTCTAACCTCTAACTTACCTCCTATCCCTGGAATGGATCTTCTTCCGCCTGAAGTCATAGCTGAAATCGCCAAGTACTTGCCCAGGAAGGACAAACTTTCTGTCAGAAAGGTGGGCATATTTCAGATGTATAAGGGTGTCTCGAAAATCTTTGCACTTTTCACGCTTTTGCTTCTTACCACTGCGGATTATTTCAGAATATTTTCGACATCACTACGCAATAATTTATTTTCAACGTGTTTTAACCTCTAAGATTTTCTCCGTGAAAGTTGTTGCTATGGATTCCTATTCTCATGTAAATGTTCATAAGCCAAATTTGGGAGGAGCTCGGGCTGAAGGAGAGGAAAGTTGAAAAATAATGCCATAAAAATAGTTCTGACGATTTTCGGTTTTCACTGATGGCGAAGAAATGATCATGAGAACTTTAAAAATGTATTTTTTATATGATCTTTTTTCCTGAAATTTCCAGCGAACCAAACAATCTGAATATTTCGCAGGAGACCATTTTCCGCTTATAAATAAGTTATTGCAGAAAGAAATTTTGATAAAAACCCATTAATACAAGTTCTGGGCGGTTTCCCGTTTTTTTGCATTTATAACCAGAGCCGGCTTATTGTTACAAAAAAGGGTTTCCCCTAGCGGTTTCCCGTAAAACGGTTTCTCGTAGCTTGCATTTATAGCCAGAGCCGTCCCACATTTATAGCTATGGAACTAAAATTTTATGAGCTGAAGGAAGCACAAAAGAAACCAGACGCACTGTATCCTAATAGTTAGTAATTGCAGACTTCTTCAAGACTCAATCGTTTGTTCTACCCCCTAATTCCCGAACTTCACAAGCCTGAACAATGCGAAATTTCGAAACTCTACTTCCAAGAGGTATTCAAGCCGCTTGAATATCAATCAACAACTTATGATTAGGAATTCAAGCACGAAGGGTATCCTTTGGATTGTTTGCGCCTCGAGGCACACATTAAGAGGATAGAAGACGCTCAGCACTTCAATGATGTCGCCGACCATGCGATATTTCATCAATTTAATAAATCTAAAGATCAGGTGATAATTTAAGAGTAGTTCCGAATGTCTGTGCTAGCTACAATACTTTTTTCAGTTAGAAGTTAGTTTGGAATTGGACAGGAGTGATGATGGAAATCGCTCTTTTCAACTATTTGAAAGGGCCAGTATCGATTGGGTGATCTTCCATACTGTAAGCGAATATTCTGTGAAAAAGAAACCCCGCACTTTTTTCAGAATAATCCATATTACCTGGACGATATCAAGCTACAATGGGCCACACGTTTACTCACGAATTGTAAAGTTCGAAAAACGAGTTTGCTCTTTGACAGGGACTCTCTGATTTATCTGTGAGTTCCGTTGTAAAAGCTATGAAATGGTACTATCATACCAAAGCACCGAAAAAGTTCGATGCCAACTATTACATACAAATGATGACATTTTACATATTATATTTCAGCGACAGAATCCCGGAGCTAATGAGACACATTCAATGTGAACATGTGCAATTTGATCTGCTTAATACTCGGCAGTATCGCATGATTGATCCCTTCAAGAACGGTTCGTTTTTCATTTTCTAAAGAAAATGAAAAGTGACATACATTTTTGATAAACTATATTTAAAAATCTGCAAGGAATATGGGGTTTGTCAGAAGCGCAAACGAAAAACAACGAATCTTGTTGAAATAGTCGTTCTGATTTGGTATATCACATGATTCCAAACCTACAGACCAGGGTTAAAGCGAGAGAGTTTACGAAAGTGAGAGATTCCCTCTCGATTTCACACGCTCTCTCACTCCAAAGGCCTTTCTGTAAGATTGACCGGTCTGTGGAATGATGTGATAGTGGCCATTACAATCCACCCTGTATGCCCTAAGTCGAAATCGAATGGCCACACGTGTTCCCTCTCGCAGAAATATATTTATATGTTTTTTTTTGCTTCAACTCTCATATTTTTGTTTGAAAAGAATAAAAAAAATTTAAAAAAGAAAGAAAAAATCTGTCGTAGTGCTCACCGCTGAAGTTTCGAATCAACTCATAAAGTTTATTTATTTATTTATTTATGAATAGAGTTATTCTCCATTGCGCTTTTTTATACACCCTCAGGATATGTTTACGTTTGACTGCAGAAGCATTCAATCGATTGTCTTTTAGAGCTTCTAATCACCCAACTCTGCACTGCTGGAGTGTCAAATTTGACTATTGCTGCTACCAAATATTTCGATCTCTGCTGCCGGGGACACGCGCAGAGTAAAAAAGCCGAAATTGATCGATGGAAAAGCAAGGATCCAAAGGTTGGATTCTACCTCAAATGGATAAAGAACCGAAGTTTTACGCGAATAAAGAACAGTTCAGATTTGGTTCGATTTCGATACTATCATGATGTTTGTGGAGAAGGGACTTCGGCAAATCGAAATAAGAGGACTGTCGTTCGTTGATGGATATCGGCAAAGGGGCAGAGATTTTACGGATACACTGGATGCGTTTATGAGGGTTCGCATTTTGATCTACGGAAATTGGGCAAGTCACGACCTCAAACAGATATCCATGAACAAATAAATTCTCCTATTTAGCTGCTATGCCAGACTGGGCGTAAAGTGGAGATTCGATTGTACCTTGACTATACGACGTCGAAAAGACAGCCGCGAACAATATCAGTTCCCGGATGTCCGACATATTCGGCCACAGGTATTTCTCCGGTTTTTCAGCGCAGCTTGTGCGCGCGATTTGTGTGGGGTTCGGCGCGGCATGCGCCGCGCCCTACACCAATCGGCCGCACATCGCGCGTTCTGTTGAAAGGTCCCGAACGGAAAGTCCAGGATCCGGCGCGCGTCTTGTAAAATCCCGCGCGCAGCTTGTGGAACTGGAATCGCGCGCGCAGCTTGTGGAACTGGAATCGCGCGCGCAAGCTGCTTTGAAAAACCGGAGTTGATTCCTATCCTGGTAGTGTGTAACTCCTCGTTCTCTAAACTGAGAATGAACGAAGCGGTGGGTTTAATTCGGCCACAGGTTACGATCTCGAATGCCACACAGTAGGATATATAGTTAGGGGGAAAAAGCTCCGCCCACTAGACGCTAATGGAAGGGGCGAGAAACGGCGGATGAGTAGCACAAGTTTAATTCTTCACTAAAAACCTCGTGCTCGGGCTTATTCGAGAGCTCTTGGCAGGGGCTACAACATATCCCGTGTGCACCATGCTCTGATGTGATTAAGTAGGTCAAACATCGATAAACATTGGCGATAATAGGCAATTCATGCACTTCCAGTAAAGGCACATAGCTGCGCATCTCGCAGTTCGTGGGGATGGTGTGTCTGTTCCATTTAGAGAAAACATAATCAAATTTAGTTTCCGCGCTGAATTGTGCTTCTTTTTAAAAGAATATAGTCCGGTAATATTCACTGAGCCAAGATGGCAATGGTGGAGCGCTCTGACATTTGCTCCATGATCAGATAGAATCTCTTCGTTCTCTCATTATGCAAGCAAACTCCGCCTATCGCTAGAGAGTGCCCATAATCTGACCCTCAACCGTTTTTGTTTTCGAGCTGTAGCGCGGCTCAGAGACAAGATATCGACAAACGGCAAAAAGTATGATGTTTGTGAGACCTCAGCGGTTCATTTGAACACACTTTCTACCACTTGGCATGAAATTGACACATCACGTTGCGGCCCCTATATATAGTTGTATGAGAGGAATCGCGAGAGAATCGACCATTTGAGGGGTGGTTGCGGCAGTAGAAATTTTTGTCACCGAATTGGCTCTAAAGAAAATGCAACGTACTTTCGAATATGCTCTTTCAAATAGCGTTTTCTGTTTTTCGATAAAGGCCTTATTTTTCGAGTACGAGAGTGTCAAAGTGACGACCCTCTGATTTTCTACCCCGACTGTACCTCGGCAAAAACTTCATAACTTTTTTTAAAATATAGATATGAAGTTCTAATTTTTTTCACTAGATAGAGGAATAGATTCTGCACTTTTTCTATCAGAAAAAAAAATTTTTCGACAAATTTTAATTTTTTGAAAATTTAGTATGTGAAAACAGTCATAACTTTGCTAATCGGAAAAAGAATCATACGGCTCTATGCGGCATTTGTAGAGCACAATTATGATTAATTTTCTTGCATATATCAGCCAGATCGATACTTGTGAAAAAAAACGGCGCTGCATTAAGTATCGGGTGCTTAAAACGACCTACCTGGAAAAACTATTTTCGACGGTTGGACCTGTCTCAAATACCTCCAAAACTATTCTAAATACTCAAAAATGAATTATAAAAATTTGTTTTACAGTATAATCATCGATTTAAAGCCACAAATGATGAAAATCGATAATTATTTCCAAATATCTTCCTACGAGTAAAACTTTCGTTAAAGTGGTATAACATGGGCTAAAATGATTTAAAACTAAAGTGTAGGTTGGTACAACATGCCTCAGTTGGTAAGACAAAAACGGCGCATGTGAAACTCGAGTTATTTAACTTGACAGATTCGCGAAATATCAATGTCCCCAGCATACAGTTTCACATGTTCATTCAAAAGATCAGCACACCTCCCGTTGTGCCAGTATAGCTCTTTAGGTACTGATCGACTTTGCTGTTGAAAGTTGGTTGATATCTCTTCATTGAAAGACGTTACAACCCCTGTAAGTTTGCTGCGCACGAGGGAGACGCGCGCTCCCCCCTCTCTCCCGCTCTCTCAATTTCACACGCTCTCTCGTTGGTTAGGTTCCGCTGCAGCGAAACAAAATTTTGCAACATTTTTGGTGTTGTAAATAGTTCTTTTTAGCTGAAAAATTGTGATACCATGCCATTTAAATACTATTCGGCTATTTTTGGGTCGGAACAAGCGAGAGAGCGTGTGAAATTGAGAGAGTGGGAGAGAGGGGGGAGCGCGCGTCTCCCTCGTGCGCAGCAAACTTACAGGGGTTGTAACGTCTTTCAATGAAGAGATATCAACTAACTTTCAACAGCAAAGTTGATCAGTACCTAAAGAGCTATACTGGCACAACGGGAGGAGTGCTGATCTTTTGAATGAACATGTGAAACTGTATGCTGGGGACATTGATATTTCGCGAATCTTTCAAGTTAAATAACTCGAGTTTCACATGCGCCGTTTTTGTCTTACCAACTGAGGCATGTTGTACCAACCTACACTTTAGTTTTTTTTTTTTTTTTTTTTTTTAGGCCATGTTATACCACTTTAACGAAAGTTTTACTCGTAGGAAGATATTTGGAAATAATTATCGATTTTCATCATTTGTGGCTTTAAATCGATGATTATACTGCAAAACAAATTTTTATAATTCATTTTTGAGTATTTAGAATAGTTTTGGAGGTATTTGAGACAGGTCCAACCGTCGAAAATAGTTTTTCCAGGTAGGTCGTTTTAAGCACCCGATACTTAATGCAGCGCCGTTTTTTTTCACAAGTATCGATCTGGCTGATATATGCAAGAAAATTAATCATAATTGTGCTCTACAAATGCCGCATAGAGCCGTATGATTCTTTTTCCGATTAGCAAAGTTATGACTGTTTTCACATACTAAATTTTCAAAAAATTAAAATTTGTCGAAAAATATTTTTTTCTGATAAGAAAAGTGCAGAATCTATTCCTCTATCTAGTGAAAAAAATTAGAACTTCATATCTATATTTTAAAAAAAGTTATGAAGTTTTTGCCGAGGTACAGTCGGGGTAGAAAATCAAAGGGTCGTCGCTTTGACACTCTCGTACTCGAAAAATAAGGCCTTTATCGAAAAACGGAAAACTCTATTTGAAAGAGCATATTCGAAAGTACGTTGCATTTTCTTTAGAGCCAATTCGGTGACAAAAATTTCTACTGCCGCGATTTTCTCGTGATTCCTCTCATATACATTTGCAGAAATTTTTTTTTTGAAACGATCACAATAGATAGATACCATTTTTATTAAATCGAGAAATTGTGCAACCCCTTTCAGTTTCCGAAGAGAAGTCTTTGTTCCGAGACGCTATTATTCTCATCAAGCCACAAGAATAATTCTGCTGACGCCCAATCATTTTGGGATCGAAAGTGTTGACTTAAATCTCTTCCCATTTCCCCATCGTCCCTCGACCCGCCCATTCGCGAGAGAATCCAACACAACTGACTCGACTTATATTGCAGCATTTGAGTTGTGCCCGTAAATAGCATTTTTTTGGAGTGTAGTTGTTTATATCAGACACTATCTGAGAAGCTCGAGATTCGGCCGCACAAGGACACCTAACCTATGCTGAAAATATCTCCATATAGTAAACTTGTGGCGTAGAAACCGAAAATCGACCTTAGAAGTGTTGATTCTCAAACCCGGCTGAGATATGCCACTGGGTATGAAAAAACGGCGAAAAAATATTTCGAGAACGAAGCGTCAGAACCCCCTACATAGCTATATATTATGAAAGCTCATCGGAAAAGAAGCATTTTAGCTGTTGAACATTTCTTTCAAACTATCATTTGAAAAAAGTTAGAATTTTTTTTAAGTTTGAAAAAAAAATAAAATATTTTTAATGTATGCCAGTGCATTTCTCTTGTTGCTCATTCGATTCTACGCGAAAAGTTATCTTAGCGCAAATTTTTGAGCCCGATTTCACTTACAGGTACTATTTTTAAAAATTCGTCGAAAGAGCCCCAGTAGCGTATTTATACAAAAAGTGAATATCCAAACCACACCATTTTTCACCGTATCTTTGTCATTCGTGCTCAAATTTTGTTATTTATTAATATAAATATTTCCCCTTAGATAGTTGGTGTTTGCAACGTTCTACAGGCATCTGAAAAAATAAAATGCAATATATAACCCGAAAATGAATATTTTGTATATATGAAATTCGATTGACGGTCTATACTGTCAGATTGGTCCCTAATATTGCATCAATCGTTCAAATGATATTTTTTTTTTAATTTGTAGCTTCTTTATTGACCAAAATTCGGTCAGGCAGGATTACTATAAAAATGATCGAAATCCCAAAAAAATATTTTTTTGAAATTTTTAAAAATTTGCAATGGTATGGTATTTTTTGCCCCTAAAACTGCGAAATGAACAAAAATTCAAATGAAGAAGAAGTAACTTATCCTATAACAGATTCAAGATTGGGGCAGATTTAGATAAAGAACCAGGAGTGAAGAAAACTTTGCAGATAAACAATTACTAGAACATGAGGGAGATTGCTTCTTACGAGGGGTTCCGGTTTTTTCTATTTGTTTTTTCCTATGAAGTAGGGTTGTCTAAACGGAATACGGAACGGCGCATACTCATTTCCCCCCACTCCTTCAATCCGTTTAGCGGCTGCTCGGCCTCATTATGTATGCGGGTGAGTGAGTATTACGGAACGCCGTTATCCCCATTCCACCGGTTTCGCTCTCCACTGAGCGGTCAGTTATTTGATTCCGCACCCTATATTTCTGATTATTTTGCGCACGAAGTGGATCCTGTTAACTGTCCACTTAGTATAGTGGTTGTGAGTTTGCCTCGTGGTCGCTATGTCCCGGGTTCAATGCCCGTGAACTATTTTTGTCAATTTCTCGAAAACAGTCTATAAAGTACCGTATTTATGAGGAAACTAATCCGCCATGAGAAAACAATATTAGCAGTCACCGAAATGGGATATTCTTGCCTTAACATGGCCATAAAATTGAAAGAATTAAAGCTTTTTGGGAATAAAATATATATGTTAAAAATTCTATTTCTAATATATTTAATAAATTCAGTAATTTTGTATTAGTCTTTAATCATTTGTTCCAATAGTTAGAAATCAATCGTTGGTCCAGAAAATACGATTTTCATTACGGCATTCCGTAATGATACGGCGAGCCGAATGACAAAAGGCCGAGACGACCGCATTCCGGAATAGCGCTAAACATAGAATGAGAGGGAAATCAAAACGGCAAACCGGTTTGAAATCCGTTTAGACAACCCTACTATGAAGTGAAAAATTCGATATTTTAAATAAAAGGAAATTTCAGTCCATCAAGAATGCTAAAACCGCTATGCTAAAAACCGTCGCCTATTTCCGAAAAGACAGAAAGTTATTTATTTTGGTCAGATGATCCGATTTTGCTACAAAAAGAGGAATTTGAGGGTTGTGACCACTCCCGGACTCAATGCGCACAACCACATTTCGTGATAATGCCTAGTTTTTGAGATTCGAATTGTGGTGTATTCCCTACCGCAACCCGCTGTGGAGAAAAGGTTAAACTTTGAAAATTCATAACTAATTTCTAAAAAATCGCAAAAAGCGGTTTTTAGCATTCTTGATGAAATGAAATTTTCTTTTATTTAAAGATATCAAATTTTTCACTTCATAGGAAAAAAACAAATAGAAAAAAATCTTTAATTAAATATTCAAGACCGGAACCCCTCGTAAGAAGCAATCTCCCTCATGTTCTAGTAATTGTTTATCTGCAAAATTTTCTTCACTCCTGGTTCTTTAACTAAATCTGCCCCGATCTTGAATCTATTATAGGATAAGTTACTTGTTCTTCATTTGAATTTTTGTTCATTTCGCAGTTTTAGAGGCAAAAAATACCATACATTGCAAATTTTTGAAAATGTCAAAAAAAATATTTTTTTTGGGATTTCGATCATTTTTATAGTAATCCTGCCTGACCGAATTTTGGTCAATAAAGAAGCTACAAATTTTAAAAAAAATATCTTTTGAACGATTAGGGACCAATCTGACAGTATAGACCGTCAATCGAATTTCATATATACAAAATATTCATTTTCGGGTTATATATTGCATTTTATTTTTTCAGATGCCTGTAGAACGTTGCAAACACCAATTATCTAAGGGGAAATATTTATATTAATAAATAACAAATTTTGAGCACGAATGACAAAGATACGGTGAAAAATGGTGTGGTTTGGATATTCACTTTTCGTATAAGTACGCTATTGGGGCTCTTTCGACGAATTTTTAAAAATAGTACCTGTAAGTGAAATCGGGCTCAAAAATTTGCGCTAAGATAACTTTTCGCGTAGAATCGAATGAGCAACAAGAGAAATGCACTGGAATACATTAAAAATATTTTATATTTTTTCAAACTTCAAAAAAATTCTAACTTTTTTCAAATGATAGTTAGAAAGAAATGTTCAACAGCTAAAATGCTTCTTTTCCGATGAGCTTTCATAATATATAGCTATGTAAGGGGTTCTGACGCTTCGTTTTCGAAATATTTTTTGCCGTTTTTTCATACCCAGTGGCATATCTCAGCCGGGTTTGAGAATCAGCACTTCTAAGGTCGATTTTCGGTTTCTACGCCACAAGTTTACTATATGGTGATATTTTCAGCATAGGTTAGGTGTCCTTGTACGGCCACTGTTGACAGAAACTCGATCCTCTCAGATAGTCTCTGATATACCCTATGTATGTAATAAAATTAATCCTACCTCCTATAATAATTGTCACTCATGTATCGTACGTGAAGATGATTCGAGCACTTCAAAAAAATGGGCTTTGTTTAGCAATGTTTTCAAGCACACTACATCACAATGCTACAGAGAAATATTTTAGATCAAGCTCATGTTTGTTCTCTTTTTCGCACGGTCATTTTGCAAATTGCAATTTGCACCAGCAACATCTTTTGCATTAACCAATATAAACTTAAAATTTCGCCCATTTTCGAATTGTCGTGTTCGCATATTTTAAATTTTAAAATCTTTTTATGAATTAATTTTCATTTACTTTTTACTAAGATAAATCGTGTTTGCCACGTTTAAAAATATATTATTAATAACTACTAATACAGTAATTTATTTATTGGTGACATTAGTAATTATTGTTAAGATATTATTATTATTAAATGTGTAATCCTTATTTTTCAGTTCATTTTCTCAATTTGAGATGCTCAATCTTGCAATTCAATTACTCATATTTCTGGTTGTAAAATGTCAGGGCACAAGAGAATACAAAATCGATTTGGACCGATGCGGAATTGACACGGTAATATTTACATTATCCATTACTTTTAACTTTAATTTTATTTCCATGATTTATTTACTATTTTTTTCATACATTATGCTTTCGCGAATTTATTTTATAGCTTTTTTTCTGTCATTCGACCAATCAAATCTCCAGAACGGGTCACGAGTCAGAAAGTGTGTAATATATATATTTTATCGACGCCCGAAGGCGCAACGGAATAATGTGTGATAGTGAGAGAGTCTCTCTCACTTTCACTCACTCCATCGCCTAGCCCCTTTCTGGAGGTATTGAATGTTAAGTGTTCTACAGGCGTGCTACCTCCCTTCGCAATGTCTTGATACTTACGAGAAAAATAGTGGTACGTCTACTCTGGTGGAGAAATTTGAAAACGATACCTTTATCAACGAGCAAAATTGCCACTTCGTACTGCAAATTAAGTAAGACACTCCAAATTACTATTAATTATATATACTATTAATTTATTATATACTATTAATTCAAACGCTCTGCTCTGGTTTTTCTCCCCCGTAGGGCACCAGGTTGCCTCCCAATGGGGCAAAGATCAAAGGTTCCGTGGGGCCCTACTGGGGGTATCGCCGGGACCGTTTCCCCCACTGGGATCCCGGCGAATCCCCCAGTAGGGCCCCACGGAACCTTTGATCTTTGTGTCCGTCTGTTTGTTCTCATTATGTCCAATAATTCTATTACAGAGCGTTTACGTCGAAAAAAGTTCTCATCATGTTAGAGGTCAAAAATACTTCTGAACCGTTGGACTTCGAAAAAGGAATTGTGTATCTCCTGAATAACGACTTAGTTATTTATGCAACTCCTAACGGAGTTAAACTAGACGACATCAAAAAGACCAACGACATTCTCGTTGGTAAGTTCACTTCGCATGTTTCACTATACTGCTTCGCAAAAATCATAGGTGCAATTCCACCAAGGTGCAAAATTCTCGGGGGGTGCAAAGAAAATTTTGAATTCCCGCAATTATCGATTTTTGATTTTATCTCGGCTCCCGTTGAAGCTAGTGGCACAAAACTTCATATTTAGATTACTTAGCACATTTCGAACTTGCAAACAAAATTTTGTGTCGCCAGGTTCACCGGGAGCCGAGATATAAGGAAAATCGATAATTGCGGGAATTCACATTTTTTTCTTTGCACCCCCAGATTTTTTTGCGCAGCTTAAGATGCACATTTTTCTCAATCGCTTTAACGATTGGGTATCCAAAACATATAGAATTATATTTATTCAAATATTATTTCTTCAAAAAGTTGAAAATATTATGTTTCCAGAACCCTCTGGAACGCGTCAAATATACTCTGAGGACCATATGTTCTCTGCATTTACCATCACCTGTACAAGCCACGGCTCCGATATTTCCGTTTGTGAATTGAATATTATATTTAATTCGAGATGTTGTTCAGATAGAAAGTTTGCTCAAAGGAACCGGAATGTCGAAATTTATTTACACCGGATCAACTAATGAAGAGTAGGAGAATATTTATTCAAAAAAAAATCAAAATTAGCAAAAGAATTATGTTATCAGTAAAGTCACTAGCATTCATTTATACAACAATATGATATTTTACACGGATATAAGACAAGTGCATCTAAAAAAAGTACCATTTTCATTCGCATTATCAAAAGAAGTTTCATTCTGCCGTTTTGCATTAAAATAAAAAGAAGTGTCAGCCTAATATATATTTCAATGAACTACAATGACAATGAGGTTTTATAAATGGCTGTTGCCAGAATGACTAGCCCCATAATATATTTCTGAAATCATTTGGTTAGAATTCACAGTTCCTTTTGAACTAGCCATTTTCACGCGCGGAGAAATGGCAGATCCAACTATTTTTACGCGCGGAGAAATGGCAGATCCAACCATTTTTACGCGCGGAGAAATGACAGATCCAACCATTTTTACGCGCGGAGAAATGGCAGATCCAACCATTTTTACGCGCGGAGAAATGGCAGATCCAACCATTTTCACGCGCGGAGAAATGGCAGATCCAACCATTTTCACGCGCGGAGAAATGGCAGATCCAACCATTTTCACGCGCGGAAAAATGGCAGATCCAACCATTTTTACGCGCGGAGAAATGGCATATCCAACCATTTTTACGCGCGGAGAAATGGCAGATCCAACCATTTTTACGCGCGGAGAAATGGCAGATCCAACCATTTTTATGCGCGGAGAAATGGCAGATCCAACCATTTTTACGCGCGGAGAAATGGCAGATCCGATGATCTCAAATAGTTTCAACAGTTATTCTGGTGTGAAATATGTTATTCAAGCAATGAAACATAACAGATAATTTAGAGACGATCACAGTGAAGGGGCGACAAAAAACTTAGGGAATACTCGCCAATTTCAACTGTCAGGAATATTCAAATCATATTTCAAAATTGATTGAGATAAAATGGTAAAATCTACAACATTTCTGACAGATGAAATGTCGCGCAACATAAACAGGTATCTTCAATGGAGTTTTCTTCGGCAATTGCACGTCCCTCTCAATTACAATCTTCTGGCGATGTGATTGATAGAGGCTCAAATAGAAGTGATGGCTTCTGAATTAATTTGTCTGAATAACGATTGAAACGGCATCAACACACAATCTATTCAGGAGTCATAATTAATATCACGCGTTTCATGGGAAAAACTCGTATTTCCGCGGTACTCCTTGCATGCCAATTCTGCACTCAACCAATATTCACCCTTTTTTCGAAAGCCCATAGCTAGGAGACCTAAGAGGCAGAGTGGGAGACATGGTACGTCATTCGAATCTACAGGCGGCCACTTCGAAAATAGCCGATTAGGCCTTTGTTATTGCAATTTCGACATGTCAAACTTCAGACCTCGGGGCTTTTAAACTCAGAGATCATCCAGTCCGGGCCTCCAAAAGGTGTGAAAAGGGGGTTATTGTAGAACTAATGTGAAGGAGGACCTCGATTTTCCTGTGACATACGTGATATTCTAAATACTAGACAGTTTTTATTTAAAACCTTATTTAAATGACCTTACAAAGTTTGAGTGAATTCTTTGACAAAAATTGTAAACAAACTCACACTTAAAAGGCGAATGAAGAAAAAAGAGAGCAGTCGACCGCTCAATCCGAGCCCTAGAGGCGAGTGTGAGAAGCAAATTTCTAGGGGAGAATGGGAGAGATTATGCAGAGTGATCAATTTTATTATCCTCATTAAAATGCATTATCCTCTCTTCATACTCGCCTCTAGCGCTCGGATTGAGCGGTCGACTGCTCTCTTTTTTCTTCATTCGTCTTTTAAGTGTGAGTTTGGTTGCAAGTTTTGTCAAAGAAATCACTCAAACTTTGTAAGGTCATTTAAATAGGGTTTTAAATAAAAACTGTCTAGTATTTAGAATATTACGTGTGTCACAGGAAAATCGAGATCCTCCTTCACATTAGTTTTACAATAACCCCCTTTTCACACCTTTTGGAGGCCCGGACTGGATGATCTCTGAGTTTAAAAGCCCCGAGGTCTGAAGTTTGACATGTCGAAATTGCAATAACAAAGGCCTAATCGGCTATTTTTGAAGTGGCCGCCTGGACATTCCAATGACGTACCATGTCTCCCACTCTGTCCCTTAGGTCTCCTAGCTAGGGGCTTTCGAAAAAAGGGTGAATATTGGTTGAGTGCAGAATTGGCATGCAAGGAGTACCGTGGAAATACGAGTTTTTCCCATGAAACGCTTGATATTAATTATGACTCCTGAATAGATTGTGTGTTGATGCCGTTTCAATCGTTATTCAGACAAATTAATTCAGAAGCCATCACTTCTATTTGAGCCTCTATCAATCACATCGCCAGAAGATTGTAATTGAGAGGGACGTGCAATTGCCGAAGAAAACTCCATTGAAGATACCTGTTTATGTTGCGCGACATTTCATCTGTCAGAAATGTTGTAGATTTTACCATTTTATCTCAATCAGAATGAAGAAGAAGATCCCGCTCCTCTCCCACCTCAGTTTGGAGAATCCTTGCCAGTCAGCTTGGGCAACCCGGCAAGTATTTCGCCCACCCGGTACCACTTCGAGCAGAGGACTCGGATCGACTACATATAATTCAAGTCGTCAACTTTCAAGAAAGGCCCCAGTCGACAAGACTACGACGTGAGTTCCCACTTTGGTTGATACACGCTAGTCAGGACGTCACTGGAAGCTGGAAGATCTACTTCTACGCTCAATGTCTATCGTCCAAGATCGGCACTGCAATTGACCAAGGAAGCCAAGCATGATCCATTCCCTTGACCCAGTTGCCTCGAATTCGAAGATCCCGACCACCTCTGTCCCCGAATGATACCTCCTGCAGGCCCTTGCCTTGATGTCAGGATAAATATGTATGTATGTATGAATCTCAATCAATTTTGAAATATGAACTGAATATTCCTGACAGTTGAAATTGGCGAGTATTCCCTAAGTTTTTTGTCGCCCCTTCACTGTGATCGTCTCTAAATTATCTGTTATGTTTCATTGCTTGAATAACATATTTCACACCAGAATAACTGTTGAAACTATTTGAGATCATCGGATCTGCCATTTCTCCGCGCGTAAAAATGGTTGGATCTGCCATTTCTCCGCGCGTAAAAATGGTTGGATCTGCCATTTCTCCGCGCGTAAAAATGGTTGGATCTGCCATTTCTCCGCGCGTAAAAATGGTTGGATCTGCCATTTCTCCGCGCGTAAAAATGGTTGGATCTGCCATTTCTCCGCGCGTAAAAATGGTTGGATCTGCCATTTCTCCGCGCGTAAAAATGGTTGGATCTGCCATTTCTCCGCGCGTAAAAATGGTTGGATCTGCCATTTCTCCGCGCGTAAAAATGGAGGGGCTTTACATTTTTATAAACTTCATTCGCCATGCCGATTCGTACAAATGCGAATCAAATTCCTGTTGAATGGTTCATTGTGGCTCAGAACGGTTGATTATGTCTTTCTCTCTACAAACTATTCAAACTAGGCCACGAATGCCAAAACAACATAAATGAATAGTAATGGTACTTTTTTTAGATGCACTAGTCTTATATTGTAATATATCGCATAAATTCATATGTAAAACCTCCAGAAAGGGGTAAAAAGTGAGGGCGAGAATGGTGGTGTGAAAAGATGAAATATATATTCATACAGATCAATATTTTCTCAACACGCTGGAAGTAAACTCTTTTCTCATGCTATTCGTAAGTACTAATTATATATGGGCACGGTTGCTAATTTGTTTCAGCTGAATGTAATCCGGACGACGTGACTACGGAAACTATCACCACTGAAGAATACGAATTAACAAAGGTAATGAACGTTTTCTATACAAAAAATAACTACTTGTCTAGCTCTTCGCAGACAGTAAAACGCCCCCAGTGCTGTTATATTTCACGAAAAGAATAATGTAAATGTGTAAATGAGATCAAAATGGATTTGAAGTGCGCATCGGTGCAGGAAAAGAAAAATGTTCACTCAACTAAATTTATAAAGTGGTATAACGTCATGTCTAACTTTATTATTCAGGTAAACCCCACTGTCAGAAATATTGGAGAATCGTGCGGAATCAACAAGACTCTACTGTAAGCTTACGATATTATCGGAGTTTTTTTTATCAAACCCTTTCATTCTTTTTTTGATATTTGGATACTGTTTTTTTAACTAAAAATTCATAATACAAAACCGAAGCATCGCAATTATTTTCGATGCAATGCATTTATTACATATCAGGATCGGTGCTATTTTATTATTTCAGTGTGAACGTTGGCTTCAAAATAACAAAAACGAAAAATCTGACGTGCGAGGTTGTCGACAAACAACAAGTTACAAATGGTACATATGATCGTCAATACAAAAATGAATATACATACAACTACGACGGCGGAAAGAAAACAAAACTATTTGCGTACTGCATTGAGAAACAATGTAAGTCCCTTTCATTACGTGGATACCTTGGGCGACTTGGCCCCTATTAGAAATAATGTTTTAAAAAAGTAAAAGCCATTGAGTCTGGTATAGTAATAATTGCTCCACCTAAAAATATTGTGCTATCAACCCTGTATTTTTCAGACTGTACAATGTGTGAGCCTCTTGCGCCTGCGAGCGATTGCGCCACCTGTATTTCTCCTACAATCAAAGCCGATTCTATGGACTGCCTCACCGCAACGGTATAGAGTACATATATGTATATTATATGTATACAATATATTGTCACCTAAACATTTTTTTAAAAGTTGCAACCTCAATTGCGCGTAGGCCACGTTTACAAATTGCATCACATTGAAACTACCCCTTCAGCTGTGCGAAATTGAGCTTCAACCTAATGATAACACTGTTTGGGAAATTTGAAATAATAATTGACTCTACAGTGTCCTTATGACAAATGGACGATGGACGGGACGACAACACAGATTCTTTCGAACGTCGCGTGCAAAAAGAGCGGTCGAAATGAAACGGGAACCGGCGGCTGGTTCAGCACTCAAGATGGTGTTGAAAAGGAAATCGACAGCGCGTCATGCCTCATTGCTTAAACTTTTTTCATTTAAACAATCAATGCATCGATAAATGATCAATATAATTGTGAAAGTATACTGAATAAATTGCTTGATTTGTTCCATTTTGTAAGTTACAGTTCACATACAAAAAGGATCGAAGAAAAATATAATTTGTCTTTATCGTAGCAGAAATGCGCGAATACAAGCATCACTAGCATGTGTGGCATGTAGACAATTGATTTAAGTGAATTTTGGGTTAATATGTGAACGAGACATGTAAGGAATATAATGTTGAGAATGAACTTGTGAACTTTGAGAGGAACGGAACAGCCTTGCAAAAAAATATCGTTTGTGATCATGACATGTTCCCACAAAAAAGGGCTAAAAACAACATCAAAAATATATAAATATCTTCTTTGTTCGATATGTACTCCAACTACATACAACGTCAAGATGCCGTATCGGACTCAAAATATCAATTCGTCATTCCAGGATCTTTAAAAATAGGAGTTGACACAGATAACGAGAGTGCTAATAATCGTAAATAATATAGAGAATGTTATAAATTAAAAAGAAACATTAATTATAAACCCACAGTACAAATGGCCCCAGTTGCGAATTCTCTCGTTTAAATCGCGGATACTTTTTGAGAGTATCCTGGAGTATACAACTAAATGTACAATGTATTTCACAAGCACGTATAAAATCAAAAAAAATATAAAATCAACAATTTTATTCGAATGAGAACTATGACCACACGAAATCTAAAGTCATATTGGGGAAAATGCCACGATTTTCCGGAAGAAGAACTGGTTCAACGTCGCGAGAATATGTGACGTTAACGGGGTAATACGTAGCTACGGCACCGGCTAGAAAGGGATAAGACATGAGCATGTCTGAGAACACTTCGTGAATGTTGCTCATAGGCCTGAAATAAGGATACCATAGTACTTGCGAAAGTGAGGAAGCAATTCATTGTTTTTTTCTCAGAACAGATGGAAATTTATAAGCAACAAAGCTATTCTCCTAATCCTAAAAATTCAAAAATTTCCATGAGTGACTTTATTGCTCTCGCTGTCCATTACTGTTTCGAGGCTTTATTTTGATGATTTACTTTGTTCCGCGTTTCCCGTGAGTATAAATAATGCTAAATTATTTATAAACCAACGTACACGTCTTTGGACCCGTAATTACGCCATAGTTCATCGTTAAATCGCTGTCGATGTATCGCTTTTTGTTCGTAGTTTTCACTCCGCATTAAGCTAACAGACAACTCATTGAAAACGCTGTATGATATCAATTGCGTTTCTCTGAAAACCATAAATTTATAGCATTAGGTTGCTACAATGTATCGATAAGAAACAGTCTGAATATTTCGGTCATACCCTTTCGGCTCCCTGCTACTTTTGAGGCGATCTTCCTCTGATCGAGAATCTTGTATCCCACCAAATGTTGGATTGCTATAGCCCTTACTGTTCCGTGGATTGATAAAGACCACATTTGCAACTGCATTATATATATAAAATGTTTCAAGGCAAGAGAGGAAATTAATTAAAACGAGGGGCTTCTGTAATGAGAATGCAGGTATTACAAATTTACGAGCATCCGTCCGAAATAATAAAACGTTCCGTTGATAATCCGTTCTAAACAACAGATACAGCATGGCAAAGTGAGAGACAGGTCGAGGTATAGAAAGAGAGACCACCAGTAGTCCATTTCATGAACGTATCATTTTAAAATTGTAATACCGTCGAATACTTCGTCGCCAAAACTTGTTGAATCACTTGGTGTTTCATATGGTGCATATTGCACATGTCCGCTTACTACGTGAGCGACGAATAAATCACTACGATAAAAATATAATCATTTCATAGTAAGACGAAAGAACTCACGAAGTGTAAACTGATTTGAGAACACTGCCGATATCGTCAGTTACGTTCTGAATTGGTGCACCTAGAATAAAAGTTAAGGAACAAAGGCCAATGAAAAATTAAATCCTCAGAATGTATTATTATCATAAAAAAGTGTTACTTTTGCTAGCGAAAAATCATTTTTAGCCAGATATTGAATGAAAGGTGCCTATGCTATGAAAACATGTTTCATATAATTTACCGGAATTGACGATTGTTTGGATTCGTTCTGCCAGTGGTCCAGGCCAGTATGCTCAATAACACGATTAGACTATGTTGAGGAAATGCGTTTCTGCTTGAAAACTATTGTATTAGCACAATGCAATTTAGCTTATCATACTTACCCTCTGTTTTCAATTTTATCGATTTATTGAACTTGAGCACTGCTTCGGCATATCTTGCGACATAACGATATATAACTTCGAAGTAATTTGCTGATTTCTCCTATAAATAGATTGTCTCAACACTTTCCCGGCACTCCCCCCCCTCTTCAAAATCTTCCCTGATGGAATGTTTCCCCCCATGGGAGTGATATTCTCCAAAAGCAGAATTTAACATTCACAATAAAGTTAGCGTCCGACGAACTTTTGGCAAATATAGTAATATTATTATTATTATTAATATTATTATTATCATTATTATTATGGCAAACATATTATAGTTCACACAGTGGGACAATGGCAATCGGTTGACCGGCAAGAGGGTACACCCACATCGTTTTACCCTAATAAAGAACATCTTGGCCAGTTTCGAAATTTAAAAAAGCCCTTCATGAGAATCAGAAACCGCACGATCATCCGAATAGCATTTACAAAGTTAACCGCGGTTTGATCTGCGCCAACCTGGGCCTGACTCGCAAGGATTCAAGAATGCGAAAAAGGTATAGGTAGAAATGAGGAAAGAGCGACCGCGCTATTCCGAGATAAGAGATGACGAAAGAGGGAATGGACATTCCTGATATTCCTTTCTTTAATTGAGGTATACCTACATCGTTTTACCCAAAAAAAAGAACCCTAATGTTGCAACATATTTTTACATTTGTGAAAATGGTACCGAAACAGTTAATGGCATTTGGTTTTTAATGTTAAAATTGCTACGGGTGCACGTGGGTCTGTTAACAATACATCAGACGCGCCTCTGGAGCCTCATGCACTGCGAAATAGAAACCTTCGATAGTGAGCTGCAACAAATCTATGATCTCATTGTCCGTAATTTATTCATTCTTACCAATTTAGCTATTAATTCTTCGGAAAGCTTCATCCAATGCTCATGTATTTTCACGCTCTCGAATGGGTGAAGTTCCAAGGCTAGATGAAGTTGGTTGGTGGAATTGTTTTCAACAAAAGTTTTCATTTTCTGAAATGATATATTGTTTCAGTTCATTAATCTCATTTTCTCATGAAGGAAATGGAAGTTACAGTAGCATTAAAATGACAAAGCGGAGTTGTATTAATTATTAGAAATTTATTTCAAATCGTTTTTTGTTTATTCGTCTATGTACTTTATCACCAATGCATTTGCGGGCATAGATTAAGAAATATAAATCGGTAGATTGGCCTTGTGGTTAGACAGATCACTTACTTGAACGAAGATTATGTCAGCCATAAATACTTTGATTTCTTTCATTTCATTTAAGTTGCGAGTCATTTCATTTTTAATCTGCAACGATTAAAACAAAACGCATTTCATTTGCACTGGAAAATGAAACATACATTTGAATGCTTTAACAATAAGGCATACCTCGTAAACCACATCAATAATAATGTCCAGCATTTCCCTGTTTTGTTGCGCCATCTCTGCGCCACCATTTGATATGGAATTACCGTCCGTAAAGAAAATTCTGCTATGGATATTTAGTTGTTGGCCATCGATCCGTTTATTCATCCGTTTTCCGTAAATCAGGGCAACTTTTTTGTTAACAGCTGCGAGTTCGCCCAAGGCTGCATTCTCCGCCTCTTTCTCTACTCCGTTGACAAACGTACTCACAAACCAACCGCCAAGCTGAAAATAGAGCAGCCAGATCATTTCAGTTTGTTACAAATGATGGTTTCAACTAGGTTCTCTCCATATTTAGCAGTAGATTCCTTGAATATGCAAGTTTGTCCGATCAGTTCGGACAAAGTTGTTCGTGTTTGGCACTTGCCAAACGGACCCTGCCACACAAGGATTCAAAAACGAGGAGAGAGCAAGCAAATGGGTGGGAAGTTATGAGGGGAGTGACATTCCTGATACTCCTTTAAATTTGGAATAAAATTTTCGAAAAAAGTATGTGTTGATCTAGGGCGAAAGAATCCTTCATTTTGTGATTAGTGTTGTAATAGCGTCATTACAACCCTAACCACGCAAACTCTTGAAAACAGTGAATCAAATGCTTTTTAATAATTATGGTGTGTTAATAATCAATATATACTATATATTGATAATTAGCATATAATATGCATGTAATATTTACATATATTTTTTTCTTCGTTTCTACTTTTTTCTTCGTTTCTTTAATTGCCGTCACACCCTTCGCGGGTGTATCAAATAAATAAATAAATAAAAATAAAAATAAATAAATAAATACTTACAGCACCACAAAAAGTTAAGACGGGTACGGCGGGGGAGGGAATACCACAGCTGCGAGAGAAGTGAGTGCTGTTGTGGCAAAGACCACCGCAGCTTCCATCGTTTTTTTCGCTGCAATGATCTAACTTATCCAAATTATCAAATTATCAAATTCGTAGATTTCCTATCCATTGGATAGGGACCACTCTTCCCCTCGGGGATAGAATGGTCCCGCCCTCCCCTCCCCTCCCTTCTGCAAGGGGTGGGGCAAAGGGGGAGGAGCCTAGTACTGATCTAGGAAAGTTCCTCCATTCCATAACCTGTAACTTTTCATTGCTCTATTACACTGTTTACTTCAACAAAACTGCTCCATGTTTGGTCCAGGGGCAGCTCGGTAGCCTGCTTCAGGTTCGGTTCAGGGGGACCTTGGCAGCCTACTTCAGGCTCGGTTCAGGGGGAGCTCGGTAGCCGGCTTCAGGTTCGGATCAGGGAGGTGGACTCAGTAGCCGGCTCCAAGTACAGTCCAGGGGGGAAGTTAGTATGCTGGGGGATGTTAATCTCTAGAAAGAGTACTGGCTTATTCCGTTGCAAAATGCTCGTGAGGCTGAGAGCGATCGAAAAAAGGTGCCACGGAGCCACGAAGTAAAAAAAAAGTTCTCAAACGCAACGGAAACGCAGGATAACGTGTGTTGATTTCCCTGACGTGTTCGAACACGTTTCCGACATCGCAAAACACTTTTCCTGTGATCCCCTACGCTCTGCGAATCAATTAGAAACATTTTGAAATTTTCAATTTTTCACGTTAAAACGTGTTAGAACACGTTCAGACACGTTTCTGACATTGAAAAACACTTTTCCTGTGATCCCCCACGCTCTGCGAATCAATTGGGAACTTTTCGAAATTTTCGATTTTTCAAGTTAAAACTCGGCAAAACAGGTGAAAACGTGTTTCACGGTACTCAAAAACGTGTTAGTACGGTTTCTGGCACTTGCGAAAAATGCGGCAAAAGGTTTGCCCGCGGCGGGGGTCGAACCTGGGGGTGCAGGATTGCTGGCGAAGCGCGTAACCCACTTGGCTATGAATTTGGTTAAATATTTTTTGTAAAATTTGAAAGGTATTCAGATTGGTTATCATATGCAAAAGGATCTGAGAAGATTGATTGAGTTTGAAGTGATTTATAGTGAAAAAACGAAAAAGTCCGTCAAGTGGTTAAAACTCGGCGAAACAGGTGAAAACGCGTTTCACGGTACTCAAAAACGTGCTAGAACGGTTTCTGGCACTTGCGAAAAATGCGGCAAAAGGTTTGCCCGCGGCGGGGGTCGAACCTGGGGGTCTCGGAATCACAGTCTGGCGCTTAACCCACTTGGCTATGGATTTGGCTTATTAAATTTTGTAAAATTTGAAAGCTATTCTGGTCAGTTATCATATGCAAAAGGATCTGGGAAGATTTTGAAGAGCGCGATTTTGAAGCGATTTATAAGGAAAATGCGAAAAAAATGTCTGTCACGCGTACGGAAAAAAAACAGACAGACAGACAGACAGACACAATGATTTCCTATAAGTGGAGGAATTGTTGTTTTCAAAATTAGGGCATGATATATTAAAATTCGATTAAACAGTACGACCAATTGCTGGTCTCAATTTTGGGGAGCACCAGGAGAGGTCACATGATTCCAAACCGACAGACCAGGGTTAGAGCGAGAGAGTGTGCAAAAACGAGAGAGTCCCTCTCGATTTCGCACGCTCTCTCACTCCAAAGGCCTTTCTGTGAGGTTGAACGGTCTGTGGAATGATGTGAGGTGTGACTGTCAGACGCTAAGGGAGCGAAACAGTCATACCTAGTATAGTTTCGAAGCTCGTAAACATGTCCTTATATAATAACAAGTTAATTCAATTTTTACATTACTTTGTGCCTTCACTTCGATGGACAGCGGCAGTTCAAACGCGGGCGCGACTCCCTTGTAGAGGTCTCCTGCCGCGATCAGCGTTCGGTTTACTCCCACCATATCTATCGCGTTAACATCGCTTTGTATTGGAGTGATTATCGTAACGATTATCATGAAGCCAAGCAATGACATCGGAGATATGCGCATCTGCGAAAATATATATAATTCAGTTAGAAATATATTTTCAAAGCGGGATCTTTGAACAGAAAAAAAGCTGAAAATTAAACTATGATAAAAAAAGTAAAATGCACCTCCGCAAGAACAGCTGGAAAGATTAATATGAACAGAGTAGAACGAAAGAATGTTAAATAGATTCGACATATTTTATATGTCTTCTGCAAAAGTTCGTGCAAAGCGCGCGTGGGAGAGTCTTTGCAAAAGCAGTGGTATGCTAACAACACGAAAAATTAACAACAAAAAATTCTTCATCAAGCCTACATATTTGCAAATTTGTCCTGGCATCAAGGCAAATGGTCCACCAGTAGGAAGGTAGTGTCGGAGCCAGAGGTGGTTGGATCTGCGAACTCTGGCGGCAGGGTCAAGAAAATTAATCATCATTGATTTTTTTAAATGAAAATTCATCATCGCTCTACATGGTTCTTCAAAATCATCGATAGTCTGTAAATAGTCTGTCATCGATAGTCCTCCTCGATAGTCTGTAAACCGGCAAACAAACAAACACATGTTTCAACAACGTTAAACTTAGTGCATGTTTTGAGTGCACTAGATTTAACGTGTACAAACTTGTCAAAGAATGATTGGCTCAAATTCTGTATTCGAACCCGCGATTGTTTGAACTTCGGGCACGTTAGCCTGTTGGGAGTTTTAAAGAGGATTCTACTTCGCGACTACGTGTGTTATTTTTTGCGTGATTTTAATTGCGTACCTAAATAACTCATTCTTCCTTTTTTTTCTCCAAAATTTTGATTTGTTTCCTTAGTCCTATTAAAATGTAAAACATTAAAATCGCCACATTAAAACAATTTCCATCGGGCTCATTTTTGTTCTCCTTTTCACACGCTCATTTTGCATGTTGCTATTTGCATTTGCAAAATCTTTAGCATTAGCCAATATAAACTGAAAATTTCGTTCATAATCAAAATATATGCTTCTTTTGCACATTACACATTTTTAAACCTTTTTTCATGAAAATACTATAATATTTTATAATATATTTTCATTTTACAAAACAAAATATCGCTTGAAAAGTTAATTAATCTTTTAAAAACTTTAATTTATCGATTGGTTTCGTTTATAAGTACTCTTATGAACGCATTTTAGATGCTCATACTTGCAATCCTTATGGTTCTGATTGCAATATGTAATGGCACACGAGAATACAAAATCGATTTGGACCGATGCGGAATCGACACGGTAATATTTACATCATCCATTAATTTTGAGTTCACAATTAAATTGTTCATGCATTATGCTTCCACGATTATCTTGTAGCGGATTATCTTGTTTTTAGCATCACACACTATCCATCTACTCAATAAAATCTTCAGAACGGGCCACGAGTGAGAGAGAGTGTAAAAGTGAGAAATGCCTCTCTCACTTTCACACACTCCAGCGCTTCTGTCCCTTTTCTGCATTGAATGTGCTGATGTTAAGTCGTCTACAGGCTTGCTACCTCCCATCGCAATGCCTTGACACGTACGAGAAAAATAGTGGCACGTCTATTCTCGTGGAAAAATTTGAAAACGATGCCTTTATCAACGAGCAAAATTGTCACTTCGTACTACAAATTAAGTAAGCCACTCCTAAGTTAGCTTTATCCAGCGGGGAGTGCTTCATTGTGCACTGAGCGTCAAGTCTCCTAATTTCCTCACTCTATTAATATTGTATAGTGCTGAGAGAGCATGTAAAATCGAGAGATCATCCTTGACGGTCTCTCGACAGCTTTCTTTATTTTGCATGATCTTTCGGCTGGTACGTGTCGAACTACATCTAGAGACACCAAGGAGAGTATGATGCTGCGCAAATTTCATGGGTGGAATTCCACCCTCCGAGGGTCGAAAACTCGTGTAACTCAGCTCAAACTGAACGAAATCTCTCCAATCAAAAATGAAAATGTTCCAAACGTGGCTTGCAATATCTGTATCAAGTTTGAAAGTTGTAGCTTCACTAGGAAAAAAGTTATGAAAGGGTGCATAAAACTGCTTTGCACCTTGCACCCCATCAAATTTGCGCAGCATGAGACCCGTGTGTCACTATTGCAGAGCATTCACGTCGAAAAAACTTCTAATCATGATAGAGGTAAAAAATTCTTCCGAATCGCTGAAATTCGAAGAAGGAATTGTAATTCTCCTGAATGCGGACTTAACTATTTCAACTTCTCCCAACGGAGTTAACCTAATCGATCTCAAAAACACCAAAGACATACTCGTTGGCAAGTTCAGTTCACACATATTGTTTCAAAAATTCAATTTATCTCATTCACCGATAAAATTCAGTACAATATGTAGTGAAGTTATACTTATTCAAATATTATTTCTGCAATGTTTGGGAACATTTTAAGATGGAAACTTTCTAGAACCCTCTGGAACGCGTCAATTATATTCTGAAGATTATATTTTTTCTGCATTTACCATTACCTGTACAAATCACAGCTCCCATCATTCAGCTGGTTAATATAATGTTATGTTTAACTCGAATTGGTCTTCAGATTGAAAGTTTGCTCAAAGGAACCGGAATGTCGCAATTTATTTACCACGGATCTACTAATAAAGAGTTGAAAATTGTTTACTTATAACTGGAGCAGGTCCTTCGAATACACAATCAAAAAAAATATTTTGTCTATTAATAGTAGAGTAACTGTAATGTTAGTGATACAATTTTACACGGTACATGCACACAGAAAAAAGTCTTATATTAGGCCCATGACCTTTTCAAAAGTCTTATATATAAGAACTTAAGTCTTATATATAAGACTTTTGAAAAGGTCATGGGCCTCATATAAGACTTTTTTTTCTGTGTGTGTATCAGATAAATTCGCAGGCGTTTCAAATCTCCAGAAAGGGGTAAATATTGAATGACACTCCAGGTAATACAAATTCGTGCAGATTAATTTATTCTCAACACTCCGGAAGTAAACTCTTTTCTCATGCAGCTCGTAAGTGATATTATTATATTTAAAAAAATGCCACTTGGTTTCAGCCGAGTGCAATCCGGATGATGTGTCAACGGCAAATGTCATCACAGATGATTTTGAATTAACAGAGGTACACAAGTGTTTTGATAGAGCAACCATAAGTGCACTGAACAAACAAATAATATTTCACGAAAAAAACATTACTAGACCGTCCAAAAAAGCACATGAAATTCTAAACTTATCTATGATATTATAATTATGATATTTTACACTCACAGGTAAACCCCACTGTCAGAAATATCGCTGAATCGTGCGGAGTCAACAAGACACTACTGTAAGTTTCCGCGATTATCGAAGATTATTTTTAACACGCTGGCATTTTCTGATTTCCGTTTATTCTGATTTCTTGCACAAAATAATTGTAAAGTACAAAACGGATTCGTCACTATTATTTTCTATACACTTCAATTATTATACTCCTGAATCAAGAATGAATTATTTTCGTTTTTTTACAGTGTGAACGATGGCTTCAAAGGCATAAAATCGAGAAATTTGACATGTGAGTTTGTCGAAAAACAAATACATATAAATGGAAAGTATGATCGTCAATATAAAAACGTGTATACATACAAGTACGACGGCGGAAAGAACACAAAACTAACCGCTTATTGTATTGAGAAACAATGTAAGTCACTTTGCTGTACGTTGATACCAAGAGCATATTGCTACTCTGAGAAAAAAGTCACTAGGATCAGGACACAAAGTGAAAATGATGACTTACCTGTAAGTGAAAGTCACTAGAAATAAGAGACATTTCACTTACCGGTAAGTGAACATTTTCACTTTGTGTCCTGATCCTAGTGACTTTTTCCTGAGTGTAGATAGAACTACTAGTGATTTGAAGTAGAATTTTTTTCTGAAAATAACATGTTTCCGCAGAGAAAGAACACTGGCGCCTGGTGTATTAAATTTACCCACCCCCTAAAAACTTTGTTTTTTTTCAGTCTGTACAATGTGCGAACCACTGATGCCGGTGAAAGATTGTGCCAATTGTACCCTTCCTATCATGAAAACTGACTCTATGGACTGCCTCACCGCAGCGGTATAGCATTCAAACTACATTCAAAGTTTTTGTTAAAATTACAACTTGACATTAAATGTAAGACGTACTAATTTTAACCAGCCATGATTTGACCCAAATTGAGCCCGAAATTACCGCTCTTTATGGCATGAAAATGCTAAAAAGGTTGACTCTTCATTTCAAGAACTGGCTTTACCGGTGAATAGTCGCATGTCGACGTAAAGTAATCTTGATTCCGATGGTAATTTTACTCAGTTTACGATTATCTACAGTGTCCTGATGATAAGTGGACGACGGACGGGAATACAACACTTGTTCTTCCGAACGTCGCGTGTAAAAAGAGCGGTCGAAATGAAACGGGAACCGGCGGCTGGTTCAGCACTCAAGATGGTGTTGAGAAGGAAATCAACAGCGCATCATGTCTTATGACATAAAAAATAGTAATAAATCACTCTCAATTCAGGCAATTTTCAAATTAGTGTTTTAATGTGAATGCTCAATTTTATTTTAAATGTGCACATATGTAATAAATTATTTTGTATTTATCAACAATTCGTGCTATATACATCTTCAAACGACATGGATGTGAAATACAATATCTGAACGTAAAAGTGGAAGCAAAACATGCATATAAATTGATCATGCCCCGAAAGGGGTCCCCGATTCACGTGCACACAACACGAGAATAGCCTCGCAACAGACCGCTGATCATCTCAGGACAGGCTCTCGTTGCCCCTCAGGCATAGGGGTGGTCGAGACCGCCTTGCGTGTAGAAGACCTAACACCTTTATCAGTCTTTATTTATAAAAAATATACTAAACTGTTACAGAAAAGGTTGCGAAAGTAAAATTGATGAAGAAAAGGGAAAATAATTATCAACTCCACATTCAAAATCTGATTATCAATGATATCATCGTTATCAATGCCTTTTGTATCTTTTGCTGACCAACTACATAGCTAGAACGTCCCTACACACATGATTCCAAACCTACAGACCAGGGTTAGGGCGAGAGAGTATGCAAAAGTGAGAGAGTCCCTCTCAATTTCACATACTCTCTCACTCCAAAGGCCTTTCTGGAAAGTTGACCGGCGTGTGGAATGATGTGTACATACTGATTGCTCTGATGTCTCTGATAACTGGTCTGACATTTATCTGTTTGAAAATACATAGTAAGTCATGAACTAATTCTACTCGAACACAGTTTATGCCCACATGAAATCTAAATACATTTTAGGGAAAATGTCACGAGTCTCATTACGAAGAACTGGTTGTACGGGCCGTGAATACGTGACATAAAGTTGAATGGAACTTTCTCGTCTCTCCCAAAGACGCCTTTCTGTTGCTTTGCGAACAATGTGAATTCAATGAATTTAAAGAAACGGATTAGTTCAAACGACGTACACGTCATCACTGACTCTGGACCCGTAGTTCCGCCACAATTCATCATTGAATTTCTCTTGATGTATCGCTCTCTGTTCGTATTTTCACACCGCATTACACTAACGGACAGCTCATGCTCCACACTGTACGATATCAATTGCGTTATGCTGAAATCGATATATTCAGAATGAATGTTGTGAAGCAGTAATGAATATTGACGGCGTTTTGGGAACAATGCACACAGAAAAATATGTATTACTTTTAATACATGCCATGGATGAGGAGAGGAACCTAGTCCATGAAAATGTATTAGATCGAATACATTCTCATGGACTAGGTTCCTCTCCTCGTCCATGGCATGTATTAAAAGTAATACATATTTTTATGTGTGTGCTTCAATAAAATTCATGGCGACCTTTTTTGTGCCATTTTCGCACTCTCTAACTGTATATTTTTTTTATTAATTTATCAAAGACTCGCAGGAATGCATACCCTTTCGGCTCCCTGCTACTTTTAAGGCGATCATCGTCCGTGGGAGAATCGGATATTCCATTATTAGAACTTTCCGTGGATTGGTTAAAGTACTTCTTGCCATTTCGTGGGTTGATGAAAATAACTTCCTCATCTGCATTGAATTATTTTAAACAGAGAAGATGTATCATCTTGTCAGTGTATGTGCGGCTTTTTGAAAATCTATTACCTTTAAACTTTTCAAAGCCATAACTTGACGAATTGCTCGGTTTGTCATAAGAATTGTCCAACTTTCCGCTGATAACGTGAGCGACGAAGACGTCACTGCGTTTTAGTGTAATTATTTACCCTGTAAAAAAAAGAAAAAAAAGCTCACGTAGTGTATACGGATTTGAGAAGTCTGTTTATTTTTGCTGTCACGTTGAGAATTGGACCACCTATAAATTTGAGAATTTCGTTGATATAATGTAACAGAAGTTGCGTTGCAGAAAACATTACGATTGGAATATTTTGATTACATAAATTTTTATGTTTCATGTACTATTGTGATAAAAAACTAATTTTTTTCTAATTTTTCTCTTTGAAAAAAAGTTTTTAGGTTTCTATTGACAGAAGGATGTCTATGCTATGATTGCTTGTTTTATATAAATTACCGGAATTGATGATTGCATTGATTCGTTCTGTCATTGGCCCAGGCCAGTATGCTGAATATCACGATTGGACTCGATGGAAAGCTTTTCTGTTTTTTTTCTCTAATCCTGCGCAAATTTCATGGGGAAATTTCCTGATCAATTTTGTCCACCTTTGCATAAGTTTTTTCCTACTCAAGTGACATCTCCAATCTTGATACAGGGATGGTAAAACGAGTTTGGGACATTTTCCTTTTATTTGGAGAGATTTCGTTCATTTTGACCTGAGTTACACCAGTTTTCCCTTTGTGCGAGGAAATTTCCCCCGATGAAATTGGCGCAGCATTACTTGTTGCAAGGAAAGAGACCTGGTACTGCAGCTGAACTGTTTTTTTTCAATTCAAGGAGAATATATTTATGAATTGTTTTGAACAAACTATTATTTTCAGATATGTCCCGGTACTCAGCGACTAAACACTGAACATTACCCGGTCATTCAAAAAACGTGAGTACATAACTAATGTTCCTTAAATGCCAAAAATGACTTTTTTAATCATATAAGAGAAAAAACGAATTATTCTGATGCACTTACAGTGCCAGGCCCATTTAATATGTTATTTAGAAATACTCACTCTCAGTTTTTAACTTCATTTTGGTGTTGAATTTAAACACTTCTTCGGCAAATGCGCCAACATAGCGGTATATTTGTTCCAAATATGTTACGTTAGTTCCCTGCCAAAACATAGGCAGTACTCAAATTTGATTTATATTTGAGAGGTCTCTAAATATGACTTCGCTGCACTAAATTAATTGTTTGCTTGAAAAGACAAAAAAAGGTTTGAAAAGAAAGAGAGTGGAAGTTGATACACGGCCCGTTATGGCCACTTCTGAAACACACGCGACGCACGTCATGAAATCTTTCAGTTCGCTGTGTCAAACACATGATCGCGAAAAAAATATGTTTACTGTTACTCAACATTTTTCTTCTTTTTTACGCTTGTTTGAGAGAACATATATTGCTAAATTAGGTAACACCTAGTATACATTAGACAAGCATGCTAGACGTACTTTACTATCCTTCATACGTCCATATTTCACAATGTTCTGGTAAAATAGCTTCGTTTTCAACTAAAATAAGTGTAAGTTACTCCACAGGCTTTGAAACATCGTTAATTTATTATCATTAGCTTCACCGTAGTCCGGAACACCAAGTTAACTATCTGTTGTAAGCTAAAAGTGCAAAACAACTCCGGGAAACAACTTGCAAAACCGAAGGATAATGAAGGGTCCTCCGCAAGAACAAGTGTCAATCTGCTAGCATCGATTCACGTTGAATAAAATCAGCCCAGTGTACATTATTAGATCATGCTGCTCATAGTTAACTATAATATTAAACGCAAAATTGTAAACGGCACGAAAAAATAATCGGCAGTGAAACAGCTAAACGATCGTTTTACGTAAAATCGCATTTCGCCTGTGACGTCACATGTTTTGAATGATAAAAGCGCGCGAAACCGATCAACGCAACGCGGTTCTTTCAGGATTTGTTTTCTCTTGTATAACGGGCCGTGGATAGGAACATGATATTGAGACATACCTTTGGAACTTCATGAATGGCATAGTAAAAACCTTCGATAGTCAGCTGAAATGTATTTATACTTTTCCCATATTGCTGCACAGAGTCTTACCAATGTGGTTATTATTCCTTCACAGACTTTCATCCAATGTTTGTGTAATTTCATGCTTTGAAACGGGTCAATTGTCATCGCCAGAGCAATGGGATTGGTCGAATTTGCTTTAATTAGTGTTGTCATCCTCTATAATGCATAGGCAAATCACATTATTATCATGTTTAATTCATTATTTTGGTTAATTTGTGTCATGCAGCGTCTCATGCACTGCACGGTAATTTTGCATGGAGTCAAACCTCGGACCGGAATAAGTGAGCGAAATAATGTCATGAAAATTCAGTCAATGAATGAGTTTTGGAAAAACTCTGAGAAAACAAATTGGTCCTCTTCGGCAAATCCCTTGCTTTTTTGGATGTGTGAATATTTTTTTCCGAGTTGCACTAACTAGCGGGGTTGTATTGAGGTTAAATGCACTACGCTCTATGCGTACACTACGCTCTATGCGCACACTACGCTCTATGCATAGTTCTGGGTGCGGGTTCGGTCCAGGGGGAGCTCGGCATATGACTCCAGGTACGGTCCAGGAGGCGCCCGGTAGCGGCTCCGGATTTCGTCCAGGGGGAACTCGGTAGCCGGCTCCGGGCTACATTAAAGCTCGCAGTGTGCTGGGGATTGTTAATCGCTGTCAAGAGTACTGGCCTATTCCGGTGGAAAAGGCTCATGAGGCAGAGAGCGATCGAAAAAAGTTGCCACTAGGCCACTTCGTGGCTCCGTGGCAACTTTTTTCGATCGCTCTCTGACGAGCCTTTCAGAAATTTTAGAACACTTCCAGATACATTTCCTGTGATTCCCTACGCTCTCTGAATCATTTTGGAACTTTTCGAATTTTCCGATTTTTCATGTTAAAACGTGTTAGAACACGTTCAGACACGTTTACGACATCGAAAACCACTTTTCCTGGGATCCCCTACGCTCTCTGAATCATATTGTAACTTTTCAAAATTTTCGATTTTTCAAGTTAAAACTCGGCAAAACAGGTGAAAACGTGTTTCACGGTACTTAGAAACGTGCCAGGAGCACTTGCGGCACTTGCGAAAAATGCGGCCAAGGGTTTGCCCGCTGCGGGGGTCGAACCTGCGTCGGTCGGATTTGAATGTCGCGCGCTTTAACCACTTGGCCATGGATTTGGTCATTTAAATTTTGTAAAATTTTAAAGCAATTCTGGTCACCTATAATATGCAAAAGGTTCTGAGAAGAGCGATTTTGAAGCGAAATATACGGAAAAAATCTGGAAATGACACCTGGACAAAAAAAACGGACAATCAGACAGACAGACAGACGTTAGCATTTTCTAATATATTAATTTATTATGTTACAAATAGGGAGCCCGAAGTCTCTGACGATAGTTTCGTTCAAGTGTTGTTTACTACTTTATATATTTATTAAACAAGCAATTAAGCTATCAATTAATTAGTAATTAAAATGAAAATTCCCTTTTGCAATTATATCGTAAGGGTATACAAATTATCTATGGATCAATAATTAAATTTTTCAGCTGAAATATAATTTTTGAAGCTATTTTTAACCGAACTGACCGAAATTATATGATGCGGGGTTTCTTTCCGGTATGTGTCGATGAAATGTTGGCGGGTATGGGGATTTTGAATTTTCATGCAGTCAATCATCGCAATTTCCAACATATCCGTCGGAGCAATCACTTTCTGAGACCGACTTTTATTATATTTTATAAAATCACATTTGCTGTTCAATTTTAGCATTATTTATTCAACTTCTGTGAATGTGTATATTTCTCTATCACTAGATTTCAGGTTTTGTGGATGGATGTGGTTCTCCGGAATTCCCTATTATTTCACAACATTGCCTGTACATATTCGCGCATTTACGTGTACATGTTGACGCACTGTTCCGGTGAACGATAAATTTAAAAAAAAATTACATGTACGAATCCGTTGTCGGCGATAAATGCTTTCAATTCTTTAAATTCGTCTTTCATTTCTCTACTCAAATCGTCCAGCATTGACTTTACTTGTCCAAAATTTTGATACACTTCGTTTTTGAACTGAAACAAATGAAAAGTGGCATCTCTGCGTTAGATTAATGGATAATGAGGAAAAACAAGCAACCATTGTTGAACTGAAAAGCCACAAAATTTACACCTTGTTTCGAGCTTGAGCACTATTCAAATGTTTTTGGGCAGGAGAGGATACACGCTTACTTCGTCAACTACTTCAATAATTTCGTGCAGCATTTCGTTGTTTTGTTGTGTTGCATTCAATAGGATATCCACTTTGCTATCGATGAAGTCAAGTCTGCTCTGGATGTCTAGTAGTTGACCGTCAATAACCGCCAGTTTGTTGTTCGTCTCCTCTTGTTCTTCACGAAGCCTGACCATTTCTGTGTTCATTGCAGTGACTTGGGCGAAGAGTTCATTCTCCTCCTCTTTCTCTCCCCCTCCATCATCGATAAATGTATTCACAAACCAACCAGCGACATGAAAAAGGGATTTAAATTATTTTTTATTAATATAATTATTAATATGTCGCCAAAACACGCGCACTTTTACCACTCCACGAAAGATTTAAAAAAGTGAGTAAAATGATTAATTAAATAACATATACTATAATTGTCTATACAGAGCGCGAACTTTCTAGCATGTGCCACTCTAGTGAACTCAACTCTCTTAGATAGTTGGGTGAGATAGTGCGCATAAAGAGGAGGGTACTCTCTTGAATATAAGAGACTCCAATTCACTTGAGAGGCACATGTTAGAGAGTTCGCGCTCTGAGTATTACAAAATCACAGACACTCATCCAAAATAATAAAACGTTCCGTTGATAATCCGTGCTGAACAACACATACGGCTGCGAGAGAGCATGAGAAAGCGAGAGACGTGCCGAGGTATAGAAAGAGAGTACATCACCAGTAGTCCATTTCATGAACGTATCATTTTAAAATTGTAATACTCACCATACCACCGAAAGCAACGAACGGGGCGGCGGGAGGGCACGCAACAGCGGCGACAGCTGTGGCTGCAGCGCTCGCAAGTCGAACACCAGCTATTATCGTCTTTTTCTCTGCAAAGTAAAGTATAAATGCATTAAATTATTTCTTGAAATAAAAAAAGTTAGGCATTTTTGGTTTATTTAAAATTTAGATTCTCAAATATAACTGTCAAACGCTGTTTGGGCGAGAATATTAATAATTTCTCGACATACCTTGTGCCTTGACGCTGATTTTGTCCGGCAGTCCAACGGTCCTCAAGCCTACCTTGGCGAGGTCTCCTACCGCGTCTAGTGTGCCTTCTTCCGGCAGATGTTCTGCGCTGAACTTGTTTTGTATTGGAGTGATTACCGTTAGGAGTATCACGAAGCCAAGCAGAGATGCCGCAGATAAGTGCATCTGCGAAAATAGAGAATCAAATTAAGGGTCTGAACTTTCAACGAAAAAAGACCAAATGATAACTCCTGAACTAAAGCAAATTAAGGAAATTGGAAAAAGAAAAAAGTAACGAAATGCAAAATAGATTCGTGAAATTTTATATGGCATTTGCAAAATTTTCGCAAAGAACGCGTGGGAGAGCCTTTGCAAATGCAATGGTTCACTGAAAAATGAGAAATGAACAGCAGGAAATGCATCTTCTTCTTTTCATTTACAAATAATTATATATACATGCAATTTCATCATTGCGTCAAGTCAAATTGCCATGTATGAAGGTAGCGTCGGTGTCAGAGGTGGTTTTATGTTCGAACACGGGGAGAAAGGGTCTAGGGAATGGATCGTTTATTTTTCGGTCAATAGATCGTACGAAAAAGGACGATGGGCATTGAGAGTAGAAGTAGATTTTCCGGTCTCCAGCGACATTGCGTATCTATGTACCTAAATAATCTGAAAAAAGTCTCTAGGATCAGGACACCAAGTGAAAATTTTCGCTTACTGGTAAGTGAAAATCACTAGAAATAAGAGGCATATCACTTACAGGTACTGAACTTCTTCACTTAGTGCCCTTATCCTAGTGACTTTTTTTTTCTGAGTGTAGGAATTCATGTCGTAGTCTACTGGACATTTCTTGAGCGATGGTGACTTTATTAGATAACAATGGAAATTGTTCTCTGCCTGAAGTGGAGCAAGAAATGAGCATACATTTTTTTTATTCTTCATAAGCATTTATCGTCAGCCTGCATAGATTGTAAACCTCTTTCCTGTCCCGGGGTAATGAAAGAGAATGAATCAGTTGGTATGCGGCCATCTTGAATTCGCATTTTGTTAGTTCATCAGAGATTCAAACACATTATTTTGTATGCAGGTGACCATAACTCTTGCTTGAAAACTACATTATTTATCGCCCATATTCATACTTAGTTTAGTAGGTTGAATCATTATGAAGAGGTATCAGTAAGTACACCGAATAACATTACATGAGTACACGAGGCAAAGCAGATTAATGCAAGGAGCAAAAAAAAACTAATATGCATGTCTGAGGAGGGGTGAGGGGGTAGATTGATTAAAAGGAGGATGCTTGAGTTACTCAAGTCTCTGCTTCACTTCTCCGAGCATGTCCTTTGCGCCATCGGCCACTTTACGTGCTGCCTGATCGATCGAGGACTGGTTCTTGAGCACGATGGGACGAATGGCCTTTTTGTAGATCATCGTCGCTCCCTTGGTGGACGGGAGGTACAGCCAGATGCAGAAGACGGCCTGAGAATAGTAAATTATATCCTAAACAGTAAATAATATCTCATTCAACGACTATCAACAAGCAGTAAGTAGGCTTGATTCGTTCATCCAAATGATATAACGCTTACGTGTTACCAATTTCGGCATATATTTACTGCAATATTGAATCTTCATTTCCGGGAAGATTCAATATTGAAGTGAGCGGAGGTTCCCAAGAGTTGCCAACTCACCTTGACGAGCCAGTAGATGGGGAAGACGGCGACGATCTGCTGCGCGAAGAACTCGATGACGGAGAGGACGGCGAAGACGACCCAGTACGTCAGCCACTGCGTGTCGTCGTCCTTGCCGGCTGATTCGATAGCCATCACGCTGAACGTAGAGTTGGAAATTCGGACAAACAACAGGATCAGATCGCTTCATTACCGCAACGCTGGGCGCGGATGGAACTACACTTTGGTCATGCATTCGAGGTGCATCATTCGAGATTTCACACTGTGTGGCCTGGTTTCAGATGAGTTGCGCAAATAGCACACTCCTGTATATTTCTAGAGAAGTTTTGGATACTGAAGATGCAGTCTTCCAAAACAATTGTCCATGTACTCTGTCTTATGAAATCTTGCGATACTTACGAGACATAAGCGGGGTAGAGGAAGCCGATGATGTTGCACACGAGACCGGCGAAGTGGCCGAAGATGAGGTAGATTGCCTGTGTACAATTTTGAGCGAGTTTCAATTGTTTTTTTCCAGTTGGAATCCCCCCTTTATAATGACCATCATTATCGTTAAATATGCCCGGTGATCTAAATCGATGAACTGATCTAGCGTCACTGTCTTCTTTGAATGAAAGCGGCGAGCCAACGTTCAAGGTACAAAGTTTCGGAAATCTTTGGATGGTTTTGGACACTTCGGTGTACACGTTACGATCCTGATACCACTAGATTCGCATTGTCTCATTCGTAAACAAAAGGTATCAATGTACTAAAAACTTTTGAGTTTGAAATCTTACTAGATCAAAACAATCGCGCGTGCAATTCACGTGTGACTCTGTATGTGTTTGTGTTATTTGTCATCCCGCCATCAACTGAATCAGTCGGAATACTCGCCCGTCACTATGCATACTCACACAAAAAATACCTCTAACCCCTTTGACATGCCGCGACGGACAGTTTAGAAACCGGAAAGCTTAATCATTTGCGATTATGATAGGTCCCAGCAACCAATTACATGCACCCCCTTCTAGCCATTAGAAAAATCAAATACACTGTATATACCTCCTAGAGTTGTGATGTATGGTAGTCGCGGCATTACTAACCTGAAGACCGAATGCGCCGAGCACGATGTGTAGTCTCTTGACGCCCGTCTTGGTCTCAATCGTTCCGAGCGCATCAGTGATCGTGCCCGGCTCGTGGAGTTGTCTGTCAACGTCGTCCAAAACCTTCTGAATCTGCGGCGGCACGGACATCTTTCTGGAAGAATTCCTCAGATGATTCACGCGGAAACGAGGCACAACAATGGCGGAAATGAGCAATCGAAGGAGGCACGTCAAGATTTCCCCGGACAGGGAAAGTAGCCTAGCCGTACTGGTGAAGCAGTTATTGTGCCTGCCTGCTGAAAGTCGTTTCAAAATTGTACGACTAGGCAGATAATGAGATACATGGGAAGGGGGAAAGGGGGAAGGAGACACGGCGGGCGTCGGTGTAAAGTGAGAGTGTCCCCCGGCGAAAGGGTCTCGTACACCAACTGGCCAGCATCCTCATCGTTTTCCCCAAAACGCGAACGAAATAATCGCAATACACATTGCACCGCCGCCCAGTGAAATATCCTTATCGGTGGTCTGGGCGAGAGAGTGTGTGAAAGCGAGAGTATTGTCTCTGGCATTTCTCAATTTCTCACACTCCCAGGGCCTCTAACCCTTTCCTGGTTGTTTGGAATGGCGTGTAGTTGGTCCTCTTGAAGCAACAGAGAAGAATGAAGAGGCAAGCATCGATTTTGCATCATGGGGGGACGAAAAATACGGCGGCGGGGCGAAAACAACACGTACCCACGGACAAATACTAGAACCCACACGGACGCGTGTAAATCAATACACGAGCGCGCCAACATTCACGATTCGTTAAGTAAGAAAAGGAACGTTGAGCGAATTAGTGAACGTCTATGCAATTTACCGCGTTGCGAGCATTCGCAAGTTCAAAACCATGTAGCGCTTTAGTGACAGACGCCATTTTCCCAGGAATGCTCTTCGATATTTGCCTAGATACACAAAGAATTCAGCTTGTCAGACTGCTGAACTGCAAAAAAGAGAGAGAGACGACACAAGAATGGCGAAAGAAGTGAATGGCTCGCAGTGAAAGAGAGCGCTGGTAAATAAGCGCCTTGAAAGTGTCCAAACCTACAGTACTTTAGCAAGGAGCCCGCGAAAAAGAATGATTTGAAATTGAAGACCAGCCATTAAGCGTATCCTAAATAATCAACGTCTCTTCTATTAGAGTCTATCTACTGTGTAAAGAAGGAGTAATGCATTAGAAATTAATAAAGGTTAGCCTATATTATAACTTTTTTCCTCAACCTTTCGTGTTGTGCCACACGCAACGCAGAACTCATGCGTCGCGGTTCTTGTCCCGTGTGTCAACTGGTGCTAGACGTGTCAGCATTATGATGAGCGAGTGAAACAAATTTAATCATACGTCGAAGGCTGCGATGAAATTGGAATTTCTTTTCGATTTGCGAATCTGTTTATTTTACGAACGAATACTGCATTTGTCGAATTGTGATCGAAACTTGTAAATGGCCCTTTTACAATGTTTAGCCCTTTTTTCCCGTATGGATGCGACTGTTTAGTAGCCATTTCTTCTTTGTTGACATATTCCTGACCGCCTGACCATACTTCATTGGGAAAGGAAGACCTAATAACGCAAAAGATAGACAACTTGACGGATATTGTGGATTGCAAAATAAAAATTCGCATTCTGTGACTACATTGTTTGTGAAGCACTCTCCATGTTATTTTTTTACGTAACAGATATTTATTATACCATTTATTCAATTTGGCGCATAATCGGACAAGAAAAAGGTGAACGTATGATAGGCTATCGATACACGTAATGGACAAGATGTTTTAGTGAGGGAGATTATCGCTTGGCAGAGGTTGGGTTTCGACATATTATTGATTATTACTGCTAAAACTTGTTACGGGAGTAAGGTCATGATGATAGTACTACTGAAATTATCGAAATATTTACAAATAAACCTACTTCTATCTGCTAAAACGACAAGGGTAAAGGCTTGTGGGGAAGTAACCGGAGTGAAAGTGACAACAGGGCAATACGGTAACACTATCGATCGATTTCGCAACTCTGCGGGTCCTACTCCGAATCGCTACTTGGGGAGGGGATCGCCGTGTGTACGGTAATCGCCGCCTTGCAATTGATCGAGAACGCCGGGTAGTACCGTAGCCGCGGCATAGTCCTGAAGAGCAATTCATGAAGATTGATTAAAGTTAACTTGAATTCGGCGCGTATTTCGAAAACTCACGTAAACGCGAAGCTTCCGGTTTTCGAAATTCGCTTCCGGTCGTTGATTGTGAAGTCGAGAGTGCCTCGATCGCAGTCCAATCTACAAAATTACAATTTTAAAATATGACACTCTTCATTTCTCTGAATTTTATACGTGAAACCAATTACTCATGGCACATCTTCAACTTTTACATTTCACAATTCATCAATCATTTTCATACATTTAGCGGCATCTCTGTGTAATTTATACGACATTTCTTTATGATCTGTTTATTTTCTTAAAAAAATAATTATCTCTTCACGCCTCGAGCGGAATGAAACTAATAAAGAATACCGACCCATCCTCATCTGTGCACTATTGCCCGACATGATAAATGATCGAATCGTCCACATACAGAAAAAAGGTCTTACATACGGCCCATAAGATATGGGGGTTCTTAACAAAATGTCTTATATATACGACCTTTTGTTAAGAACCCCCATATCTTATGGGCCGTATGTAAGACCTTTTTTTCTGTGTCCACCCCTCCACTTACCTCACTCCAATGACATCTCCCTTCCTCACTCCGCCCTCTACTCTTCCTTCGTGCTCATCGTTATGGTAGTACCACGACCGCTTCTCGTCCACGTACATCGACCACCCGTGCAGATCCTTGCCTGATAATGGCGATCGATTATTTATTGATTATTTATTTTTTATTTGTATTTTTTCTTTTGCATTATCTTTACAGGTGGTTTTGCATTATCCTTTTATCGCCATTTGTTTCGGTTACGCAAGGGAGTTCAGACAAAATTCGTCTGCCTTACCGAGCATGAGGTTCCTGTTGACGACGTTTCTCGCCACGCCGACTACGATATCCGCGTTGCCCTCGAAGCGATCGACCGAGATCTCCCAGTAGTGGATGCCCTGAAGAGATGGGTTGAACACTCGAAATATCCTTTGTTCGAGAACAATGGATGATTAAAAACGAAACAAAGAACTGTTCCAGAACGGAGTCGAAACGCTTTGTTTCGACTTTTCGAGTGGTCAACTCTAGTGTCAAGACATTACAATCTCTCATTGCACCCAGAATGAATACACTCACTATTGAGTGTATCATACACTGAGTTAGGGGCTTCTAGTGTATGATACACTTGCAAATCTCTCGTTTTCGCACGCTCTCTCGACGCGCGAATACACTCAATATTGAGTGTATCATACACTAGATGCCCTAACTCAGTGTATTCATTCTCTCATTGCTCTCTGAATGCATATCCTGCGATGGATAATTCAAATTTGGATCAGTGGATGAATGATGAACATATGCACTTAATAGAAATGGATCACCATACTAATCAAAGTTTTAGTTAAATTGGCATTGCGCATCTAGCTAGCAAAACCCTAAAATATAATGTAATAGAAATGAATGACCGTATGTATGTAATAATCGGACGGAAGAAATGAACAACAAATTAAAAATGAATAAACATACCTTGGAGAAAGCAACCGATCCGAGTATCGTCTGGTAGTCGATCGTGGTTGCCGTAAGAGTGTGGGACTCGTTCGACAGGCAGATCTCCCTCTGCGACGCCGACTTTGTCAGTTGAAACCAGGCGACTGAAATTAGATTAATTATTTTTAACTAAATCAATCTTAATTAGACCAATTTTTATCTTCTTATTATAGTGTTTATACTAGAGCACCGTCCGATGCGGTGCCAAAACATAACAAAAGTAGAATTCGGGTAAATAATTGAATTAGCACTCTTCATTTCACACACTCTCTCACCGGTCGTTTCGTGAGAGAGTGTGTGAAATGAAGAGTGCTAATTCAATTATTTACCCGAATTTCAAACTCTGAACAAAAGCATACCCGATGCGGTGCCGAGTCCGATGGGCTCGCTGTAAAGGGATTCTCCCGCGGCATTGTACGCCTTTACTCGCGCAGAATAGATGGTGTTGAAGTGCAGGCCGTCCAGGGTACACATGATCTCGGGACCCGAGTACACTTCCTGCAATGTTTATAATTAGTCCCCTGACTAATTTTTGACATCAAAGTAGCACATTTCAAAACCGCTTTGCTAAATGTCCTATTAATTTGCTCCAGTCTACTCAGGCATAGGGGTGGTCGAGACCGCCTTGCGTGTAGAAGACCTAGCATCTTTACCTTTTACCTTTTTAGTCACATGTTCGCTGTTGTAGAAAAGGGAAGAACCCTCAATGCAAGTATACGTCTTTTTCTTCCTATTTTCATAATACAAAAAGTAATCGGCATTTCCCCTCACCTTGTAGCATCCCTCGTCCCGTCCATTATCGATCTCCAGCACGTATCCATCAATACCACATCCGTCGTGCCTCGGCCGCCACACTACCGTAACCGAGTTGTTCTCGGCGGAGCACGATGCCGCGTCGATAATCGGCGGCGAGGGTACTGTAACACTCCAGTTAGGCTCCGCCCATAAATCGATAAATGCGCGCTCGCTGTGCAAGTGTGTACAAGAGTGAAGTGAAAAGGACCACGATAACCACAGTAACCAAGGAAGAAGAAAAATCAGGGTATGCACGGCGACACCACGACTACGGTGGGGTTACGGTATCGATTATCGATCGATACCGTACTACCATTTGCGGGTTACTGTACCTTGCGAGTAATCGCCTCGTGTCGGGAATGTGGACATCAGCAATCCTAGGACAGTTGCGAAATCAGGATAGAGTCGGGTTACGGTGTTTATGATCGATCGATAAAACGATGTTAGACTACGGTATGACACGCTTCTAGTCTAAGCAAACCAGTCGACGGACCGTGCTTACATTATTGCTATACATTAGTTGATTTTCAAAATACCTTTCAGCTGGGCGAAATCCAGCGTTTGAATGGCGTACTGTAGATGTTTCGTGTCAAGATTGAGCACGATTTCACCGTCCACCTGAGATTTGTTTCAAGATTTGTGCTTTACGAAACGAGTCCAGTTTGTGTTGAGAAATTTATGAATTCGTTCATGTTGTCGCATCGTTGTGATAAAAAACAATAAATATGTAAACCAATAAATAAATAAACCATTAAAAGTCAAACCTCCGGTTTCGTTTTCATATCGTTCAGCCATAGGAAGTCGGCCGTATTCGACCGCTGAATCAACGCTGCGGAAATCTGCAAAAATATTGATATTGATACAGTCATGCACGTAATATTTTATTATTACTATTACTTGAGTCCATAGAGAAGTAACGTGTTTCATTTTTGATGCTATTTAGATGGAATTAATATTACCTGAAGGTAGGCGGCCGGGTCGGGTTCCTTGAGCAATTCGATGCAGAATTGAATGAGTGCCGTCGTTCTCGATAGATGTGTGTTGCATCGGGAGATCTGCTCGCGCAGAATGCGCTTCTGCAAGTGTGTAGATTTTTTTTGGGAAATTATATTATTTTAAGAACATATTGATCATAAACAAACTCAACGCATCTTGTGCGACGGGTGAAAAATATGCGAAATGATGCAGCGCCAATGCCCGTTACCAGTACTCATCTTACCACCGCGTACGATTTTTGCGTTTTTGAAAGGAAAGGAAAAGGACTAACTTAAATTAGTTAAACTAATCCACTCTTACCTTTCTATCCCTCTCATCATCGACCGTCCTCATCAATCGCTCCTTTCTCTTCTGCAGTTCCTCGATGATCGCGTCGATTTGAATGCACACGCCCGATTTGAAGTCGTTAGCGTTGCCCTGAAATTTCGAATCATTTCTTCTAAATTTATCTCATTTACTCTTTTCAATTATCATATTCCACATATTTCTCTCATTTTTTTTCCTCTATTTGTAACCGCGTTTTCTATGAACACGCATAAATTTATTTATATATGTGACAGAGCAAAAGCATTCTTGCAGTCCCACAACTTATACTTTAAGGCAGAATAACGCAACGCACTGTCCCGATTTTCATTCTTCTCGATATTTATTTAAAATGTATTAAATTGAATTGAAATAACACAAACATTGAGGGCTTCCTGCAACGTCTTGAGCTTGCCAATATCTCCCTTGGCAGTTTTCACCTTGTCTCCAAGCTGAGATAGCGTTGATGTGAGTTCAGCCTGGAATTAAATTACAATCAATTCAATTATTGTTCATGTTAGGCAATATTGATGAGATCGGTATTATGCATTTGCTGCATTAGACTATTAGCACCAAGTTTAGTTATTTCCGGTCTTTTGCATTCACGCAAAATGATAGTATCTTACAGTTATGGTGATCAATTAGTTATATTTTTACTAAGCCAAGATAGTGAAAACTCTTTTTTGGGTGTATGCTAATCTCCTAGTTGCATTTTCGCTGCTTCCCAGTCCATCCATCATTTGCTCCTCTGTATTTTAGTCCCTTGCTTAGCAGGGAATCCATTAGTTTCCGGTGTATCTTCTGTCCATCCCAGACAGCTTCACAGTGACAAATTACGACGCGCAGCTGGTGCGAAACAACTAGTCTTGCAACAGAACACACTCTGCTAGAGAGTGTGGACAAGCAGGAGAGCGCAGAGAAGCAGTGAGGGAGAGTTCCCACACGAGTTTGCTGCGGCACTAAATCATCGGAGGGATTTTACAGTTGTCCACTATGGCAGCATATCAATAATGACAAGCAGAGAGGAGGAATAATCATCTGGCGCGCTAGATAGGCAGCCTGTTTAGTATTTGTCCTGGGCCAAAGTTTTCGCTCATTTTCAGAAAAGTTTCTGAACCAATTTCTGAAGTCCAGCGCTCTTTACGAGTCTCTCCAGTATAATGTTAAAGAATAAAACATAGATGGTATCTAAATAGTCTCGGTACCAGTTAACAGCCGAACATAGTGTTTCGTCGGTCCCTCGAAAAACACTACGAAACGCACTTTTGCGCGGAAGAGAAAGGCTAACTGACACATGCCATAAATCTCATCTCTCGCTGGGATACTAGCGAGGCGGCGTCACGAATTTACTCCCCCGGAGGTTCTTGTTTTCTCCCTAGAGGCGGCAACTTTAAGGGAACAGACACTTTTGATGGATTAAGTCCACCCTACGTCAGAGTCTGTCTTTTTATTCAGCATTACGACTGATAAGATTGATAGAGAAAAATACTGCCAGTGGATATATGGTAACAGGGTGGTCCATGTCGCCTACTATTACATTTATAAAATGATACGAACACACAAAAAGTCAAAATGGTACTTCCCGTGTTTACCAAAGCGAGAGAGCGGGCAAAAGTGAGAGGGTCGCGTACGTGCCTGTGTGGTAAACAACGGAAGTTCGTCATTTGACTTTTTGGTGTGATCGTATCATTTTATAAATGTAATACCCTAGATTGGGCAATCCGGTATACTTGCCAGTGGGTAATCCTTCGTAACCACTTCTGAGAATCAATCACAAGAGGAGTGTGAAGATATTACTGGGACAAAGGAACGGAGCAGGTGCTAAGTGACGAATCAAGTGGATTGCGATGGTGGCAAAAAGGTGCACTAATCTCTCTCTCTCTCTCTCTCTCTCTCCCCAATAATAACGCCATTCTTCGCTCACTCCAGATGTGCTATGTTTGCTTGGTCTGCCGCCTTTAGCGGAACAAAAGCGAGATTAGGCGGATTATCTAATGAGAATAATACACTTCTCACTTCCTTTCGTATCCCGAAACTGCGGCGGCGGTCTGTTTGCCTAACTCAACAGATGCCAATATTGTGCTTTGGGAGTCTCAGATTACATACATTATGTCATACAATGCACAGCATCCCCAAAATTTAAGTTTTGATACGGTTACAGTCGGATGCTCGGCAAACCACTCGCGTAAGAAGTCACTCGTAGTATTTTAAAACAGTGAAACAGGAAACTGAACTCTAATTAGCATAATTATCGCTCCCAAGTTCATCTATCATCTTTCCCAACACAAGAATTCAGCAAGGGCAGATGCGCAATCGATCAAGGCAGAGGTCGACGAGATGCTCATCCCCGTCCATTCTTTCAACACACGCACTACCCCCTCCCATTCATCGCTTGTCCTGAACGGGCATGAGCGTGTAAATTTACGATCTCTCTCTCTCTCTCTGTCTCTTCTACTCCCAACCCATTCACGGAAGACCGCAATCAATCCTCATTTCCCCCTCCTCGCGCAACCGTTCGCGCAGGATGAATGATGGTACCGGAGATTGGAATCTCGGTGCCAAGCGCTAATTCCGGGTACATAGGATCTCGGTACCAAGCCCTTTCTCTCGGTTCCAAGACCGCGGAACCCGGTTCGACACACCCGGGCCCAGCGTGAAGCTGACATGTAAAGATGGATGGAGATTACAGACTGTCAGCTATTGGGCAATCTCGGGGGCCTCCTGGAGGGTACCCTCCCCTTGCTGAAGGGTACCCTTCCTCCTCTCGATACCCCCTAATCTGGGCCTGTAATCTCCCAAGCTTGTCCTCTGTCTTGTCTCCATTCAATCGGTCATTGCATAAGCGCTCTCTCCATTTCACACGCTCTCTCGTCGAGTGCGGAGAAAAGCCGATGAGTGATGTATCCAGTCGGGCGTGATCCGAAGATCCTAAGATCCCTAGATCCTGCGAACCTAAGATCCTCAGACCCTAAGATCCTAAAATGACACGATCTTAAAATCGTAGGATCAATCTTAGTATCCTCAGACCTACGATCGTAGGAACTTTAGATCCTAAGATTTTAAGACCTTAAATTCCTAAGATCTTAAGATCCTAGGATCCTCAGACCCCCAACGATCACTGCTTCGTGTCAATTGACCGCGAATGACCCTTGCAATACTACACGATGTGATTTTGATTGACCAGGCCCTTTGATCGGCCGCGAGTTTACGAGCTGACACGTCTTCAGGTATCAATTGCTCCGTCTCTCTCTCTCTCTCTCTCTCTCTCTCTCTCTCGCTCTTCCGATAGAGACCACCCTCGGACATTCCTTGTCTGACACCCAGGCGTTTTGTGTTACACACCCTGATCCCTATGATCTGACGCGACAAATTACGGTATCCTCTTACACACTGAGAAAATACTGTATTCAAGACAGACCGGCCGGAGCCCTACCCAGAGAACAGACAAAGATAGATCAAAGACCTTGATGGACCCTAATCGAATGAGGGGAGAATCGGCCGGTAATAACGTCATCTGGCGCCAAAAGTTGGCAAGGTCGCGAGGAAAAATGACTGTCCGAACAAATTTATTGCCTGCCCGGGATGGGTTCATTAGTGGCCGGGTGCGATAAAGATAGGCCATCTATGAGGTAGACTAAGAGACCTTGATACTAATAGGTCCCCATTATCCCCTTATCTTATCTGATCCTTCTTCTTCTTCTTCCCGGATCATCGCACATTTCTCGGTCGCAGCAGGGTGAAAGAGAGCGAGAGAGAGAGAGAAAGAGAGGCAGCGGGGGCAAAAACCTTGCCGGAATCCAGCGATAATGGCCCCCATGAAAACATGTGTTCACTCTTTCGAGCCTCTCTCTTTTGCGAAGCTACCTCGCATTACACAAACCTTGATTGATCTACCACGAGTTCCTTGAGGATCTTAGGATCCTAGGATCCCGAGATCTTAGATCTTAGGATCCCAAGATATTAGGATCCCAGGATCCCTAGATCTTAGGACCCCGAGTTCCGAAGATCCTCAGTTCCCCAATCTTCAAGCCTCAGATTACATCATCGCACTGATTCGAATTACGCTTGGAACAGCGCGGGGCTCATCAACCCGAAACTCGATCCCCAAGTGACAATCCCCGGGTTCGCCCCGGATGTGTCAGAAATCTCATCAAGTCCTGAAGGAGGGCCACTCCCTCTCTGTCTGCGCCCTCTCCATCGCACACTGTCTCTCGCCGCCCAATGAGCTATCATAACATGTAATTAGGGAAGTGCTCCATGATTGTTTAGTGGACTGGAAACGGGGAGGGCGTTTGGCACCTAAACCCGGTCAATATGGAGTCAAAACCGGGTGGGCTGGCCTCATAAATTGTCCTGAAAACACTAATTGCCCCCCTTATCTAATTGGCGAGTCCTCATAAAAAGTGTTGTAGTAAGAGAGGGAGGGATGCGTCTTGTCCAATTTGCCTAATCTCTCTTCAGAGATCTCCTGCTCTTCTCTAGATATTTATTGCGCAGGGCCCCAGCAGATGTTGCCAATTGATAAATTGGCTGTGCTCGGGACAAAACTGACCACTCCAAGATGTGATTTTCACGTCAGAATAAGCTAGAATGATGACCCTGCTGATCCAATGCAAAATTTTATTTAGAAGCACGGATACAAATTTCTCTAGGTATCAACAAACCGGAAGTATATCCAATGATTGCCAAGACACTTCGTAAAAACAATCAATAACCCCTCAACAAAGCCCAGATGAATGATAAGAGGTCATTCGATCCGCTCAGAAAGCAGCCATATAATAACCACAGACTGTGTTTGAGTGCCTATGCTTACAGAGAACAAGCGGATCGCTTACTGAGCAAATGTGACCTGATCAACTCCTTAGCCGGCTTAAGTTACCCCCAGACCTTGAGATACCCTAGTGATGTACCTCATAATCATATGTTATCAAATTTAATGGTTTTAATTATTGGTTAGCAATCGATACATATGTTTCCTCAATTTTTAAACATTTCGAAACCGATGCCCCCTCGGTCCAGCGAAACCCATTACTGACCAGTAGCAGCCGAAATTCGGCCGGTTTACGCGTCGCTAGTTTCATTTTGAGGGCTCTCCTCGAGAAGAGAGAAGGGAGGGAAGAGAGCCGGGCTAATTTGACCCTTCCTAGTGGCCGTAGCACTTCCGATGAGAGTTCCCACACATTCCTACGAATCCCCGGTTCCGGATCTTGGTTCTGGCTCCGGGTCTTGGTCCCAAGACAGTTGTTTGAGCGATTATGACTCAATCCGTCAGAGATCCGTGTCGCAAGGGATTAGGGTCACCTTCGCCAGACATATTAGCCCATTGTGAGAGAGATGGGAGAGAGAGCAGAAGAGAAGAGGAGGAGGAGGATCACTAAGACTAATACTATTCCTTTTCTCGCGATTGCGTCATCACTAGTAGGGCAATAACATTAGTGTTTCATCTCCCTCATTTCCCGGCGGGGCTATTACGGCGAGCGAGAGAGAGAGAGAGATGCCCCGGGGCACTCAAGAGTTCCCCGTCTCAGCCAGAGAGAGAGAGACTCCTTGAGGGCATATTAGATACCCTAACACCTTTCAAGGAGGTCCGGGGATTAGGCAGTAATGGTTCCGGAATGGGCGAAATCTGCGAACCTCACGCTCCGCCAAACACGAGCTGTCAAGATGGTGCGGTAATGCTAATGAAAGGGCGCGGCGCCGACACCAGTCTGGCACCGGGCCCGGTGCCAAACCGTCTGGAACCAGCACCAGACACACTGAATCCGGAGGTCCCTGAATCCATCAAGCTATTGATTCGGCACTAAGCAAATAATGCTTCTAGCGGGGAGGTAATAATTCCCGCTTTTTCGGGTCGTTTTTCATCTCGACGAGCCATTGCACATTCTATTCGAGTGGGAGCAAGAAGCAGCTTAGATATACAACCCCGCAATTTGGGCCATCTTTTTGCTCAGCTGGAAAAGGCATGGGGGAAGTAATCTCCCCTGTTTCCAATACCCTGCATCAAGGGATTAGCTAGGACTATTCCTCTTTTTCACCCATTGACGCGAGAGGTGGTTTTGCTTGAGAGAAGAAGTGAATTTAGCCCCTGAGGGAGGCTAAAATCTCGAGGAAAATCAAGCAATATACTAGCGAGAGCTAATCCATCACTGCCAGTTATTAGCCGCTAGTGCGCGCGCGCTGACCCATGCGATCTCTCTCTCTCTCTCTCTCTCCCCATCCAGCCAGCCCCTCGTTTCATGGGGCAGAAGAAAGATGAATGATGATGATCATAGTCCGAGATTTACACGTACCACCGCTTTTCATCTATACGACCCGAGAGCGGCGGAACCAGAGCAGCGGGTACCAGGAAGATTGGGCACGGTGCCAAGAGACTCACTTTCTGCGACTTAGAGGTGGCCGGCAGCGCCTGGATGTCGTGGTTGGTGTGGCGCGCGTCCTGCAGGCAGCGACAGCACACGAGAATCTGGCAAATCGATAAATTAATAAATGCCCTGAACCAGGAAAAATACCCAACCTACTCGAAAATTGAACAGGAGCGGTATTTGTTTGAAAAGAGCGGAAAGTCAAATTGTTCGAACCTTGCAAGCCGCGCAGAACATGGTCAGTGGCTCGGCGCGGTGCGTCGTGCAGCGCGCCTCGTCGGCGCCCGGCGCCGACGGTGGTGGCGGCGGTAGCGGGCGCCGAGGCGCCGCGCCTGGCGCCGCCACTATTTTGTGGTCCGCGAAGGGCCCGCGAGCCGGGTGCAGCGCGTCCAAACAGCCGGCGCAGTAGTTGTAGCTGCAGTCGTTGCAGCGCACGGCTGCAGCCGCGCGCTCGGCGGCGTCCATGCAGAAATCGCATTTGGACGCCGGCGGCGGCGCCTCGCCAGGCGCGGGCGCGGGCGGCGTCGGCGTTGAGCACGACGGCTGCGCGCCAGCGTACCTCTGCAATTGCCAACATTTTTTCTCAACAATAACAAGAAAAATCAAGTCCTGTCAAAAGTTGTGCAAGAACTCAAATTGCTCAAATATTCGGCGCGAATTCAAATTCTGGCAAACTGCCAATGCACCCACCAGCACGAGGTTGCGCACGGCGATGTTGCCGGGCGCGGAGACGATGGCCGACTCGTCGACAAAGTACGTCGTCTTGTGGCACGTCATGCAGCCCACCTGCAATTTGTAGTTTGATCTTTGATCTTTGTAGTTTACACTTTGATTTTGTAGTTTGCTCACCTGCAGACCGGAGGCGGACGGGGTGAGGATGTTGGGCAGGCGGGAGAGCGAGGCGAGCGGCGGGCCGACCATCGATGACGGCCGCGAACCTGAGAGAGATCAAAGATCAAACTATAAACTACAAAGATCAAACTACAGACTACAAAGATCAAACTACAAACTCACTCCGGCTGCTGCTGGAGACGATGACTCCCGAGTCGGACTCGGAGATGATGGACATCTTGTCGCTCTCCTGGTCGCACAGTGAGACCGTGTCCGAGGCGCCTGCGAGAACCGGGAATTAGAATCGGAGCCGGAGATTAGCATAAGAGCCGGTAAATGACGCAGAGCCGGGAATTAGCAAGTACCCGAGCTAGACGACGGCTGCGGCGAGATGGGCGAGCTGGCTACGGACAGGGCGAGCGTGCTGGCGTGGTGGTGGTGGTGGGCGCCGGGCGTCGTGGGCCGCAGGAGCGACGGCGATTGGGAAACCTGATTAATTAGTTAATTAATATTTAATAAATAATTATATATACTAATTATTCAACCAATAGCTAATCTAATTAGAGAGCTGTCTCTAGTCTTATTTTCGACAGGACCGCGCGGTGAGCGGTGGGGATGTGAAATAGAATATCTAGATTTCTCGGGATATGTTTCAGACATTGCATATGCTCTCGTAGAGTTTGAAATTCGGATAAATAATTGAATTAGCTCTCTTCATTTCGCACATTCTCTACGCCGGTCTATAGGTGAGAGAGTGTGCAAAATGAGGAGAGCTAATCCAATTATTTACCCGAATTTCAAACTCTATGCTCTCGTGAGTGCCGGTGCAACTAATGTTGTTCCTGCTGATAATATAAAATAACAGAAAAAAATATATTTTGAGAATATTGCGAACCGCTAATCGTGAATCGTTTAACATTATCATTTGACATATCGTTGATCTCTCTCTCTCTCTCCCGTACCTTCAGCGCGCAGCATCGGCAGTATGAGTGGCCGCATATCAGCAGGATCGGGTCCTCGAAGAACCGGCGACAGTGAGAGCAACGCAGTTCCTCCTCCATGTTACAGTACTCTCTTACCGTAACTTTACCGTACTCTTACAGTACTCTCTTAGAGCATGAAATACCCTGCAAATACCGATTTTTGAATCGAAAAATGACTTTAATAATAGCATACTGTACAACATATGTGAAAATCGAGTAAGCGCGAACATACGATAATTAAGTGAACAAGTAGAGGCATCAGTAAAACACGATTTCAATTTCAAACACACGAGAATAATACCAAAACCGATGGAGATAAAGTAACTCATGTTGGAATGTTGCCAAAATACGAATACTACAGCACAGGAGCAATAATGGACAATGCCATGACCCCGGGTGGTTGACGGGCTCTCATCAACCGCCTTCCGCCCGATCTCAAAGTCGAGAGAGAGAGAGAGAGAGATCGCGGAAAGAGAGAGAGGCTACTTCCAGCAGTATGTCACCCAACAACTGCCTGACCAGGTTAGAAAGAGAAGCGAAGGGGGATATGTGGACAAACAACCAGCATCAGCCAACTGCAGCAGGACCGTCTAATAGCCCCAGGCGTTTTTTCCGGCCCTCTGAGACCGCGGACTAATCTCCGGTCGCAGCTGGTAAATACGGTTACCGTATTACCGGCTCTGGCTGTATCTTGTTATTCCTACTGATAGCGTACGAAAAAAACGTCGGCGTGGAAAAAAACATATAGTAGCTAAGAAGGAAGGGAGGCGCAGACCGACTGGCACTATGGCAGGGAAATGGGAGGGCTCAGGAGAGAGAGAGCGAGAGAGAAGCGAATGGCTCGAGTCATGAAATACGGGTGGTTGTTCGAACGGACAGGAAAAGGGCCTCGAAAGAGAGGCTAGAGAAGCGGCTTTAAGTCCGGAAATTCGTGCTAAAATCGGTACTCCTCCAATAATTATAAAGAGTAACTCAAAACAAATTCAAAAAAAAGAAGAATGATCGAAATAAGAAATGGGCTTTGACTATATTACTAGTTGTGGAAACTTACACCGCGCAAAAACCGTACTAAGACACATCGAGAATATCACAACGTTAGCATGCTTCAAACTGAAATTCTGACGCGCGAACACCAAATACGTATAGGGTGAGAGAGGGGGAGTGGTCATTGAATATCCGGGATATTTTGGGGGAGGAGAAATTTGAAATTTCGGTGCAGGACGATGGAGTTGGTGCACGCGACGTATGGGGCCAGGAAGGAACGGAGGAGGGAGAGGGAGGAGGGGTAGAGATATTGGGAGAGGAGGGAGGAGAGATGAGAGAAGAGGGAGAGAGGGGAGGAGTCTGAGGCACTCTTGAGAGGGTGGGGAGAGGTGCGAAAACAAGAGAGAGAGAGAGAGAGAGAGAGAGAGAGAGAGGAGCGTAAGTGATAAAACTTCTGAAGGAGGTGGCGAAAAGCGCACCTCAAGTGGCGAGGAAAACGTATTTGTCTCTTGTGCTGAGAATAACCTTTCTTGGAATACTCGGAACACGTCCAGAAAAAAACTGTATCAGCATGGGGGATCCTAAATAGTATGCAAAAAAACAATACATCATGTTTAGATATTCCCCATGTCTTAGTTTAATTTCCCAAGTTTGAGGTCTTAAATGACGTGACGTCGCATCTAACAAGTTGATGATTTGAAAGAAGATATCAATAAAAATAGAGAATACGTCCACATACCGTAGCAGAGCGGCTAAACGTATCTTAGCGGCGGGTCACAAAAACAAAGAGACGGGGGATATGTGAGAAAGAGGTGTTACTAATCCCAGTCGGGCTCGGCGGCTAATTGGAAGCTAGCAAGTGTGAAGAAAGGCATCCTGGGAGAGCGGATGGGCAACCACCTTTCTCTCTCTCTCTCTCTCTCTCTCTCTCTCCCTCTCTTCGACTGAGAACGCTCCGTCCCATGAATGGCCGATGACCACGACTTCAGTGTGAATGATGGGGGCATGGTTACGAGAGGGAGTGATTGATGACGAGAGAGAGAGAGAGGGAGAGGGAGAGAGAGAGAGAGGCCGGTACCACACCTCCAGAAAGGGGTCAGGGACGAGAGCGCACGTGAAATCGAGAGAACCTCTCACGTTAGCGAGCACTATCTCGCCACTAACCCCTTTCTGGAAGTGTAGAATCATGCCACTAATCTCGAGCGAACGTTTCACGTAAACATTGCGGTTGCAAATGAGTTGTTAGAGACGCAAAATATCCCGAGGACAACGGAATTTCGAACAGTGAAAAAGTAAGTTTCACGGGAGGTTTTTCCATTGTGTTCAGGCAATTAGACACAGAGAAAATGTATAAATCCAGCCCCATCATACATGAAAATATTTGAAAAATGTATTCCATATTATACATTTGTTATACATTTTCATGTACGATGGGGCTGCATTTATACTTTTTTTTTCTTTGTTACGATAACGTTATTAGACGATTAAGAATTGAAAAAAATCACTACACAATCATGCTCATTTTTGGGCGTCTTTTTCAAAATATACAAAACAAAAAAGGCAGTCGGAAAGCCGTCTTTTCCTTCTGGGTGTAATGAGAAAAGAAAAAGAGGCGCACGCGCGCGCAAGAAACGACTTAGTATTTAGTAGCCGTATCAAGCCTGCGAGATCTCTCCGAGATGGAGTGGGCAGAGTAATGAGGCGAAGGGGGAGAAAGCACATGATCACTCCAGAAAGGGGACCAATGCGAGACACACGTCATTCCACACTCTGGTATTTTTTCCTAGCTGGATCCCTGTTTGATTCCAGGCTGGAAATAAATACCAGAGCAACCCGGTTAACTCTACAAAAAAAGGGCTTCGAAGTGAGAAAGAGCGTGTGAAATCGGGAGGGGCTCTCGCACACTCTCTCGCCATGACTTGGATTTGGAATCATGTGGAGAAAGTGTGCAAACGTGAGAGAGAGAGAGAGCCTAACCCCTTTCTGGAGAATTAACCTGGGAAAAGAGAGGAAGTAATCAAAAAGAAGGCTCGTCTTGAACAAAGACCACAAATAATCCGAGTACCCAATTTAAAGAAAACATCGTGGATTCTTCCGCTTACTCCTTGGAGAAAACATGGGAATGAGCCTCTCAATTCGGGAGAGAGAGAGAGGGGGAGAGAG